>LPNX010763483.1:2624-141747 GCA_001517045.1 Pseudotsuga menziesii
TTCAAATTAATTAAAGAATTTTATTAACAGTTTTTTAAAGAATTAAAGAATTCAAAATAATAAATTAATTAATTAAGTCAGACCAAGGACAAATGACTTGTCCCCGGCAACGGCGCCAAAGATGTTGCCGCCTAATTCACACTTTAAGATGCAGGAAAGTCACAACCTGCTATGTGTGTCCTTGGGGGCAAGTGAGAGCTAGGGACCACTGTCACCACAGTCCACAACTCCTCCGTTTAGGCAAGATCCCAACAGAGCCAAGGGGGGTAGTCCCTATGGGAAAACTAAGTTCCAGGTTTATTAATTAATCACTGATTAATTAAAGGGATCGCTTAAAAAAGAAAGAGGCTAAGACCTTATATAAAACAAGACCAGTGCCTATTACAATGGAGTCTAAAGATAGATTGTGTCTTTATGAACTTTACAAATAAAATTGAGATTTTAATCTGCGATTAAACTATAGCTTCGGTGTTTAATAATGAAACATATGAATACACAATATAATTGTAAACAGTAATGAAATAAAACAAATGTATGGACAATGAAACAAATTTACAAGATGGCAGAAAATTGTTATGAATGAAGATTATTGAACCAGCAGTAAATTTAAAGTATGAAAAGATTTTAAGCAGTTAACATTCACCACATGATCATTTGCAGAATTGAAAGTAAAAAGATGTAACTGAGAAGTAAAGTGCTGGAAGTAAAAAAATATAGTGCAATCTTGGAGTGAAATAGTGCTTGAAATAGAAGAGTGTTGTAGAACCGGTTTTGAAATGTCTCTTGGTTTATTTTAGTTAATTTTATTAAAGTTTTTCTTCTTGGATTAAGTTTTGGAATCGGTGGTGTGACTACCCCGATCTAGAACTTCTCCAGTCAAAGAAGGAATGCTGTTGCGCTCAACAAAGTGGGAACAAAGCCCACCCGTAGCTCACAGGTCAATCCCCAATGCCCCGGTGCTCAACAAGGAGGACGTCGAAGCGCCTAGAGACCACCCACGGTCTACTACCCCTTCTAGCTTTTTGAGGTCACTGTTTCTAGTTGACAGAAAAAGGGCTAGATGGATGCCTATTAAACTAAGACTTCCCTGTCCTCTGGTCGTATCTCGAAGTACCCCGGAGGGTGATAACCGAGTAGAGGAGCAAGATGTGGGAAGTTGTTGTTGGTAAGTTTTAAGATCAAATTTTATCTGGGTGATTAACATGCAAGGTTTATTTTAAAGCTATCAACAAGATCAACCAAGCTGTATCCCTTATGGGAGGTGCCGGTATTTGATCTTGGACTTGGAAAATAAAAATGTTTGATTGTAGTACAAGAAAAAGGAAGTTATTTTAATTACCTAAGCCCCCACTTCCCCTGTTTTTCATATCCGGCTTGAAGTCCCTAAAGGGAGATGACAAACGGATAGAGGATACACAGGTTTAATGGGTTGTATGATTACTTTTAAAACAAAATGAAATTGCATAAACAAAAAAAACTTGAAACAACTATTATCCTACTTCCTACTCTACTTCCTAATCTATCTACTTATGGATTACAAATGCTTATAAAACTTTACAGAATACCCCAAGAGACTCTCGTTGGGGTTTACAATAAATCAGGAAAATATGAAAGAGAGGGTTGAGGGTTTGAACCCCTTTTGAAACGGTTGAAGTCTGAAGAGATCCTGGGCCTATTCGGGCATCAAATCTCCTTCACTCAAGCACAACCTGTCATAAACCTGCAAGCTATTCTTCGCTGGAAATCACAGAAAAACACTAAAAAATTGTTGTTAAAAGATTAGTACAAAATTTACAAATTTACATAAAAAATCTGAATGTGAAATATTGCAGAAATAAGAGATTTAAAGGGCTGGAAACTCAGTTTCCAGCCACCTAAACAGTGTTTAAACAGCAGAAATATAAGCCCTAACTAATATATAATAGGTTGGGGCCCTAAAACAAAGGTTATATTCACTATACAGTGAATACAACCCCTTTTCAGGAAGGCTGAAAGTAGATGGGCGAATTTAAAATATGCCGGAATGAAGCCCTTGGAGAGGTCTCCTTGATTGGTCAACCTGCAAAAAGTCTAGATCTGCAAACTATCGTAAGGTTAGTGGAGAATATCTAACACTTTCTGCAAAATACTTTGAAAGACAATGTTAGATCATTCACAAAAGAAAGCAAAAGCACTTTTACTCTCTAATCTCTTTTTGTGGAGAGATAACTAGACTAGTACAATAATGCAAAACTAGAACAATACACAAGTTACCTCAAGAGTAGTAGATCATGAAAGAATTTGCAGCATAGTGTCCCTCCAAAGAAATTTTTATTAAATGGCCCAACTAGGGCAAAGCTTCCAATACAAAGTGTAGCAAGAAAATATGAGAGCAAGAAATTTCCGGCAGCATAACAATAGCATGAATGATAATGTGTAATGAGGGAGTGAGACCCTCATTAAATAATTGAGGCAATCCCCAATCTCTTGAAGATGAATGGTTGAGATTAGATCTAGATCTAGGGTTTAATCCCACCACTAGATCTAGGTATTTGGCTTTCCATTCTTCTCAATTAATCCACACCTTTGGATTAATTTTTAATCAAAGGCCATAATGTTTAATCCATGTCCAAGTAATATTTACCTTTAGATCTAGGTTTTTGATTTAAAACTCACCCTTAGATGAGCTTTTATGTTATTGGAAAAATCATGGGCCCAAGGTAGGCGCCCTCCTCTAAATTTAGTTGAAGTCTTCATGTGGCTAGCGCCCCCACTAATATGGCTAGTGCCCCTTATATTGGTAAACATCCTACTAATTTTAGCGCCCCATTCAAATGCACTAGCGCCATTCCTTTTGTTTGGCTGCCCTCTAAATGTAGTGGTAGCGCCTCCATATTGCAAGCGCACCTCTATTTTAGCGTGGGCCCCTTCTTATGATAGCGCATCCTCTAGATTAGCGTGGGTCCCTTCATTATGCTTGCGCCCTTTTAATTTTGGCTAGCGCTCCTCTAAAGCTAGCGCCTTCACCATATTTGGGGGCGTCTTCATTTGGACGTGGGTCCTCCTTTAAAGTTGGCGCCTCCTCTATTATATGATGGCGCCCTTTCAAATTTGGTAGAGCTTCCACCAAGTTGGAGCGCCTCCTTCATAATATAGCGTGGGCATCTTCTTAACATAGCGCCCACCTCTTTGGTGGGAGTTCTAACATTAGCGCCCCCACTATTTATGGTAGCATCATACTTTAGTGAAGGTTTTATCTTGGACTTGGCTTTGATTTTAGTCATTAGCTCCAATAATAAAATTTAACCTTAGACTTAGGCTAAAATGAAATTCACCTTAGATTTTAAAAATTTCCAATTAAATTTTTAAATTTTCCCAATATTGACTTAGGAAAAATTTAAAAATAACTTGAAAAATTAATATCTAGGCCATGGGGGGGTGAAAAACTTTGGAATAAGTTTTGCTAGGCTTAGGAACCTCAAAACCAACTTACCATGGCATTTCTTGATTTTTTACTTCAAAATCAAAAAATGTGAATTTTGACTTAGGGAAATTAATTAATTCCCTAGGAAAAATAGACCTTGCTTAGACAAAAATGGTCTATCTCCTCAACCACTCATCAGAATGACATGGGACTCGAAGTAGTGGCTTAGGGGGTTTCATAGCAATTAACTTTGCATTCATAGCCCCTATTACAAAATGCCATGCTTGAGCAATTACATTATTACATCAAAAACTGAGTTAATTAATCACCATGGGGTGAAATTAATTAAACAGAAAAAATAAATAAAATACAACAACACAACGAAACTCCGCAAGACTCTATACAAATGTCTAGCATGGTCATGAATCACTTTTTGAAGCCTTAGCCACCTCATGGACTTGATTGGTAGAACGCTCGTCATCACTTTGGAGGATTTTGAGTGAAAACCAAACCGATTAAACTCGTTTACGCAACAAGATCAACCAGTTCCATGGTGTGGCATCCGTATCATATGACCCACACTAGCACATAAAATTACATTAATTTTCCCACGTAGGAGAGCGAACATTTCGTTTTACAAAGGGGCAATAGCCCTACAGAAGTGAAAAATCCTCAGATTTTTCCAAGGTATAACTTGTACAATTATGTACATCTCCATGTACATGGAGTTGCCACCTAGTCGAAATAGGTGGGCAACAATCCCCACCACAAAAGTATTAAATTTTGACTTCTTTTAATTATTTGGCTTTAGTACATTTTCTCAGAATTTAGCAATTAAATGCCATTATGATGCTCTGTTAGCCAAATAATGCCTTTTGGGGTACTTTATTTGCCCAAAACATAGTGAAAGTGGTCCCCTGAGAAGATGTTGCTCCGGGCTTGAAAATGAGGCCAACCACGCCAAAAACGGACTTCGGATCACACTTTTTTTACATTTTGAAATTTTGCATTTAAACCATTAAAAAATGGTTTAAAAAATGGAAAAAAAATATTTTTTCTCGGAATCAGACGAAACTCTAGGGGGACCTAGTACATGTCCATATGACTCAATTCGAATGCTTAGCATGTTAAAAAACACTGACACGAAGGCTCTAATAACCTCCTAAGGTCGAAACACCAAGATGACTACCCCAGCTTTGGAGGTGTGAGTGAAAAACTCAGAAATTATTAGTCGTTTTTTCAACAACCAATAATAACCAAGGGAAAAAACAGTTTGGGCTAGTCGGCTTGATGCTTAAGTTTGGGAAGCCAAGCCTTTTATAAAAAATTAAATGCCAGGATATTTTTTACAATTTCCCCAAGGGGATATGAACATGTGTTACAAAAATTTCTGAACAGACTCCCAGAAAAAGGCCGACGGACTTCTGAACTCTGATCAAGAACAAGTGTACTTGTTTTACTTCGCGGGCTTGCTTGAAAAAACCACCAATTACAACTTAGGTGGTAACAGGTCTCTCAACTAGGGGTAGCTAGTCCCTGGAGAAGGTCTCATAGCCCATAGATCAAGGAGAGGAGTGCATCACTTGCCCATACCCAGTCTAGGGCTTATGGTGATGACCTGGTAACTGACTAGGTGTCTCAGCCCCAGGCTGCATCATACGACTCAATGTCAATTACTTGGTAACTAACCAAGCGCCTCCATTCTCCCAGAGAATGGTCCTCAGCCCCAGGCTGAGGTCCCAGTCCTGGACTGGGTTAAATTCTTGGTAACTAACTAGGTGCCTCCATTCTCCTAGAGAATGGCCCTCAGCCCCAGGCTGAGGCACCAGTCCCAGACTGGGTTAATTTCCTAGTAATTGACCAGGTGCATCCATTCTCCTAGAGAATGGCCCTCAACCCTAGGTTGAGGCCCCAGTCTCAGACTGGATTAATTTCCTGGTAACTGACCAGGTGCCTCCATTCTCCCAGAGAATGGCCCTCAGCCCCAGACTGGATTAATTTCCTGGTAACTGACCAGGTGCCTCCATTTTCCCAAAGAATGGCTCTCGATGTTGCTCAGGTAAAATCAACACTCCTCAACGAGAGAGGTATTCTCTGTAATCCCAAGCTTGTCACGAAAGTACACGGACTTTGTTGGTGTCAGAGGCTTGGTCAAAATGTCTGCAATTTGTTCATCGGTGCGGATGTACAAAAGCTTCAGGCTACCTCTTTGAACTAAGTCTCTGATGAAGTGGTACTTCATTTCAATGTGTTTAGACCTATTGTGAAACACAGGGTTCTCTGAAAGCTTTAGTTGACTCAATCTTTCCACCAAACAAATCAGAGAGAAGTTTCCTAAGCCAAACCGCTTCTCTGCAGGCATCACTAGCAGCAATATACTCAACTTCAGCTGTGTTCTGAGCTATGGAGCCCCGTTTCCTGCTGGTCGAAGAGATCATTGCCAATCCCATACTGAAGCAGTAACTTGATGTGCTTTTTCGGTTTACTGCACTACCATCCCAATTGGAGTTAGCATATCCAACTAACATTACCCCAGTGCTGGAGGTATACTTGAGCCCATATGTAATAGTACCTCGCACATATCTGAACACATGTTTAGCAGCTACCTAGTGTATGTGCTTTGGATCGGACATGAACTGACTTAATGCATTCACTGTGTAAAAAATATCTGGTCTTGTATGCACTAGATACATCAAGGATCCAATGAGTTGTCGATACTGAGTCGGATCCACAGTCTTTGAACAGTTGGCTTAGTCACGTAATTTCTTCAGGTTTGTTGTCACAAGTATGCTCATGGACTTGCAATCCTGCATTCCAAATCTATGCAAGACATCGACTGCATACTTCCCTTGTGATAGGAAGATCTCATTTGGCTTTTTCCAGACCTCTAAGCCAAGAAAATAGTGCATCAGACCCAAATCCTTCATCTTGTATTCAGAGGTGAGTTCCCTCTTACATTGGGCTATCAGCTGTTCCTCCCCAGTAAGGAACAGATTGTCCACATACAAGACTAGGATCAAGCGATGGTTGTGAACAACCTGAAAATACAGGTTGGAGTCGGCAATACTTTTGGAGAACCCCAAGCTATGAAGATAGCCATTAGTTCTTGCATACCAAACTCTTGGGGCCTGTTTGAGCCCATACAAGGCTTTCTTCAGTTTACACACATGGGACTTCTCCCCATGAGTTACAAAGCCTTCTGGTTGTTCAATGTAGACTTTCTCTTCAATTTTTCCATTAAGGAAAGCTGTCTTTACATCCATTTGGTGGAGTTTCTATCCATACACAACAACGAGGGAGATGATAGTTCTGATGGTGGTATATCTGGCGACGGTAGCAAAAGTTTCGTCATAGTCCATGCCTTCTTTTTTAGTGAAGCCACAAGCTACAAATCTAGCTATATACTTTTCAATGCTACCATCAGTGGCATGCTTGATTTTGTAAATCCATTTAGACGTTACCACAGACTCCCCTGTCGGTCTAGGGATAACTTCCCACACATCATTTTTCATAATTGAATTATATTATTCAATCATGGCATCATTCCATATCTGTAGACTTGCTGCTTCTTTATATGTAGAGGGTTCTGCATCAATGACCTTGCTCATCAGACCTGAGTACTTCTGGGGCTTTATGCTTTCTCTGAAGGTTCCAGGTGGAGCTTTATGCTTCTCAGCTTTTTGCAATTTTTCTCGGAACCAGGAAGCTCTTCTCTTGGAAGGAGGATCCTCAAGTAGTTCTTTCGCTGGTCTTTCTGATTCTAAGGGTGCATTTTGAGGCTCATCTACTTCTTCCTCCCTCTGAACTTCTGAGTGAGGAGAATCTGGAGTTTCGGAAGGAGATTCTTCTGTATCCTTTGGAAGCTCTTTTGATTGGCGGAACACAACTTCCTCATGGAATATCACATCTCTACTGACTTCAATGTACCTTTGTCTAGGAACATAGTTGTGGTAAGCTTTCAAGCTTTCACTGTAACCAACAAATGTGCCTTTCTTTTCGGAAGGCTCTATCTTAGATCTCTTTTCTTTTGGCACATGAATATATACATGACTGCCAAAAATTGTCATGTGGTAAACTGCGGGTTTCTTGCTTGTGAATACTTCTTCTGGAGTCTTTTCCCCCAAGATGGCATGAGGGCTTCTGTTTTGAATGTACACAGTAGTACAGGCAGCGTCAGGCCATAGAGATAAATGAAGACCGAGGTCACACAGCATAGCTTTGGCAGCTTCACATATCGTTCTATTCTTCCTTTCTACAACCCCATTTTGTTGAGGGTTGTATGGCTCTGTTAGCTCCCTCTTGATTCCTACTTCTCGGCAAAAGTCATCAAACTCATTAGATTCAAATTCACCCCCATTATCTGACCTCAAGGTGCAGATGTGTCTTCCTGTCTGGTTTTCAATTAGAGCCTTGAACTCCTTGAATTTGTCAAAAGTTTCACTTTTAACCTTTAGAAAGTAGATCCAGGACTTGCGAGAGTAATCATTTATGAACAATAAATAATACAAGCAACCACTTGAGGAAGGTGAAGACATAGGCCCACATATGTTAGAATGGATCATATCCAAGATCCCTTTAGATCTACTGTTGCTTTTGGAAAAAGGATTTCTAAAGACCTCCATCTCGAACTCTAATCAATTCAATTGAACTTAACTTCTCATTCTTTGCCCATAGTACAACCTTTCTGTCCATGAAGATAACTTTGTAGCCTTTATCTTCTAAGCCAACAACTGAGAGGAGGTTCTTCTTCAAGCCAGGGACATATAGTATGTCTTTGATAGGGAGTCAAGTTGAAGTGAAGCTAAGCCGACTCCTTCGATTTTGTAGGTGGTGTCATCCCCAAGTTCTACTTGATTAGCGAACTTATTCCTGTAGCTTGTAAGAGCGAACTTATTCCTGTAGCTTGTAAGAGCTTCACGAAAACCTGTCATATGTCTTGAAGCATCACTATCCACTAACCAAGAGTTAGCACCGTTGGTGATGGATCTTGAAAGAGCAGAGATCAGGTAGTATTTTGTCTAGATTCGTCTTCTTTGGAAGACTTGGCACTCTTCTTCTTCTTTGGTTCTTCTTCCTCTGCTGTAGATGCTTGGAATCTTCTTTTGAACCTTCTCTTTGGCTGCCTACAGTCCCTAGCATAATGTCCCATCTTATGACAATTAAAGCATTCTATCTTTGATCCGTCTAATTGCTTGCCTTGTGGCTTCTTTTCTTTCTTCTTTGGAAGGAAGGACTTCTTGAACTTCCTAGTCGTGGTTGTAAGGGCAAGGTTCCCTTCCTTAGCGCCATTTGCTCTGCTTTGAATTCTGCCTTCTTCTTCCAAACAATCATGCCAAAGTCTATCAAAGTTTGGCTGAGTTTCATGTCCACTTACAACTGCCAGAAAGGTTTCCTAAGAACTGGGAAGACCATCGAAAACAGTCTGTACAAGATCATCATCATCTACAGGGACACCAATGGCAGAAAGTTGATCTCTTACTTGAGCAATTTTTGTGAAGAAGGGGGCCACTCCTTCATCTTTTTCCATCTTCAATGTACGAAGTCTCTCCTTCAATACTCTCTTTTGGCTGGGTGCTTTCTTCTCGTATAAATTTGTCAAGGTGTCAAAGCATTCTTTGGCAGACTTCAGTAGTGTTATGCAAGCATCAAGGTCTCCTTGATCGAGTCATATATGATTCTTCTTATTTTGGCTTGCTTCTTCTTGAAGGCTATCCTTCTTGCATTAGATGTAGGTTCTTCCATAGCATTGATGACCAAGTCATCAAGGTCGTTTTCTTCCAAGGTGGCCATAAGCCTTGCTTTCCATGAGTTGTAGTTGGTTGATCCTTCAAGTCTTTCCTTTGGTCTAAAGGTGTTGGAAGCCATATGTGATCAACAAGTCTGCTATCTCATTCTGCAAGTGTCCCAAGGTCTATGGAGGCCATAGTGGTCTGCTCAAACACTGTAAACTTCGCATGCAAAGCTCTGATAAAATGTTAAATTTGACGTGTATGATATTTTTAAACTTTTGCAAACTATTAGAGAGATAGTACTTGAGATGTTAATAGCAGTAGAACAAATGCAATAGTAAAACAAGCATCCACACAATTGAACGCAAGATTTTTCACGAGGAAACCTTTTAAGGACAAAAACCCCAAAGCATTAATAATTCATCCTTTAAATGAGATGATTGAGTTTGTACATGAGCAGAGATCAATTTGTTCCCAGAACTCTGAGATGAATGTAGATAAACAATTTCCAACCAAGCTTTTACAAATTGTGTTCTTTCAATCTAAGAAGGCCCTAATGAGCTTACTATTCATTGCTGCTATTGCTGCCATGTGGACCATACCTGCTGCTATACCTGCTGCCACCTTTGCTGCCACCTCACCGAAGAATGGGAATGGCCTGCTGCTGCTGCCACGTGGACTGTTGCTGCCATCGTGATTGTTGCTTCCCTTCACCACCCCACCAAAGTCTGTTTATGACCCTAGAAGCAGCCTGTGGACTGCTGCTGCCCTCCACGAAGTCTGCTACTACTATAGGATAACTTGGATGCAAGTGGAACAGCCCTAGCAGGGCTCGGGGTGCTCACCAGTCTCACAGACTAAACCCACCGTGAGTTGTAGCAGCCCTACTGCTACTGCTCCTCACCACCGTGACTGTGATATGCTGTGAAGAAGCCCTAGCAGGCTAAGAGCTACCACGTTGAAGGAAAACCAGAAAGACAACCATCCACTGAATTTTTCCTCAATCAACCAGCTGCGATGAAGTAGAAGACCTCAGTCAACAAATTGTTTTTGGAGCAGTCAAATGATCTTGGATGATGAAAAAATGATTTGCAACTCTTCTTCATTTATAGTCCATCAAACATAATGTGTTGGTTCCACATAATTAGGAAGTTGACATTAAGGGTTTCATTCTTTTTCATCTTTGACCCTTGACGTTTAATGTTTTGTGGTTCATTGGTCCTTTGGTGTTTGTCTTTGTGCCACTTGGTCCTTCATTTGATGGTCACTTGGACCAATACAAGTTGTGCTACGGTTTCTTGGTCCTTCAGGTGATTTTGTGACCACAACAAGCCACCTCAAGAGTTCTACAAGGTCCTCATGGTCCATTCATGCCCGCTCAAAGTACATCTTCATAAATAAGGAGGATTATTAAATGCTTTATCTTGATCTCTTCGTTGCCACCAAGATCAAGTGCTAGGTCTGTCAACCAGGGGTAGCTAGTCTTTGGAGAAGGTCTCATAGCCCATAGATCAAGGAGAGGAGTGCATCACTTGCCCAGACACAGTCTAGGGCTTATGGTGATGACCTAGTAACTGATCAGGTGCCTCAGCCCCAGGCTACATGATATGACTCAATGTCAATTACTTGGTAACTGAGCAAGCGCCTCCATTCTCCCAGAGAATGGCCCTTAGCCCCAGGCTGAGGTCCCAGTCTCTGATTGGGTTAAATTCTTGGTAACTGACCAGGT
Source organism: Pseudotsuga menziesii (assembly GCA_001517045.1). Taxonomy (NCBI): domain Eukaryota; kingdom Viridiplantae; phylum Streptophyta; class Pinopsida; order Pinales; family Pinaceae; genus Pseudotsuga; species Pseudotsuga menziesii. Next base: position 13,486 of record LPNX010763483.1, read on the forward strand.
GCTTCCATTCTCCTAGAGAAGGGGCCTCAACCCCATGTTGAGGCCCCAATCCCAAACTGGGTTAATTTCTTGGTAATTGACTAGGTGCCTTCATCCCAGAGAATGGCCCTCATCCCTAGGCTGAGGCCCCAATCCTAGACTGGGTTAATTTCTTGGTAACTGACCAGGTGCCTCCATTCTCCCAGATAATGGCTCTCGATGATGCTTAGGAAAAATTAACAATTCACACATTTTTACATCTTAAAATAAATTTACCAAGAGCACTTGCAAAACATATCTTTTAGCACTTTCAACACTCCTATTTCATTGGTGACTCCATTTAAGGCACTTGTCTGTTTTTTGTATCTGTATTAAGTATCTGAATTCTGGTGTCGATTAATGCAATTGTGTTACCAAAATTTTACTCTCATATGCTTTTGTGCTCTCTATTTTAAATTTTATCTCGGAAAATATTTGCAAGTATCTGGTTACATTTTTAAATTCCTAAATATTTCACTCATTCACAAACACACTAAAGCCTTAACAACCTTAGAATTTAATAGGGTCTACCCCCCTTGGCTTCAATTAGGAGTTGGCCTAAACGGAGGAGTCAAGAACAAGGTGACATGCTTGACTTGAGACTTTCCCCCAATGACACATCGAGTGGTTTGAAGATTTCTGCCACGTTCCCCCCAGGTGCGTGAAAGGAGATAACATTTTCTGGCGCCGTTGTCGAGGACAAAGTCTAGTTCCCGTAGATTTGAAGACTATGCTTCATTGACATTTGTGGGAGATCATATTGCAGATCTCGATTCTCACATGGCGACTCCACAAAGGGACGAAGCCCTTGTCCTTTTGTAGATCTGAAGACTTTAATGGGTGTAGATGTGAGCACACTCATAAATTAGAAGGCTTTCAAGCTCACCTTGGCGACTCCATAGCTTGGTTTTTGAGGTATGACTATATGGATATTTCAGATCTAGTATCTAATTTTTTGAGACCTTGAATGACAATACAAAAAGGCTACGTGCTCTCTTGCACGAAGCCTTCACCCCACTAGATTTCTCAAATATCCGTGGATTCCCTAATGGTTGCTATAAAAGAGTACATACAGTTGTTCCAGAGTTTTTTAAAAATGGCAAGGACTCAGCCATCCATCATATTGTTTCTCTCTACAAGTTGATGGCGGATTTCAAGGTTTACCATGAGGATGATCTCATGATTGTATTTGCTTTAACCTTGGAGGGAGATGGATAAAGTTGGTTCTATGACCTTTTTGATGAAGCTATAGACTCGGTCACAAGGTTTTTCGAGAAGTTTCTCCTTTGTTGACATGCAGGAACAATCGATGAGATTGAGCAGCTTGCCAAAGAATATGCTGCCCTTATCCCTACCACACAACCTGATTCTGCAGAGGAGATCCATGAAGAAGCACAGGAAGAGATCCATGAAGATCACTCTGAGGATCAAAGAGGGCAATTTGAAGAGAAGACCATTGAAGATCTGATTGATGAAGCATTACATGGGCCCTTGTTTGAAGATTTTTCCGAACAGCCTCTTGATACGGCTGTAATAGAAGATGTGGAGCTGCCTCAAGCTTATGAACAACTTTATGATAAAGGTTTGGACTTGCCTAAAGTTCATTTAATCGAAGATAATAACTCTTGTTTTGCAGGCCTGCTCCACGAGGAGCCCTCAGATGACACAATTCATTTTGAAGAAGGGTTGCTCATTGCTTTTTCAAGCCCTCTTCAACGTTATATTGATGAAGCATGTGCTCTAATGTGATATATGGTTGTAAATGTGAGAGATGGCTTACATCTGCAGCATGAGCTTTTCCGTAACCTATGTCACAGGGTTCGCCGATTTTGAACCTTGAGGTTCGAAATTCGGCAAACCTCAAATTTTTTTTACGATTCGTTGATGTCCGGCCATTAAATTCGCCAATTTCAGAGTTTTGATTTCGTCGGTTTAAAAGTTTCGAATTTGCCAGTTTAATTACGTGTGGTGCGATATATGTACTCAGGTGTGGCTCGAATTACATGTATTCAGGATGCCAAACAAAGTAGTCCGCCAATTTCAGAGTTTTGATTTCGCCGGTTTAAAAGTTTCGAGTGGTGCGATATATGTAGTCAGGTGTGGCTCAAATTACATGTATTTGGGATGCCAAACAAAGTAGTCCGTGAACCTTTTTTTCGCTGCAGTAATTTTCGTTTTATTCGCCGCAGTAAATTTCCTGGTGCATCAAGTGAAGATTTCAACGCCCAATTATGGTCGTGTTTACATTGATATTGATTCGCGTCCAATTCTGTTCGGCTTCCCAGTTTGTGGTTTGATTCATTAAAATAGATTTTTATTTGTCTTTTATTTTAATTAGTAAATATAGTTTATGTAAAAGCATAACTTAAAAATGGATAGATAATAAATATATATTCTTATAATTATTGTTATTTTATATTATATTACTATGTTATTAAATATAACATAAAAGTATATTATATTATTATGTTATAAAATATAACATAAAAGTATATTATATTATTATGTTATAAAATATAACATAAAACATTTATATTGGGAAAAATTATATTGATAAAATATTTATATTTAAAAAAAAGTATATTGGCGAACTTAATGCCGAACTTCATTTCGAATCTCATCAAAAAATTCGAATTCGAACCGAATTTCAAGGTTGCCGAATTCAAATTCGAACCCGAACTGTGTGACATGGTTCGTAACAACCATACTTTGATGGCATTTCTAGGTCACATTCATGATATATTTGATGAGAACTTGTTTTGGTTAATGACCAAACACACGAGAAGAGGTTCTATTATGGATGAGGAGCTGGAATGGCTCCACTGGTTGTATGCATATACTTAATGTGTTTTAGTCTCATGTTAAGTTAGAGTAGGTAGGATGAATAAAGCTCTTGCAGGAGCATTTGCATTTACATTTCAGTGTTGTTCGGCTTATACCCTTTCTTTTCAAGTATGTAATAAGCATGTGGTTTTGGATGTGAATTGAGCCATCCCCATTGCATGGTTTATTTTGTGGGACTGTAAATAAGAGAAGCTGAGGTTCTCATGTACTCTCATGGAGAGCACACGTCCCCATATGGAGCTAGATGTTACCACCTAATTGGTAACATGTTTTCAGAGGTTGTTTGAGGTCACCAACTGTCACCAGATGCAATCCAAACAGTGCACGCAGAGTTTAGAAGAGCAGAATTTTCCTCCTTCATAAAGGCATGAGAGAACTTCAGGCATTCAAGAAAGATGGGATTCATCTGATTATGTTTTCTTTGTGTGCACTTATTTGAGATATAAAGGGACCTGTTTTAGCAGAGAAGTTTCAACCATTACGAAAGCATATCATTCATAAAGTATGAATGTTGCAGATGTAGTTTAGCCATCAAGGTTTTTTAGCATGCCGAATCCATACTCATAAAAATGGCAATTAAATCGCTGGCAGAGATTTAAATCTTTATGGAGGACACGGTTTCAATATATGACAGAACTGGGCACAAAAAAAGGAAAAAGCATATGAAGGCCAAGCTAAAAGACATTTTAGCACTTCATAATTGGACTAAACGAAATGGTTGCATTAACATTTGGGGGGATGGAACCGATTGTCATCAAGCAGGCTTGTTCTCTCTTACACGGCCAGCATAACATTATCAAGAAATGAAAACTAAAGGAACTTGAAGAACTAAAACCTTCACATCTCCAAGAAGAATTTGAAGGATGGGGCGTGTAACTGTTGCCAATTTCATCCGAAATGCCGAGTCATGGAGTTTGATACCATCTCATTTGGCCATTGCTGGGTTCCACATTTTTTTGACAGAGCCGCTGTAAATTAAATACACAACCCATAACCGCTGAAAATTGAATAGGTGGTCAGCATCACCATTTGAATGCCACAAGATGAATTTTTTGGCGATTACGTGGAGTGGGGTTCTGCATCTCCTTTTGCTAGTGAATCACAAAATAGAGTTCCACGTCTTTTTGTTGCCAGCTGCCTGGGGTATATTCGCGTGGAGCTTGGCTCGCATTTTTGGCAGCCGAACGCTGGAGCAGCGGTTAAATCCATATCATCTCCACTAGCAACTAATTACAAGGAATGATTTCATGCAGTATCAGTTTTTTTATTGGCAGCCGATGGGTGTATTCTCGTTGCTACATGAATTGGGGGACCTACTCATATCCACTTTTTGGGCCCACATATCTAGTGGCATATTGGCAGCCGACGACAAATGGAATTCCACATTTTTGGTCACTGACAGCCATTTGGGGTCAGGCTTCATGGTCAGGTAGAGCTTTTGGAGCATCTCACGAGGTAGTGTTGCTGCTGGGGATGCATAGTTTATTCAGGTTTTAAAGTCTCACAGGTTATTCAATTTAAAAGAGTGGCGTTTGGGAGCATCCATTGTTGAAGCTAAATTAACGACAGTTGCATTCGCAGACTTAATGGGATCGTGGCGCACTAAATGATGGGTCAGACTCGAAATATTTTGATAGTCGATTATAGGATGGAGCTCCACGTCTCTGCTTTTTACAGACATGGTGTGTCTTCATTTAGAGTTTCGAATCAGCGTCGATCTCCCTTTTCGATCCCCATATCTATCATTTTCAGTGGCGGGCGAATGCTTGGAGTTCATTGCATATGAGGCGCACCTTTTTTGTCCATGGCTCGCCCATGTGGCAGCCCCACCTCCTTCATGAGCCGCTAATTTTTCAGTCACGGGCATCTGTATTTTTGTGGCAGCATGGAGTGATTTTCAATTAAGAATTTCGCTTTATTTTGGGTTGAGCGAGTGGTCAAGTCTCGGTCCTGTTATCCACTAATTTTGCACTTAGTTGGATTAGCTGAGGAGACGCCAGTTGACAAACATGTCCAATGTTTGATTCCAGTGTATCAGTTGATCCGTTTTTATGTCTAGCAAATATTGGCTAGCCAGTTTTTCATTTGAATAATTTTGACCATGGCCCCGCGGGGTTTGTAATAAAATGTGCTAGTAGGGTATTTTGAGTGGTTCGGTCTCCTAAGACATAGAATCTCAACTAAGGTATTCCAGGGAGTTTTTTGCCCTTAACAATTATGCTTTGCCTATAGCCGAGTATAATTGACGAGGTTTTCTCCTGCTTCCTCCAAAGCTGGAATGCCCGATTTTGAATTCTGGGCCTTGGGGGGTTATTAGAGCCCAACTAAGTGTTTATAAACCTACTAGGCATTGTTAGAATAGAGCATGGTCTTGTCCTAAGTCAATAGGACCTTTACAATTTTTTTGAAAAAATCTTTTTTCGAACGGGGAAAAAATTATTTTTAAATTTTTTAAATTATTTTCCTAAGTTTTTTGGGTTAATTTTTCCATAAATTAAATGGAAAAAACCCGTTTGTAATAAGTCGGTCATTCGGACTCCGAATTCAATGATTGAAGGCTCTAACCTTAAGCCAAAAATCATTCTTGACTAGCCAGCCAGTCAGATCCAACTTTCAGACCAAAAATCAGACACATAACGCCATTTTTCTCAGAAATGTCAGTTTTGAGGAAAAAATGAATTTTCATTAAAAATTGATTATTTTGGAGAAAATTAAAACTCTCCAAATTAATCCGAATTCAGCGAAATAAAAGGCTAAATGACATCTCATCGGGCATTTATGATGTTTGGAGTTGTCATAACTCAGCTTCAGTCAGCATTAAGTGAGCAATTAATTTATATTCAGTTAGCCGTTGTGTCATCTCCAGCTAAAGAATGAGATGGAGAGCACTCATTGGTCCGATGATTTGATTGAGATAAAGACTGAGGCTTACACCATCAGTGGCCTTCCCAAACCTAGCAGAAGCTGCATCCAGACCTAAGAAGTGGCTTTACCAACATCCAGACGCCTCCTTCAGCCATTCACGCCCCTCTCTCTCCTGAAGGCACCTTCCACACATGTGGCCTCAGTTCTGGGTTGTTTGCAGTATTTAGGGTTGGAGTGGGGGCGCCTTGCCTAGGTGGAGGCCTCCCCTCACTCCCAGCTCTTCGTTTTAGGTTCGACTTCTCTGTTAGGTGGCCTGGCTGGTTAGGTTATGAGGGTTGGTTTTAGGGATTTAGCACTCTCTCATTGTATGAATAGAGGCTCTTTCAGCTCTATTCAGATGGAGATTTTGGGTATGATCACTCTACCAAAATTATTGTAATATTTGTTTAAAGATTGGAATAAAGTTGTGACTTTGGAGGTCTATGCATGAGCTCTTGGAATTGTGGATTCACACCGTCTTTGGTGATATCTCTCTTACCCTTCTCTTTTTCAATTATTAAATCATTATTCAATATATATTCTTGAAGGGCTAACAATCTAGTTTATGAGTATTTTGTTCGGATTTAATTTTGTTTGTAAGGGTTTTGCAGGGACAATCAAGGGTGAAGGACAAGCTTAAGGATCAAGCTCTTCTTCATAAACCAGTGGTTCTTTTTCATCTAATTCCTTAGTTTTGCAGGTTCTCCCAAACACTTCTCAATCCAAGAAAGAAACACAACAATCAGGGTTTCTCCTTCCTTCCATCAACAAAGATTAAACAACACACTTGGTTACCGAACTTCCCTCTTCTAGTTCTCTCTTTGCTCTTTGACCTCTTTTGTTTCCTTGCTTGCTAGCCCCTTTCCTCCTTGCTTTGTTTGCCTTTTCTTACTCTTTCTTCTTCGCTGCCCCGTTTTTACTCTTTTTATCACTCATTTTCTTCATTTTGGACAGCCCTAGTGTGCCCTAGTTTATGCCCCTTTTTTACCCCTTTTTGCCCTAGTTCTTTAGCCTTCTTCTACCTTGTTTTGGCCATTTTCTTCCCCTTTTTGTTCGCTGTCCTGTTTTTTGATTTTTATGACAGCCATCTTCTTTCTTCATCGCTGCCTCGTTTTCATCATTTTTCATACTCCTTTGGCCTCATAGTTGGCTGCCCTATTTCTCATTTTGCTTGCTTTTGACTTCCTCTTTGTTCTCATTCCTTCTTTCTATCATTTTCTTCTTATTTTCAGCCTTCTTTGTCTTGCTCTTTTGCTCTCATTCAAACTTCTTCTCTTCCCTTTTGAAAAGTTTCAAGAAAAGCTTCAAGTAAAAGTAAAGCAGTCTCCTTTTTACGCAAATTTTAATGATTGTAGAGTTATATGCTTTCATTTGAAGAGTCCTTTCAAGGATTAAAATTGTAATTTCAATAAAAGTACTTTTGTTTGAGTGGGGTTTTTAAGTCTCCACTCTCTTCCTCCCCCATTTGGAGAGGCTTGTGTTGTGTTTACTTGTGTATGCTTAGGTTAGATGTGCTTGTTTTCATCATTATTTACATCTTATTCCTAGATTACTAATTGTTAATCCATCACGTTTAATTCATTAATTAAGTTAATTACTCTATTTTCTTATTTGTTTATTTTTTCAAGTAAATCAACTGCTTAAAACTCTTGAATCTCACCATAAGGTGGATTAAGAGTGCTCTCTGTCGGAGAGTTTAATAAATCATCTTTGCTTCATGTTCACATTGTTTAATCAAGTAATTCTTAAGTAAGACTCTTGAACTTGTAGAAACACAAGTCAAGAGCACTCTCTATCGGAGAGCATTTTTAGTTTGCATAATTCCTGCATTAGTCTCATCTAGATTAGATAAGACTCTTGAACCTTTGTCATAAGACAAGGTCAAAAGCACTCTCTGTAAGAGAGTCTAATTAATTAACTTAATAAAACCTTCAACACACTCACCCCTTTTAATTAATTAACTTCGTTGATCATCCTTCACTTAGTATGCTTTGCCAACTTTCGGGTTGGGCTCGTACTCAGAACAGTGAACGGACTTGCTAAGTTCGCACAAGAGTAACTTAATTAAAACTTTCACCCTATAACCAACGCACCGGCGTTGTTTCGTTTAAATACCGAGGCATGTGGGCAAATTCCAAGTGTGGGTGCCGGGCAACCCAATCTAGGCACAGCTAGTTAAGTTATTGAACACTTAGCTGTGACCCTAGACAGGTCCGTCATGTCTTTGAACGGAGCCACTGAAGGTATTTCCGGTTAGGATATCCAGCTACCTTAAGCAAGACCACCATTAAAAACTTTTAGAACCTACCAAGAGCACTTGCAAAATCTAATACTCACTAGCTTAATTCCTAGACTTTTATTCACGCATTTATTTGACTCCATAAGGCACTGGTCCTTTGTTATATCTGTGTAGTTTTCTATTTTGATCAACTGTCTATGGTTCATTTCAATTGTTATATTTGAATGCTTAGTTAAAAGTCTGGAACCTTTGCTTATCTGTGTAATCTCTTGTCAGCAACGTGGATTGCTTCTGATTAATCATCATTCTCTCGATAAAGAATCACTTTAAATCATAATAAACTCCTAAATAACACCCATCCGCATCCGCAACTTAGTAAAACACTTTAACAACTTAAGAGCCTTAGAAAACTCTTTTGTAGGGACTACCCCCCTTGGCTTCGTTAAGAGTTAGCTTAAACGGAGGAGCTAGGAGTAGGTGACAGTACCTAGCTCTGTGCTTGCCCCCAAGGTCACACCTCTCCCACTTTCTCAAGTGAGGGGACAGCTTTCGGAAGATTTCTGCTGCTGGTGTGCAATCGGCGGACAACAGGTCCTTTTAATAAAGTAAAGATTTTAGTGGAGAAGATAGTGGATCTAGTTCCACGTTTTTATTTTCTTTTAACTTTTTCCTTTTCCCTTAAAAAATAATAAAAATAAAAGGAATATGAGAGGCATTATTGGGTCAATAAAAAGGACTTGTATTCTCCATCGCAAGGGTGGAAACATTGGGATATTTTTTCCCTTTGAACTTAATAGAAAATTCATCAAAAGGTGTTTTTGGATGTTTAGTGGACCACTCTTTCAAATGTGTGGCGTGGACTTGTGATGTTTCAATGGTGGTGAATTTTGCTAGAAGTTATTTTTTTTCTTTTCTATGTTTGCGCCGGATACCATAGACGGATGCTATCACCGTTGGAAGGTGAAAACTCTTAGTAGTTGTTACTTTTTTCCATTTGTGAGCATGCTTGTACGAGCATCGATGTTTACATTTAATCTAGCTTGATTGTGTAATATTGATCTTTTGTGTGCATAGCGCATCTCCCGCAATTAGGAGGAAGAAGTAAATCTAGTAGTCGTAACTCGACTAAGTGGGGCTTGCTCAATCATGCGATCTCTCCCCCTTAGTCACATATGACATAGGGAGCTCTTGAGTTCTCTTTTTGAATCCATTCTCCCCTTTGATGTACGGGCACTGGTCTCTTTTCGAGGAATGATCTTTCCCTCCTTCCCATCACTCACTCAAATTACATCTATCCTACAACCGTTTCTCTAAGGCAGCCCCTTATTTTCACCTTGCCTGTCATTGCATCTGCCTTAGTGATTAGTGATCCTAGCCTTAGTGATTAGTGATCCTAACCTTAGGGAAGCCCCCCTTGAGTTGGAGAAGAGCCAATTTGAAGCGAGAAAGAGACGAGTGTGGTGACAGTGGCTGCTCTTTTCGCAGTTGCCATTAGGCTGGTGTGCCTACTTTTGGGCTTTGACACATGCACGCCGGTCAAGAGCGGCAATAGTTAGTCCATGATACAAACCAACAAGCTCAATTAAATAATCTCTATCAGTAAGCAAATTTTAAAAATTACCTTTGATGTTGGACAATGCTCTTCGAATTTTCTCCACGTCTTCAAGGATGGATGGCTCCTCCAATGAAGAAACTTTCCAACAAGAATTTGACACCAATGCTTGAGTGTCATGGAGTATGCTAAGGGCCTCATGGATATTTCTTTCAATCATCTTCAAAGACCCTTCAATGAAGGATGGTTCATGAGAGCGAACCTCCTCTTCTTCTTTCTTCTTGATTTGATCAACTTCTTGAAGCTCAAGTGGTGATGGAGAAGTTGATCTTGGTTCTTCATTATCTGCCACAAGGTCTTCATCTTCATGCTTATGAGAACTTTGTCTTGCAACAACATTCTCAAATCTGATCTCTATGTCACCAACATAGAGTTGTGAGCACCCATCAGTAGTACTCCTTTATAGTTCAAGGATCCATCAGTAGATGCTCTTTGATTTGCATAACCCCCATCAGTAAGGATTGTGTTCTTGTCTTCACTTTTCTCTTCATGTTCTTCTTTGCAGCAACCTTGAGGAGATTGATGCTCCACTTCATGAGTCTCTGCCTCTTCCTTTAATGGTGTATCTTGGCTCTTTTCACCTTCTGTAGGCCGAAATTTCTTCCACCCCCTCCACACGACATGAGGTCCACAAACTTGCTTATAATTTCCTCATCTTTAGAGAAGGATATTTCACTGCTCTTTTCACAAGTAGGCTGATTTTTACTCCTTTCATGCTCCTCCAAACTTGTGGATTGTTGATTGTTCCTTAATGAGTTCACATCTGCACTATTAGGCCTATATCCAAACACTCACTCAACAAAGTCTTCAAAAGGAGTGGTCTTATGTGACTCCCCCATCAAAGCAAGATATGCTTGATATTATTGGGGCAAAGCTTTACATGTTGCTCTCAAGATTTCTAATTCATTCATAGGAGTATCATGTGGTGGTTTGGCACATACATCTTCATAATACACAGTCATAAGTATAACCCTCATTCCTTATAAAATTGTAAGAAGTGCTGCAAGATGGCAACTCTTCCTCATACCATTCACATTCTTTTTCATATTGCTCATAATCTTCTTCGTAAGAGTCAAATTAAAGTAAGACATGGCTGCAACTTTTTCTTCAATGGATGGTCGTAATGCACAGGTGCAAGGACCATGCTCTGATACCACTGCAATGTACCTTTTTGGAAAAACCAGGTACACTATCCAAGATATTTCAAAGAGGATTCAAAACTTTGACATTGGAAACATTCTTTCTCAACACCCTCATTGATAATGGATTTCACACTGACTCCATGGTTATGAGACAATTGGGGAAGCTCAAGGGAAGTGATGTTAGGTTTTGATAGGCTTGACAAACTGATATATGTGGCTTCTTAATATGGTGTGGCTGAGGACTCTTCACAAACAGTTCACATACATCCTCCTTCAATACTTTGTCTAGTTTCGAAACTAGGAAAAAGTAGTAAACTAGTCTTTCTTGGTTTGGTTCCCAACACCACCGAACCTTTCCAAATTTCTTATGGGGGGATTCTGTTATCCACTTTTTTGTACTATAGTTGGGTTACCTGAGGAGCCGCCGGTTGACAAACATGTCCAATGTTTGATTCCAGTGTATCAGTTGATCTGTCGTTATGTCTAGTCAATATTGGCTAGCCAGTTTTTCATTTGAATAATTTTGACCATGGCCCCGCGGGGTTTGTAATAAAATGTGTTAGTAGGGTATTTTGAGTGGTTCGGTCTCCTAAGACGTAGAATCTCAACTAAGGTATTCCAGGGAATTTTTTGCCCTTGACAATTATGCTTTGCCTATAGCCGAGTATAATTGACGAGGTTTTCTCCCGCTTCCGCCAAAGCTGGAATGTCCGATTTTGAATTTTGGGCCTTGGGGGGTTATTAGAGCCCAACTAAGTGTTTATAAAATTACTAAGCATTGTTAGAATAGAGCATGGTCTTGTTTTAAGTCAATAGGACCTTTAAAATTTTTCTGAAAATTTTTTACCAGACGAGTTAAAAAATTATTTTTTAATTTTTTAATTATTTCCCTAAGTTTTTTGATTAATTTTTTCATAAATTAATTGGAAAAATCCCGTTTGTAATAAGTCGGTCATCCGGACCCCGTTTTCAGTGATTGAAGGCTCTAACCTTACGCCAAAAATCATTCTTGATTAGCCAGCCAGTCAGATCCAACTTTCAGATCATCAATCAGACACATAACACTCATTTTCTCAAAAAAGTCATTTTTGGGGAAAAAAATGATTATTTATTAAAAAATGATTATTTTGGAGAAAATTAAAACTCTCCAAATTATCCAAATTCAATGAAATAAAAGACTAAATGACATCTCAATGGGCATTTATGATGATTGGAGTTATCATATCTCAGTTTTAGTCAGCATTCAGCGAATAATAAAGTTATATTCAGTTAACGGATTTGTCATCTCCAGCTAAACTCCCGAATTGGATGAGATGGAGAGCACTCATTGGTTTGATGATTTGATCGAGGTAAAGACTGAAGATAACACTAGCAATGGCTCCTCCAGACCTAGCAGCAGCACTCCTTACCTAGCCCACGCCTCTCATCAGATGGTTCATGCCCCTCTTCAGCAGGAGGGCATCATCCACACGTGTGGTTCCTTCTGTGGCTTGTTTGCAGTGGTTAGGGTTGGAGTGGGGGCGCCTTGCCTAGGTGGAGGCCTCCCCTCACTCCTAGCTCATCTTCTTTAGGTCCGGTCTCTGAGTGGTGGCCAGTCCGGTTAGGTCTGGTTTTTTGGTTTTAGGGTTTTAGCTTGATCTCATTGTATAAGTAGAGGCTCCTTCAGCTCTATTCGGATGGAGAATTTGTGCAAGTACACTCTGGAAAAATTTGTAATATCTTTTGAATTTGAATAAAGCAAGAAGACTTTGGAGGTCCATGTGGGAGTTATTTGTGTGCCATGCTTCATCTTGTTCAAGGTGATACCATTCTTAACTCATTTCTTTTGATTCTTAAGTATATGATCTTGTGATTAGAAGGCTAGCAATCTAGCACAATATTATTTGATCTATGCTTTTCTCTTAAGTTTTGTGGCTTTCAGATATTCTCCCAAACACAAGAGCTCTTGTTTGGTTTATGCATTCATTCTACAGGTGCCTAAGGGAGTCTTCTACTTTAAGAAATCGAGAAACGAAGGGTTTGCTTGCCTCATCCATCAAACTACAAACTTAAAAAAATCTCTTGGTTACATTGGTTACTACAAAGCGGATCTACATTTTTACAGGTTTTATCCTATCGATTTGCTTTCCAAGTAGTGCAAGTATTCTCAATTTATTCACATTTCTAGATCTTGCATTATGATTGGCTAAAGTAGATCAAAGTAATCTTTGATCTACTTGTTGGGTTTAGATCTACTTTTTTTCAATCTTTAACTTTTACTAGATCTAAGATCCTTGTCTCATTTCAAATTTGTAAATCCATCATTATTTTGTTTGTCATACTTTTGTCTTGAGAAGTACTTTGGGGTTTGTCCCCAATTGCCGCATTGTTTTGCATGCCACTTCTCTTTCCCCGCTATCTCTTGCACATTTTTAGCTAGCTAGAAATTTCAAGACTAGGGCTTAAAAGTCAATATTTTGACTTCTTTTTGCCTTGGAAAACGTGCATGAATTTTCTCGAAAAACGTGCAAATTTTCCACTTTTAGGCTTACTGGTTTTTTCATTTTTTTTTAATTCTGAAAATTCATAAAATTAGAAATTTTTTCGAAAATTTTCCAAAAAATTAATTCTTCAAGTTTTTTGTACTTTTTCTCGAAAAACGTGCAAATTTAAGCTTGCTGTTTTTTGCTGATTTTTTTGACATTTTTCTGCTATTTTTTAATTCTGGAAATTAGCTTAAAAATCAGAAAATTTTCGAAATTTTTTCAAAAAATTTTATTTTTTAATTTTGACATTTTTCTCGAAAAATGTGCAATTTTGTAGTTGCTGTTTTTTACTGATTTTCTGCAATTTTCTGTTGTTTTCCATATTCTGGAAATTAGCCTAAAATGTTAAAAAATCTTTAATTTTAAATTCGCTAAAAGTCTCAAGTCGTTTCGTAAAAAATCATGCATTTTACATAAAAATCGGTGAGCTTGCCTAGTCGTTTCCAAGTTTTGATTTTGGGTCTCATTCCCTTGTTTTGGTTTTTTGTTTCATCTCATAAAGCACTTGTCTTCTCATCCACTTAATCTTTTTGAATCACAGGTTAAATTTGGTTTCCTAACACTCTTACTAGTCCTTGTTTAGAGCTCTTATCCATAGGTGAACTAAAAGCAAAAGCAAGCAAGAAAGAGCAAGCAGAACTAGATCCAAAGACAAGGATCCAAAACCAAAAAGAAGTCATTCTCCTTTATACAAACTCATAAGAGTTTTTCAGTTTTACTTAAGTTAGTTCTCAAAAGTCCTTACAAGGATTAAATTCCCAAGGCTTTTGTAATTCATTAATAAAACAAGGCTGAGTGGGATAAGGCCTCCCATACTTGGATTTTCTTCTCCATTTGGGGAAGAGTGTCTTTGTTTTTAGCTTAGATTTATTTCAAGTACTTAATGTAGTTTCATTTTTTGCAAAGTAGATACTAATTGTTAGTTTAGTCATCTCATCTTTGTTTATTTGAACTACATCATCTTTATGTTCTTATTTCAAGCTGCTTGTCTTTTAACAAAGAACTAAAGTCTCTTGAACTTGCCATAACACAAGTCAAGAGCACTCTCTATCGGATAGCATTCCCACTGCATTTCCTTGCATCCAGCATATAGTTTAGTTAAAGTCTCTTGAACTTCCGTCATAAGACGAAGTCAAGAGCGCTCTCTGTCGGAGAGTTGAACTGTGTGCTCCTAATAATAAAATCTTTCCAACTCACATTTCCCCACTTAAAATTTACCTCATTGCTATCCCTCACCTAGTATGCTCTGCCGACCTTGAAAAGTTGGACTCGTACTCAGAACGGTGATCGGATTAGTTAATCTTGCAAGTGATAACATAATAAAACTTTCACCCCATAACCAACGCATTGGCGTTGTCTCGATAAATACTCAGGTAGTGGGCAAATTCCAAGTGTGGGCGCAAGGCAACCCAATCTGGACTCTCGCTGGTTAAATTCTCTGAACACCTAGCTTGTGATTCCAGACAGGTCCATCATGTCTTCGAACGGAGCCACTGAAAGTATTTCCGTTTGGGTTTCCTAGACACCTTAAGCAAGACCATCTTTAAAATCCTTAAAATTTACCAAGAGCACTCGCACAATCTAACATTCACTGGTTTAATTTTTAGACGTGTGTTTAATTCTCTGGCGCATTTCAGCTTCATTGACTCCATAAGGCACTGGTCCTTCTTTTAATTTGCATAATTACATTATTTGATCAATTGTCTATGGTTTGTTATAATTGCTATCACTGAATGCGTAATTGAAGTCTAGAATTTAAACTTATCTTTCAATCTCTTGTTGCAACGTGGATTGCTCTTTGATTTTGTGTCACATTTATAACAAGTATAACACCTTCAGATCATAATAACTCCTAAACAACACCCATCCGCAACCTTTAAGAACACTTTAGCAACTTAAGAGCCATAGAAACTCTTTTGTAGGGACTACCCCCCTTGGCTTCGTTAGGAGTTAGCCTAAACAGAGAAGCTAGGAGTAGGTGACAGTACCTAGCTCTGTGCTTGCCTCCAAGGTCACACCTCTCCCACTTTCCTAAGTGAGGAGACAACTTTCAATTGATTTCTGCTGCTGGTGTGTAATCGACGGACAACAGATCCTATGGGATTTAAAACATCCTAACAGACCTCAGACACTCAATGGTCAAATCAAAAAACTCATTTTGACATGTTCTTCAAGTTTGCACAAATTTGGCCAATTTCGAGCTTTCCTAGTCACGACTGTAGGAGGTTCCAACTGACTCCAAATGGTCTCAAATTTGAAAAGCAAGGATATGGTGATTCTTAGAATATTCCAATCTGACCCATGAGCACTTTGGGTCTGACTTTAGGCTTCTGCAACTTGGTTTGGGGCTAATGAGAGAAAGTGTGAATTTCATAGGAAAATGAGGTCAAATTTCCCCTAGAGGTAGAGGCCAAATTGGCTTGCCAACTCAAGTACGATCCTCCCAACTTTTAGAATAGAGTATGGGGATGTATATCGAACATCAATGGGAGTTATTATTCGTGGTTATTAAGCTCTGCAAACTGGTTATGAGGCACAACATCTATATCGTAACTTTCAGGGAATTTGCTTATGGGGAAATTAAATTACTAGTTTGAATTGGACACATGAAAAGTAGAATAAATTGTTCAGATGATAACATAACATATAATGGCCCTCTACAACATACAAACTACTGTTCCAACAACATTCAACTCAGAGAAAAGCTCTCATACAAATCTGATATAAACTCTTTCAAGCTTGAAGCCAATTTCATTAAAACTAGTGACTCAAAAGCATGAGAATGCAAGCTTTTTACACATAGATTTCTGATATTTCGAATTCCAGAGCATATGGACATAAGAGTACAGAGCCATACATCTGTAATATCCCAAATCTTGATATTTTCTATTTCTATACAAATATGCTGATACAACGGGGCATGCAAACTGCCAAGCAAAAATCCCTATTTTATAGGAAAAATTAGGGTTAGGGTTTGCGAGATAGAATGAACACTTACCACTGTTAAACTGGCAGAACTGCTGCGGAGAAAGTATGCAAGCACTGGATACTGGATCGGAAATAGGTGGATCTCCCCTGCTCCAGGTGAACCCCAACAACAAGACGCCCCAGTTAGAAAAGGGTGATGCCCTCAAGGAAGGAGGTGTCCGATGGAACTGCGAATTTGCCGGGTCGATAGGTTTTCAGTGCCGGAGAGAATGCCTGATGCATGCGGAGGTTCTGAGACCTCTAGGCA
The DNA here is from genome assembly GCA_001517045.1 of Pseudotsuga menziesii. NCBI lineage: Eukaryota > Viridiplantae > Streptophyta > Pinopsida > Pinales > Pinaceae > Pseudotsuga > Pseudotsuga menziesii. The sequence goes on from LPNX010763483.1 coordinate 30,005, forward strand.
GGGTAGCGAATTGCTTCAAAGAGGCAGCTACTCACGCCCTGGAACCCCGAAACTGCTAATAACTACTTCGGATGAGCCCTGATGGATCTGATAATCACCGGGTACCAGACTATGAAGCTGATGATGAGAATGGTGCCTGAGTTTCGGAAGGAAACTGAGATCTGAAGGCCCAACAGCTGATTAGGGCTTTCTGGCTGAAAACCTCCTCTTACGGCTGTGCACGTGTCCCTGCAACGATCTATACCATGTACTAGATAATTGATGAATGAATAAAGAACAAGTGGTGAACCTGTATGGCTTACCCGGAATAAGAGCAGGACAAATGTTTCACTGCCGAAATCCTGTTAGCTGAAGACTCCGTCTCCAACCCCAACTGTTGTGCTGCACGCTGTGCTGCTATCCAAGAGCTCCCAAAATAATCATAATCCAAAGTGAAGTCTCCTTTCGCTTTATCCTCTATTTATAAAGTTCAACTGCGCAAAACCTAATCTTTGACCTAATTAGGTCACTTATCTTCTAATTTGCCATTGACTTGCATGCATGCGGATGGAGACTTAAAGAGTGCATGCATTATTAAATAATGCTAGGATGGCATGCACGAAGGTGACCTTTGGCCCCGGTGGCCCTTCTCGACCAAATGATGATGCCCTGGATCTTCTATGGATGGCATCAGTTCTTAGTTGATTCCCTAGTTGTCAGTAACCGCTCGAACCCATAGGAATCACATAGGTTAGCGGTTTTGGGGCCTTAAGGCCTAATTGGAAGAGGACATTACAGTCCTCCCTGCTTGAGATTGCTTGTCCTCAAGCAACTTCAAATTGGGATGCTGCAATACCTGTTCACCTTCCCAGGTGGCATCTTCTGGTGGTAGTTCCTTCCATTGAACTAAGTATTCCCTGATTACCCTGTTCCTGAGCTTCCTCTCTCTAGTCTGAATGATCCGTTCGGGAATCAGTATCAGCAGTCCTTCATCATCTAAAGGAGGCAATTCGGTGGATGGAACAGTGTGTTGCCCAAGGGTCTTCTTCAAGCTAGATACATGGAACACGTTGTGAATTTTGCTTTCCTGAGGAAGTTCTAGTTCATATGCCACCTCTCCCACTTTCGGGATTATTTTGTAGGGTCCATAGAAGCGGGGTTTCAACTTATCTGCTCCTTTCTTCTTAAGCGATGACTGTCTGTAAGGCTGGAGCCTTAAGTATACTAAATCCCCTACCTCGAAGCTCCGTTTAATCCTGTGTTTGTCGGCATACATCTTCTGTTGATTCTGGGCTGTTTGTAAATTCTCCTTCAGTATTTTCAGGATGTCCTGACTGTCCTGGATCCAATCCTTAGCCTTAGGAGCCCTACTGTCTCGGAATGCCAAATCTGCATAGTCTAATGCCTCGTATCCATATAATGCCTTAAAATGAGTCATCCTAATAGACATGTGATAAGTAGTGTTGTAGCAATACTCCCCTAGGTGTAGCCATTTGATCTAGGTACGCTGCTGCCCTGCTACATAATTCCTTAGATACCCTTCGATCCATTTGTTGACTATTTCTGTTTGCCCGTCACTCTGGGGGTGATAACTCGTACTGGTAGCCAGTTCGGTCCCCACCAATCTGAATAGTTCCTGCCAGAAGGCACCCGTGAACCTGCTATCCCGATCACTGACAATGGTCTTAGGAAACCCGTGTAACCTGAAAACCTCCCTAAAAAATAACTCCGCTACTTGAGCTGCCGAGTAGTCTGATGGTATCAAGAAGAAATGTGCAAACTTGGTCAGTCTGTCAACTACTACATATAAACAATCTCGCCCTTGGACCTTGGGCAAGCCTGTAATGAAGTCCATGGAGATGCTCTCCCACTTTTGTTCTGGAATCGGTAGTGGCTGGAGTAACCCTGCGGGATGGGTGTTCTCAATCTTGTTCTGTTGACAGATGCTACATTCCCGGACATGCTGCATAATCTCCCCCTTGAGGCCCTTCCATGAGAACCTTTCTCTGATTTGCCTGTAGGTCTTTAAGAAACCTTGATGCCCTGATAAAGGAGAATCGTGGGCTGCCTGAATGATCTTTTTCCTCAATGTGGATTCTGGAACGAGGTATATTCTGTCCTTGTAATAGATGATGTCATCCACAATCCTGTACCTGTCATCCTGAATTTTTCCGTCCAATAATTCACAAGCGAATTTATTTTTGGAGTATTCCACTAAGAGAAGTGCCCTCCAATCCGTGGATATACTACTAAGAGATAATGGGGCTAGACGCCTGGATAATGCATCAACTACTACATTATTCTTACCTTTCACATACTCGATCTCGAAATCATAGGCTTGTACCTTGCTGACCCATTTCTGCTGTCGCTCATTCAGTTCCTTCTGTTCCAAGAAATACTTGAGGCTGTTATGATCGGTTTTGATTTTGAACTTACTGCCCACCAGGTACTGTCTGAATTTTGTGAGAGCATGCAAGATGGCCAGCATCTCCTTGTCATATATGGAGTAATGGCGCTCGTAGTTCTTCAGTTTACGCCTCTCAAATGCAATAGGGTTATGATTCTGCATCAACACTGCTCCTAACCCTTCCCCTGAGGCATCACATTCTACCACAAAAGGTTGTGAGAAATCTGGTAATGCCAGAACTGGACAAGAACTCATAATAACCTTCATCTCGTCGAAAGTTTTCTGCGATAAGTCTGTCCAAGTGAATGCTCCTTTCTTGGTGAGATCTGTGAGGGGTGCTGCAAATTGGGAGAATCCCTTAACGTACCGCCGGTAATAAGTACACAGACCTAGGAACCCTCTCAACTCTGTAAATGTTTTTGGCACAGGCCAATCTCTGATAGCCCTGATTTTCTCCATGTCAACCTGTACTCCTTCTGCATTGATTACATGTCCTAAGTACAACATTTCTTTGATGCCAAACTCACACTTGGACATTTTTGCATATAGTGAATGCTCTTCTAAAATACTCAATGTTTCGTCCAGGTGTTTCAGATGTTCTTCCCAGGTTTTGCTGTAAATCAGGATGTCATCAAAGAATACCAGCAAAAATTTACGTAGCTGTGCTCGGAAGGTATGGTTCATGCATGACTGAAAAGTGGCTGGAGCATTGGTCAGTCCGAAGGGCATGACCAGAAACTCATAGTGACCATAATGACAGCGGAAAGCTGTTTTGGAGATGTCCTGGTCCCTTACCCTGATCTGATGGTACCCCGAGCGAAGATCGATCTTGGAGAAGTATTGAGCTCCCCGAAGCTCATCCATGAGTTCGTTAATTCTGGGAATGGGATACCTGTTCTTGATGGTCTTTTTGTTAAGTGCTCGATAATCAATGCACATACGTAGAGTACCATCCTTCTTAACCAGAACTACTGAAGATGCAAAGGGGCTAGAACTGGGTCGTATATAACCAAGCTCCAGTAATTCTTTGAGGGTTTTCTCAATCTCATCCTTGTACCTTTTGGGATGCCTGTAAGGAGTGGTGATGACTGCTTGTGTTCCCTCCTCTAGCTTGATGATGTGTTCAAAACCCCGGTCTGGTGGTCTGCCTGATGGAAGGTCCTGAAAAACCTTTTCGTGTTTCTGTAGCAAGGCTTGAATGTCACTGGGGTGGTGTGAGCTGGTCTCTGGGGGTTTCCTGAAGGTGACAAAACATTCTGCAGCCCATTCTATATCATCCTGTCGGAGCACTGCCTCCATTCTCTGTGACGAGACCGGTTTTGGGGGATACGTGTTCATGCCCCTCAAAACTACCCGTTTGCCGTCTGGCCCTTGGAACTCCATTTCCATTGCGCTATAGTCTGTAGTGTATTTCCCTATAGAGTAAAGCCACTGAACACCCAATTCCACATGAGTATCTGCTACATCCACTACATAGAAAGAATCTGTCATCTGATAGTTACCCAAGGCAACATTCAGTTTTGGGATCTAGTAGTTGCACTCCATGCTGGAGTTCTCGGCTACTGCTACAGTGAATCCCTCGAACTTCGCAGTCTGAATACCTCGCTTGGCTACCCAAGCGGAGTCAATGAAATTGTGGGTGGCTCCCCCATCAATCAGTACTCCTACTCTGTGACCCTGCACTACTCCCCTGACCTTGAGAGTATGGAATCTCGGTACTCTAGACAATGTAGCAATGACTCCCTCTGGTGTATCACCCTGGTGTGATTCCTCTTCTGTGGCCTCCTGCTCATCGTCGTCCTCATCACTGTCTGAATACACCTCAATGTAGTGTGCCTTCGCCTTCCCTGCGCACCTGTGTCCTGGTACCCATGGTTCCTGGCAGGTGAAGCACAGCTTCTTCCTTCTCAAATCTTTCCTGGTGTCCTCATCTAACCAGGTTTTCTTGGGCACATCCTACTGGAAAGGTTTCCTGTCCTTGTCCCTAACAGGAAAATTGGTTTTCAGAGGGAATTTGTTTTTAGGGACTGAATCTTGACGATCCCTTGCCCGGCTAATAGCATCCTGCAGAGTGAGGGGTTTGTAGGCTTTCACCCATCCCCGTAGTGGCTCTATGAGGGCCTCAGTGAATAACATAGTCAATCTGCTCTCTGACACATCTGTTACCATAACGGCTAGCCTCTGAAATTCTGAAATGAAAGATTCTGCGCTACCAGTCTGCTTGAGTTGAGCCAACTCCCTAAAATGGATCTCTGGATCTTTCCTGTCAAACCTTTCCATGAGTTTCTGAGTGAACTCACCGTAAGAATGTATGGTGTTGTGACCCAATGTCACCAATCCGTGGTACCACCATTCGTGAGCTTCTCCGTCAAGGTGAAGTGTAGCTAACTTAATGGCGTCTGTCTCTGTCATGGGGTTGAGTTGGAAATAGGTATCCAACTTTTGGACTCATGTTCTCGCTGATCCTCCGCGAGTCCCATCAAAGTTTGGGATGGTTAACCTGCCCAAGGTCTTCTGCAGCTCATAGTTGTTTTTGAAACCCTTATTGAAATTCCTAGGCCTGTTGCTACTCTTCATGTTGCAAAAGTCTGAGAAGGACATGGTAGCATGAAACTCATCCCCTAAGTCTCTGTACTCCTGCAAATAAGCCCCAAAAGGCTCGCTGGGTTCTACTTGCATGACCGGGCCCCCTACTGTATCTGCCAAGAAGTGAGGCATGGTAGGCCTGATAGTAGGTCTGCTGTATATGTGCGAAGTGTTTTGGATGTTGGTGTACACCATCTTTCCACTGCTGCTTGAAGATCCCCGCTCTACCGGTGAGGGAGGTGTACTGTTGATACCTGGTTCCGGCTTTGCTGACAGTCTGTTGATTGCATTGAGGACTTCTTTTTGTCCTTTGGCTAAGTCTTGCAATGCAGAGACCAAGCTGCGAAACTCCATCCGATCCTCCTCTTCTCCCGTTCCTTTTCCCCTATCCGAATGTATACCTGTCTGTTCCATGTCTGAATTGGTATCTTCTAGTTGGATATCTTCAAATTCTTCTGTGTATCTACTCTTCGTCCTCCTATAGGTTACAAAAGGATCTCCTTCTGTATTCATCTACTTTTCATCTCTTAAGCCCACAGCTGGCCAAGAAAATAGCTCTGATACCACTGTAATATCCCAAATACCGATATTTTCTATTTCTATACAAATATGCTGATACAACGGGGCATGCAAACTGCCAAGCAAAAATCCCTATTTTATAGGAAAAATTAGGGTTAGGGTTTGCGAGATAGAATGAACACTTACCACTGATAAGCCGGCTGAACTGCTCCGGAGAAAGTATGCAAGCACTGGATACTGGATCGGAAATAGGTGGATCTCCCCTGCTCCAGGTGAACCCCAGCAACAAGTTGCCCTAGTCAGAAAAGGGTGACGCCCTCAAGGAAGGAGGTGTTCGATGGAACTGCGAATTTGCCGGGTTGATAGGTTTTCAGTGCTGGAGAGAATGCCTGATGCATGTGGAGGTTCTGAGAGCTCTAGGCAGGGTAGCGAATTGCTTCAGAGAGGCAGCTACTCACGCCCTGGAACCCCAAAACTGCTAATAACTGCTTCGAATGAGCCCTGATGGATCTGATAATCATCGGGTACCGGAGTATGAAGCTGATGATGAGAATGGTGCCTGAGTTTCGGAAGGAAACTGAGATCTGAAGGCCCAACAGCTGATTAGGGCTTTCTGGCTGAAAACCCCCTCTTACGGCTGCACACGTGTCCCTGCAACGATCTATACCACGTACTAGATAACTGATGAATGAATAAAGAACAAGTGGTGAACCTGTATGGCTTACCCGGAATAAGACTAGGATAGATGTTTCACTGCCGAAATCTTGTTAGCTGAAGACTCCGTCTCCAACCCCAACTGTTGTGCTGCACGCTGTGCTGCTATCCAAGAGCTCCCAAAATAATCGTAATCCAAAGTGAAGTCTCCTTTCACTTTATCCTCTATTTATAAAGTTCAACTGCGCAAAACCTAATCTTTGACCTAATTAGGTCACTTATCTTCTAATTTGCCATTGACTTGCATGCATGCGGATGGAGACTTAAAGAGTGCATGCATTATTAAATAATGCTAGGATGGCATGCATGAAGGTGACCTTTGGCCCCGGTGGCCCTTCTTGACCAAATGATGATGCCCTAGCTGTCAGTAACCGCTCGAACCCACAGGAATCACATAGGTTAGCGGTTTTGGGGCCTTAAGGCCTAATTGGAAGAGGACATTACAACATCATATACCCAAGCTTGGGCATCAAATATACTCAGCAAAGTGCAAGCACCACTCCAACATGTGTGCCATCAACATGAGAGTGTGGGGGAATGGAGAAGAAGGAATGAGAGAATAGGGAGATAGATGACAACTCAAATTGTATGGACTTCAACTTGCAACTAAAACACCTTCATTTAGATCCAATGAGAGGTCTGAATGACCTCTCCATCAACCAAGTTGGAAAGGAATCCAACTCCCTCAAAATTGGTTCACAAGCAAGGAGAGTGAACACTCACCGTGCAATGGACAAGCAAAAGCTCTCCAAAATGCCAAAGGCCAATTAACAAATGATCAAAATCCATTCTCCTTCCTCATGACATCCTTTTATTAACTTCATGAGAGCTCTTAAGGTCGAATTTCCCTCCATGGGATTCCTCCAACTCTTCTTAGTGGTTTAGTAGCTCCTATGACACTTGTCTTTTTCTTCATGCTCCAATTCTTTCCCCAATTCGAATGGCTGCCTCTAACTCCCAAATGCGCTCTCTTGGTGGCTATTTTTAGCTTTGTCATGTTAGATTTGTCATAGGCTTGCAATCAAGTCTGACTTTATCATATTTGTCATAGAACCTTTCATCATTAGTTGTCATAGTGTGCGTGAAATCTCCTTCCAAGTGGCACACATTGTCTTCTTAGTCTCTTCCTCTTCTATGGGAGTTACTCTCCTCTCCTAATTCGAATTCCTTGGCTTATGATAGGCTATGTGACACCACATCACCTTGCAAGAATGTTACATTCCTCATGGGTTTGAATTTGGATGAAGATCATGCCAAGTGTGTGGGGGAATCTAGTCACCCAAAGACTCCACAAGCTTCCAATTGTCTCCATGAACTAATGCCACCTTATTTTCTTAACATTTATTATTTATGTGACCCATTTTAATGTGAATATGGTAAACTAAGGTCCTTTTGGGTCCTATATCTCCCTTATTACAAAATTTATGTCTCCACCTCAACCTAGGGAACTAGTAGGTTGGTGAAAAATTATTTTCAAGTAGTCTTATTTGGATGGGGACTTGACATGTATAGAGATGATCGAGACAGCTGAGATGTACATAAGAGATCCAGATTTTCGTGATGCTGATGATGAACATCTCTAAAGAATACCTTCCTTGTTGAGAGGGAGTGTTGGAATTTGTGCAATTTCAGAAGTTAATTTTATTGTACTTGTATTGTATTTCCTTGTACCTCCTACGAGAGATTATACTATTGTAATTACTCATGTAAACTCTAGAAAGAATCAATGTAAACCCTGGGGAAAGAATACACAAGAAAAGAGTAAAAATAAAATTAATTTTGTATTTCCCCAAGGTAGGTCGGCCCCAATAAGTCAGTGAAGTCGGCCCCAGTAAATTTCACTTGGAAAATCAGTATAAATAGGAAGCGCCCTTCCTCATTCATTCATTCACTCACAACAAGTTTGCTCTAGCAAAAGAGGTGTGCTACTGCAATTAGAAGGAGTGTACTGGGGTTGTATCTTACAGAGATCTTTTCTCTCTCTTTCTTTTTCTCTCTGCTCTCATAAGCTATCATCTCTATATGAAGGTTTGTTGGGTTTTTCCCGATTGGGTTTCCCAAGATAAATTCTTGTGTTCTTTGTTTCTGTGTTTTGTCTTTCTTTTAGAGATCCTATTGTTTAATTGCAATTAAGTTATGCTGCTATAATGTAGTAAAAACCTAACAAAAACAAGGTCATCTTCAATTGCTTGAAGAAGTCTCTTTCAAGTTTTCACTTTTACTTCAGGGGGGAGGAGGTTGACGTTATTGTTAATTTTTTTAATCCCAACACCTACATAGTTTTGTCTAGTGATTTCCTTCAATAATTAAATTGCAGCTCGCTGAATTATTTATATTGATTGTAATTTATTAATAGAAATAAATAGTGGAAGCTAAATGGAAAAAAATATTCTCAGTAACACTTGCACAAAAAATTTCCACCATTCAAATATACTTTTCATTAAAATTAATATCTAAGCATACAATGGCTCCCTTATTAGGAAAATTGTCCAATGAAGAAAATACAATGAACAAATCTGCCCCAGAAAAATCCCCTGCACTTGTTGTTGCTCTTACGACCCTATATAGAGTCAGTACCTACGCTGTTGGGAGTGGGGAGCGAAAAGCAGGAGCGAAGCGAAAAGTGAAATTTTCAAAAGCTTTCGGGGTGGGAGTGTTTTTTTATATAATATATATTTTTATATATTTTGATGCATATTTGTCAACAAAACCATGTGCATCCATTAGAATTCAAACCATTATAGACAAATATGCAAAATTTCTCATGTATATAGCAATTAAGAGTGCATACAATGGTACAACCAAAATAGCACCAAGTGCAATCCATATTGAACCAAAGTACATCAATAAATAGGTTATAAACTAGAGATTCCTCAAAAACTAGTTTTGAGGCTGCCAACATCAATATGAACAATCAACACCACCAACATCAAGGTACATAGAGGGGTTTATTATGTGTTTGATTAAATACCAATCCCATACCCTCATTGTAAAATCCCAAATCCCGATATTTTCTATTTCTATACAAATATGTTGATACAACGAGGCATGCAAACTGCCAAGCAAAAATCCCTATTTTATAGGAAAAATTAGGGTTAGGGTTTGCGAGATAGAATGAACACTTACCACTGATAAGCCGGCTGAACTGCTCCGGAGAAAATATGCAAGCACCGGATACTGGATCGGAAATAGGTGGATCTCCTCTGCTCCAGGTGAACCCTAGCAACAAGACGCCCCAGTTAGAAAAGGGTGACGCCCTCTAGGAAGGAGGTGTCCGATGGAACTGTGAATTTGCCGGGTCGATAGGTTTTCAGTGCCGGAGAGAATGCCTAATGCATGCGGAGGTTCTGAGAGCTCTAAGCAAGGTAGCGAATTGCTTCAGAGAGGCAGCTACTCACGCCCTGGAACCCCAAAACTGCTAATAACTGCTTCAGATGAGCCCTGATGGATCTGATAATCACCGGGTACTGGAGTATGAAGCTGATGATGAGAATGGTGCCCGAGTTTCGGAAGGAAACTGAGATCTGAAGGCCCAACAGTTGATTAGGGCTTTCTGGTTGAAAACCCCCTCTTACGGCTGCACACGTGTCCCTGCAACGATCTATACCATGTACTAGATAACTGATGAATGAGTAAAGAACAAGTGGTGAACCTGTATGGCTTACCCGGAATAAGACTAGGACAGATGTTTCACTGCCGAAATCCTGTTAGCTGAAGACTCCGTCTCCAACCCCAACTGATGTGCTGCACGCTGTGCTGCTATCCAAGAACTCCCAAAATAATCATAATCCAAAATGAAGTCTCCTTTCGCTTTATCCTCTATTTATAAAGTTCAACTGCGCAAAACCTAATCTTTGACCTAATTAGGTCACTTTATCTTCTAATTTGCCGTTGACTTGCATGCATGCGGATGGAGACTTAAAGAGTGCATGCATTATTAAATAATGCTAGGATGGCATGCACGAAGGTGGCCTTTGGCCCCGGTGGCCCTTCTTGACCAAATGATGATGCCCTAGATCTTCTATGGATGGCATCAGTCCTTAGCTGATTCCCTAGATGTCAGTAACCGCTCGAACCCACAGGAATCATATAGGTTAGCGGTTTTGGGCCTTAAGGCCTAACTGGAAGAGGACATTACAGTCATCCCCGCTCGAGATTGCTTGTCCTCAAGCAACTTCAAATTGGGATGCTGCAATACCTGTTCACCTTCCCAGGTGGCATCTTCTGGTGGTAGTTCCTTCCATTGAACTAAGTATTCCCTAATTACCCTGTTCCTGAGCTTCCTCTCTCTAGTCTGAATGATCCGTTCGAGAATCAGTATCAGCAGTCCTTCATCATCTAAAGGAAGCAATTCGGTGGATGGAGCAATGTGTTTCCCAAGGGTCTTCTTCAGGCTAGATACATGGAACACGTTGTGAATTTTGCTTTCCTGAGGAAGTTCTAGTTCATATGCCACCTCTCCCACTTTCTGGATTATTTTGTAGGGTCCATAGAAGCGGGGTTTCAACTTCTCTGCTCCTTTCTTCTTAAGTGAGGACTGTCTGTAAGGCTGGAGCCTTAAGTATACTAAATCCCCTACCTCGAAGCTCCGTTCAATCCTGTGTTTGTCGACATACATCTTCTGTTGATTCTGGGCTGTTTGTAAATTCTCTTTCAGTATTTTTAGGATGTCCTGACTGTCCTGTATCCAATCCTTAGCCTTAGGAGCCCTACTGTCTCCGAATGCCAAATCTGCATAGTCCATGGCCTCGTATCCATATAATGCCTTAAAAGGAGTCATCCTAATAGACATGTGATAAGTAGTGTTGTAGCAATACTCCCCTAGGTGTAGCCATTTGATCCAGGTCCGCTGCTGCCCTGCTACATAATTCCTTAGATATCCTTCGATCCATTTGTTGACTATTTCTGTTTGCTCGTCACTCTGGGGGTGATAACTTGTACTAGTAGCCAGTTCGGTCTCCACCAATCTGAACAGTTCCTACCAGAAGGCACCCGTGAACCTGCTATCCCGATCACTGACAATGGTCTTAGGCAACCCGTGTAACCTGAAAACCTCCCTGAAAAATAACTCCGCTACTTGAGCTGCCGAGTAGTCTGATGGTATCGAGAAGAAATGTGCAAACTTGGTCAGTTTGTCAGCTACTACATATAAACAATCTCGCCCTTGGACCTTGGGCAAGCTTGTAATGAAGTCCATGGAGATGCTCTCCCACTTCTGTTCTGGAATCGGTAGTGGCTGGAGTAACCTTGCTGGGTGGGTGTTCTCAATCTTGTTCTGTTGACAGATGCTACATTCCCGGACATGCTGCATAATCTCCCCCTTGAGGCCCTTCCATGAGAACCTCTCTCTGATCTGCCTGTAGGTCTTTAATAAACCTTGATGCCCTGATAAAGGAGAATCGTGGGCTGCTTGAATGATCTTTTTCCTCAATGTGGATTCTGGAACGAGGTATATTCTGTCCTTGTAATAGATGATGTCATCCACAATCCTGTACTTGTCATCCTGAATTTGCCCGTCCAATAATTCACAAGTGAATTTATTTTTGGAGTATTCCACTAAGAGAAGTGCCCTCCAATTCGTGGATATACTACTGAGAGATAATGGGGCTGGACGCCTGGATAATGCATCAGCTACTACATTATTCTTACCTTTCACATACTCGATCTCGAAATCATAGGCTTGTACCTTGCTGACCCATTTTTGCTGTCGCTCATTCAGTTCCTTCTGTTCCAAGAAATACTTGAGGCTGTTATGATCGGTTTTGATTTTGAACTTACTGCCCACTAGGTATTGTCTGAATTTTGTGAGAGCATGCAAATTGGCCAGCATCTCCTTGTCATATATGGAGTAATGGCGCTTGTAGTTCTTCAGTTTACGACTCTCAAATGCAATAGGGTGATGATTCTGCATCAACACTGCTTCTAACCCTTCCCCTGAGGCATCACATTCTACCACAAAAGGTTGTGAGAAATCTGGTAATGCCAGAACTGGACAAGAACTCATAATAACCTTCATCTCCTCGAAAGTTTTCTGTGCTAAGTCTGTCCAAGTGAATGCTCCGTTCTTGGTGAGATTTGTGAGGGGTGCTGCAAATTGGGAGAATCCCTTAACATACCGCCGGTAATAGGTACACAGACCTAGAAACCCTCTCAACTCTGTAACTGTTTTTGGCGCAGGCCAATCTCTGATAGCCCTGATTTTCTCCATGTCAACCTGTACTCCTTCTGCATTGATTACGTGTCCTAAGTACAACATTTCTTTCATGCCAAACTCACACTTGGACATTTTTGCATATAGTGAATGCTCTTCTAAAATATTCAGTTTCATCCAGGTGTTTCAAATGTTCTTCCCAGGTTTTGCTGTAAATCAGGATGTCATCAAAGAATACCGGCAAAAATTTACGTAGCTGTGCTCGGAAGGTATGGTTCATGCATGACTGAAAAGTGGCCGGAGCATTGGTCAGTCCGAAGGGCATGACCAGAAACTCATAGTGACCATAATGACAGCGGAAAGCTGTTTTGGAGATGTCCTGGTCCCTCACCCTGATCTGATGGTACCCCGAGCGAAGATCGATCTTGGAGAAGTATTGAGCTCCTCGAAGCTCATCCATGAGTTCGTCAATTCTGGGAATGGGATACCTGTTCTTGATGGTCTTTTTGTTAAGTGCTTGATAATTGATGCACATACGCAGAGTACCATCCTTCTTCTTAATCAGAACTACTGAAGCTGCAAAGGGGCTAGAACTGGGTCGTATATAACCAAGCTCCAGTAATTCTTTGATGGTTTTCTCAATCTCATCCTTGTACCTTTTGGGATGCCTGTAAGGAGTGGTGATGACTGCTTGTGTTCCCTCCTCTAGCTCGATGATGTGTTCAAAACCCCGGTCTGGTGGTCTACCTGATGGAAGGTCCTGAAAAACCTTTTCGTGTTTCTGTAGCAAGGCTTGAATGTCATTGGGGTGTTGTGAGCTGGTCTCTGGGGGTTTCCTGAAGGTGACAAAACATTCTGCAGCCCATTCTATATCATCCTGTCGGAGCACTGCCTCTATTCTCTGTGACGAGACCGGTTTTGGGGGATAAGTGTTCATGTCCCTCAAAACTACCCGTTTGCCGTCTGGCCCCTGGAACTCCATTTCCATTGCCCTATAGTCTGTAGTGTATTTCCCTATAGAGTAAAGCCACTGAACACCCAATACCAAATGAGTATCCGCTACATCCACTACATAGAAAGAGTCTGTCATCTGATAGTTACCTAAGGCAACATTCAGTTTTGGGATCCAGTAGTTGCACTCCATGCTGGAGTTCCCGGCTACTGCTCCAGTGAATCCCTCGAACTTCTCGGTCTGAATACCTCTCTTGGCTACCCAAGCGGAGTCAATGAAATTGTGGGTGGCTCCCCCATCAATTTGTACTCCTACTATGTGACCCTGTAGTACTCCCCTGACCCTGAGAGTATGGAATCTCGGTACTCCAGACAATGTAGCAATGACTCCCTCTGGTGTATCACCTTGGTGTGATTCCTCTTCTGTGGTCTCTTGCTCATCGTCGTCCTCATCACTGTCTGAATACACCTCAATGTACTGTGCCTTCGCCTTCCCTGCGCACCTGTGTCCTGGTACCCATGGTTCTTGGCAGGTGAAGCACAACTTTTTCCTTCTGAAATCTTTCCTGGTGTCCTCATCTAACCAGGTTTTCTTGGGCACATTCCGCTGGAAAGGTTTCCTGTCCTTGTCCCTAACAGGAAAATTGGTTTTCAGAGGGAATTTGTTTTTAGGGACTGAATCCTGAAGATCCCTTGCCCGGCTAATAGCATGCTGCAGAGTGAGGGGATTGTAGGCTTTCACCCATCTCTGTAGTGGCTCTATGAGGGCCTCAGTGAATAACATAGTCAATCTGCTCTCTGACACATCTGTTACCATAACGGCTAGCCTCTGAAATTCTGAAATGAAAGATTCTGCGCTACCAGTCTGCTTGAGTTGAGCCAACTCCCTGAAATGGATCTCTGGATCTTTCCTGTCAAACCTCTCCATGAGTTTCTGAGTGAACTCACCGTAAGAATGTATGGTGTTGTGACCCAATGTCACCAATACGTGGTACCACGATTCGTGAGCTTCTCCGTCAAGGTGAAGTGTAGCCAACTTAATGGCGTCTGTCTCTGTCATGGGGTTGAGTTGGAAATAGGTATCCAACTTTTGGACCCATGTTCTCGCTGATCCTCCGCGAGTCCCATCAAAGTTTGGGATGGTTAACCTGCCCAAGGTCTTCTGCAGCTGATAGTTGTGATTGAATCCCTTGTTGAAATTCCTGGGCCTGTTTCTACTCTTCATGTTGCAGAAGTCTGAGAAAGACATGGCAGCATGAAACTCATCCCCTAAGTCTCTGTACTCCTGCAAATAAGCCCCAAAAGGCTCGCTGGGTTCTACTTGCATGACCGGGCCCCCTACTGTATCTGCCAAGAAGTGAGGCATGGTAGGCCTGATAGTAGGTCTGCTGTATATGTGCAGAGTGTTTTGGATGTTGGTGTACACCATCTTTCCACTGCTGCTTGAAGATCCCCGCTCTACCGGTGAGGGAGGTGTACTGTTGATACCTGGTTTCGGTTTCCCTGATAGTCTGTTGATTGCATTGAGGACTTCTTTTTGTCCTTTGGCTAAGTCTTGCAATGTAGAGACCAAGGTGCGAAACTCCATCCGATCCTCCTCTTCTCCCGTTCCTTTTCCCCTATCCGAATGTATACCTGTCTGTTGCATGTCTGAATTGGTATCTTCTAGTTGGATATTTTCAAATTCTTCTGTGTATCTACTCTTCCTCCTCCTATAGGTTACAAAAGGATCTCCTTCTGTATTCATTTACTTTTCATCTCTTAAGCCCACAGCTGGCCAAGAAAATAGCTCTGATACCACTGTAATATCCGATATCCCGATATTTTCTATTTCTATACAAATATGCTGATACAACGGGGCATGCAAACTGCCAAGCAAAAATCCCTATTTTATAGGAAAAATTAGGGTTAGGGTTTGTGAGATAGAATGAACACGTACCACTGATAAGCCGACTGAACTGCTCCGGAGAAAGTATGCAAGCACCGGATACTGGATCGGAAATAGGTGGATCTCCTCTGCTCCAGGTGAACCCCAGCAACAAGACGCCCCAGTCAGAAAAGGGTGACGCCCTCAAGGAAGGAGGTGTCCGATGGAACTGTGAATTTGCCGGGTCGATAGGTTTTCAGTGCCGGAGAGAATGCCTGATGCATGCAGAGGTTTTGAGACCTCTAAGAAGGGTAGTGAATTGCTTCAGAGAGGCAGCGACTCACGCCCTGGAACCTTGAAACTGCTAATAACTGCTTCGGATGAGCCCTGATGGATCTGATAATCACCAGGTACCGGAGTATGAAGCTGATGATGAGAATGGTGCCTGAGTTTCGGAAGGAAACTGAGATCTGAAGGCCCAACAGCTGATTAGGGCTTTCTGGCTGAAAACCCCCTCTTACGGCTGCACACGTGTCCCTGCAACGATCTATACCATGTACTAGATAACTGATGAATGAGTAAAGAACAAGTGGTGAACATGTATGGCTTACCCGGAATAAGACTAGGACAGATGTTTCACTGCCGAAATCCTGTTAGCTGAAGACTCCGTCTCCAACCCCAACTGATGTGCTGCACGCTGTGCTGCTATCCAAGAGCTCCCAAAATAATCAGAATCCAAAATGAAGTCTCCTTTCGCTTTATCCTCTATTTATAAAGTTCAACTGCGCAAAACCTAATCTTTGACCTAGTTAGGTCACTTTATCTTGTAATTTGCCGTTGACTTGCATGCATGCGGATGGAGACTTAAAGAGTGCATGCATTATTAAATAATGCTAGGATGGCATGCTCGAAGGTGGCCTTTGGCCCCGGTGGCCCTTCTTGACCAAATGATGATGCCCTAGATCCATCGAAGAAAACATCGACATCGACAAAAAATCGACAAGGGTCCAGAAAACATCTTCTCGGCAACATCGGCGGAAAAAATCGACAAAAATCGGCAAACTGCGGCAAATATTTAAAAAGACAAAATATATTCATTTTTTTCATAATTTTAAGCATATAAAGCAACAATGACATCAAATAAATACATTGACACATAAATATAGAAAAAACACTGATAGATATCATGTAGGCATGCCAAATATAATATGAGACATAAAAGTCGATACTGAAAGTCTGAATATAGTTGTCCAATAGTACTCAAGAGTCAAAAGTGGGAAATCAATGGTCCAATACATATATGATATAACAAAATGACATCACAAAACTAGTAGCTAACTATCTGTCTCTGAAATATAAATCAATGCCCTCTTTCCCTTTTACGGGAAAACATAATGGGCTGTTTGCCAGGCTTGCTCCTGACAGTAGAAGGTCCTGGCCCTGTACTACTAGGTGCCAATGAGGGACTAGGTGCCCGTGAGGGACTCGGTGCCAATAAGGGAGTAGATGCATCGACCACTGTAGAAGGTGGTGTTGATGAAGCCACATCACCCTCCATGAAGTCCTCTGGGTCAAAGCGGTCCGCCTCCTCCTCCTGTTCCTCCTCTTGCTCCTGCTCATCCTCCTGCCCCTGCCCCTGCTGCTGCTGCTCCTCATCTAACCATGCAGGTGCCTCCTCCATGATAGGTAACTCAGCCTCCACCCTCCACTTGGACAATATATCAATATTGTCCAAGCAAATGGCATCCAGATCGGGTGATTTCTCCACCTGCTTCATCCACAGTCGAAGATTGTAGTGGACATACACCAAGTCATTCAAGCATGGGAAATCCAACCTGTAAGAGGGTGATAAAAAGATTTAATGAGTCTTGACTCTTGAGTCTTGATGCCAGAGGAAGCCAATATGAAATAGGATCTTAAAGTACAATGAATTTAATTGCTTTGATAAAGTTCTTAGTACTTACTTGGTGCGTTTCTTTGAGTGTATTTTATCAAAGACACTCCAATTACGCGCACATCCAGAAGAGCTACAGGTTTGGCTGAGGACTCGGATGGCAAATTTTTTTAAATTTGGTGCCCTTGCACCATATGTCCTCCACCAAACACCTACAATAAACAAGAAAGAAAGAGAATCGGATTAAATAATTCAAATTTCAAATAAAATGATAAATCATAAAACACAATTAAAAGTTAAGAATTTGAACTTCAAAATACAAATAAATTCTAATTTGCAATCACTTACTTGGAGTCAAATTGTTCCTTGCACGGACAGCATCGGCGTAGCCAAATAGTCCAGTAGCCTCTCGATACATCTCCATCTCACGAGTAATACTCTCCAGAGTCTCAAAATTAGGTACCATCCTATTCATACATTCGATAAGCCCTTCCAAAACCTCTTCATCAAAATCAAACTTACACTTGTATGAAAAGGCAGGGTTGAGGAAAAGTGCAGCTGCATGAATAGGTCGATGGAGCATCCCAGTCCATCGTGTATCAATCAACTCCCATAGCATCATGTGTCTATTGTGTCCAAGGGTACCCTTCTCGACATAATAAGACCGAATAGACTCTTTGGCCCTATCCATGGCCTCGTACAAATAGCCCATAACGGGCTTGTCACTGTCAACTAATCTCAAAACCTTTACCAAAGGTTCACTGATTGAGCACACTTCCTCCACTCCTTCCCAAAAGGAGTCAGTGTAAACCAATCTAGCGATGGCTTTCCCATCCTCTCTCCTGCTGTATGTGCAATCTCGCCACTCATCACAAATAAACATTTGCTTCAGCTCAAACTGAACTCGAAGCAAAGAGTGAAGAGAAATGAAGTTGGTGGCAAATCGTGTGATTCCAGGGCGCAACAATTCCCTGTTTCTTGTGCATCTCCTCATGAGGCTAAGAACCCAAGCATGGTTATATATGAATTTGGTGATACTCCTAGCCTGATCAACAACCTCCTTGATGAAGGGAATTTTCCCCACATCCTCCAGCATCAAATCAATACAATGTGCAGCGCATGGACTCCAAAATAGTGAGGGGTGCCTCTCCATAAGCAATCTACCAGCAGCCACATAATTGGCTGCATTATCTGTTATGCTCTGCACCACATTGTCCACACCAATCTCCTGAAGGACCCCATCCAACAACTCACACAACAATGTTGCTTCTTTTACCTGTGCCGATGCATCAACGGATTTGATAAACATGGTACCTTTAGGGCACTGTACCATGAAATTGAGAAGGGTCCTACCCTTCGCATCTGACCAACCATCAGACATCAATGTGCATCTAGAAATCTCCCATGACTGTTTGAATTCCTCCAATCTAGTATTGATGTCTTTCTTCTCTGCTTGAAGAATTGGGCCTTGAATCTCCTCATATGTAGGGCACTTGTACCCTGGGCCAACAATAGCAATGGCCTCACACATACGCTGAAAAAAAGGATTGTTTCTTGTTATTGTAAGAGGCAAGTCACTCCAGAAAAACATCCTCCCCATAATCCTATTTGCTTCTTCCTTCTCCCTTTTTTTAACCATGGACTTGGTGCTATTCCGTGGAACAAAGAAAGATGACGCAGCAGCCCTCACGGAAGCTGAACCCATGGCCGTGGAGCCCCCAACACTACCCTCAGTGGGATCCAGATGATCATAATCAAATGTCCCTGAAGTCCTAGCCACTCCACCTGCAGCAAGTTCAGCTCTATTTGTAGCTGACTCTTCCCTTTTTCTATCTTTCGAGTGAATTGCATCATGGGCCATTCTCATAATCTCGGGGGTAACTGCAGTACAAAGCCCCACATCATGGCCAGGGAGTTTTGCCAAATGATACTTCAACCTGCTAATGCCTCCTGTCATATGTTGTCCACACAATTTGCAATTCAATCGTTGTCGGTTTGTTCCATCTTCAGGGTCAGCATATTGCCAAAATGGGTCCAATGCCTTTGGCATTTTGACAAACCTGTGGCTGCAAAAAAAAACAAAAAAAAGACATTATGAATTTATGATTAAAATTTAAAAATTTAGGCCCAAATAAACTTTAAAAACATTATATAAATTTTAAAAAATTTATAAATTTTTAAATACAGACATTATATAAAATTTATATAATGTCTTTATTTATAAATTTATAAATTTATATTATAAATTTTAAAATTTAAAAAATTTATAAATTTATAAATAATTTAATAAACACATTAAAAATTTATAAAAATTATTGAAAAATTGAAAAATTGAAAAATTTATTAAATAAAGACAGTATATATATACTATAGTATATAGTATATACTATATAGTATATATAACTTATATACTATATAGTATATACTGTGTATAGTATACAGTATATAGTATATACTGTGTGTACACAGTATATACTATATACTGTATACTATACAGTATTACATAATACAGCGTATAGTAATATACTATATAGTTTATTACTATATAATATATATAGTATATAGTATATACTATATATAATATATAGTATATTAAAAATCTTAAAAAACGATGCACGGGGAGTCTGTCGGGGCCGGGCTCTATGGAGTCTGTTCGGGCCGGGCTTAAAAAACGAAATGCGCGGGGAGTCTGTCAGGGCCGGGCTCTGTGGAGTCTGTTCGGGCCGGGCTCTGTGGAGTCTGTTCGGGGTCGGGCTTTGTCCCGATTTAAAAATATATATATATATATATATAAACTATAAACTCGTGAGTACTTACCTGAACTCTCGCCGCAACGCCGGCTGCTAGTTACTCTGTGGGCCTGTGCTCCGGAACTTTAAAGTTTAAACCCTCTCTCCTAGTCCTCAACAGCCGACGCGAATGATGCATAATAAAACCGTAAACGAGTTGCCGACATGAGTTTTAACCCTCGCCGGAAAGACTTAGTCAACTCGCCGATTTTTTCCTTCGTGGCACGATTTTTTCAATAAACTCGCCGATTTTTTCAAAACCGCGCGATGTCCTATTTTTTGTTGACATTGCGATTTTTTCGCTGGAAAAGAACGCCGGCCCGAAAATCTCGCGATTTTTCGGGACATCGGCGATGTTTTCGACTATGCCTAGATCTTCTATGGATGGCATCAGTCCTTAGCTGATTCCCTAGCTGTCAGTAACCGCTCGAACCCACAGGAATCACATAGGTTAGCGGTTTTGGGCCTTAAGGCCTAACTGGAAGAGGACATTACACTCATACATGATAAAATCTAGTGGAAACATTGCAATCCTGAAATCCTAAAAACTGTTTATCATGTTGAATTTTGAATGCGATAAAAAATTTTCCTTTTTGCATTTGAAGTCCGATGAGGTTGGAACCACTCTCAAACATCTTGAAACAATTAGTGGTAATGTTAAAAATTTAAGTAAAAGGATAAAAAATGAAAGAAAAGGAGAATGTCAACTTTGACTTTAAGAATTTAATATTACCATTTAATGCTTTTGATGATTACTAAGGTTAGGTTTTTTGCTATAAGAGTAGGATCTTCCTCCTTTATATAGCATTAGTATGGCCCTAGGGTTAGTTCCCCCCCCCTCATCACTTAACTTTTTTTTTTTCTAAAGAAAATTTGAAAAAAAAGGAGGGAGCTTTTTTTTTGCATGCAAGTGTGCTTCCTGGATGCTTCCTTCAGAAGCAGGCTTTGGGAGTAAGGGTGGAGGGGGGAGGGCGCTCCCACGCAACATAGCTCTGTACGACCTTTACGACTTCTTGTATGGTCTGTATGACCAATACGGATTTGTTTGTAGCCTATAGATCAGCTTGTACAACCCCTGACCTGTTATACAACTGACATGTGTGGTTTGTACGGTGCCGTACGACTGTACGACCTTGCTATACAGCCTCTGCAACAAGTTGAAGCCTCTTCCTTGCTAGTAGGGCCTCTTGAAAAATATTTTGATGGCTGTCCTCTTCTTCCTACCAAATCTAGAAAGTGAAAGTTCTTCTCCACTATTAGAAATGAGCCACTTACTCAATGCTTTTGTGTTGTGTGTCTTCTTCTCTCACCTTGGCTTCCTTTTATAATCTTGAGATGAGACAAAACCTTAACCTCCTAAGTGATTAATGGTTGAGATTAGATCTCCCCCTCGCTTGAGATCAATGG
This sequence comes from Pseudotsuga menziesii, assembly GCA_001517045.1. Lineage (NCBI taxonomy): Eukaryota > Viridiplantae > Streptophyta > Pinopsida > Pinales > Pinaceae > Pseudotsuga > Pseudotsuga menziesii. The sequence continues at coordinate 51,269 of LPNX010763483.1, forward strand.
CTAAGATTCATCTAATTAACTTAACTTAAATCGCTAATGCCAAAAACTTTGACATTTCATTAAATTAACCTCAATTAATTCCAAAATGACGTTCACTTTAGTAATTAAAATATTAAAGTGAATTTTCATAGTTTTAACTTTTGAGAGGTATTAATGGCGATTTCCACAAGTTAGACACAAACTCATGTGGAAATATCTGTCTAAGCTACAAACTTCAAGACTCCCTCTTAGCGAGGAAGGTATTCTCCACCGCTCCAAGTTTGTTTATGATGAAAACAAACTTCCATTTAAGCAAGGGTGGTCATAATGTCTACAACCTACTCAGCTGTGGAAGTATACTTGAGCTTGACTGCTCCCTTCTGGATCCTGTCTTAGATTAAGTGATATCTGGTCTCAATATGCTTGGACCTATCATGGAATACTGGATTCTCAGAGAGTTTAATATAACTCTAGATGTCACAGTATATCACCGTGGGCTCCAACTCCTGATCAAATAATCTTGTAAGCAGTTTGCGAAGCCAAATAAATTCACAACTAGCCATACTTGCTGCCATATACTCTGCCTTTGCTGAATTGAGTGCGACGGAAGTCAACTTCCCGCTGAACCATGAAATCACTGTTGATCCCACATTGAAGCAACACCTTGAGGTGATTTTTCGATCTATTGCAATCCCTGCCCTATTTGAGTCTGAATAACCCTGCAACCTAACCCCATCACTTCCAAGAAACCTCAATCCATACTCCACTATGCCTCTCAAATATCTAAGCACATGCTTTGATGCTACCCAATGCACCTGCCTTAGCTCCACCATGAATTGGCTCAAGTTGTTCAGAGCAATCCATACTCCACTATGCCTCTCAAATATCTGAGCACATGCTTTGCCGCCACCCAATGCACCTGCCTCAGCTCCACCATGAATTGGCTCAAGGTGTTCAAAGCAAAACATATATTTGGCCTAGTGTTGACGAAATACATCAAGGATCCAATTAGTTACATGTATAATTTGGAATCCACCAACTCTAAATTTGAAGTGACAACCTTCTTTAGGTTGGTAACCATAAGTGAAGCCATCGGTTTATAGTCTTCCATCCTGAATCTCCTCAGGATCTCTACTGTGTATAACTCACATAGGTTGTCACTCTCATGTACCAAGGCCTAAACAAGCTTCCCTTGCAAGGGTCATGGCGATCGGATTGAGATTTGAAGATAGGTTGGATGCGGCAACCATCTTTAGTGCATGGAAGGAAAAAAACACTTTGCTGTTGGAAGAGCATGAGCTATGGGATATAGTCAAAGATCCTATTACTATTCCTACAAGGGGAATGTGAAGGCCAAGTGAATCCTTCTAAATTCCGTGAAGGATCACATGATTCTGTATGTGAGTGGAAAGATGCATGCCTATGAGATGTGGGCAACATTGATGAAGCTTTTCTAGAGTGGCGATGCGAATAGAAAGATGGTGTTGCGGGTGAAGCTTCACAGTCTGAAGATGCCTGAAGGTGAGTCGGTTACATCTTATCTTACCAAAGTTACACAAGTTCTAGATGAAGTTGTTGCGGTGGGCGAGAAGATTGCAGATGCAGAGTTGGTTGGGGCAACCTCAAAAGGCTTTACCAAACCATGGGAGACCTTTGTTTGTTGTATTGTTTCCAAAGAGAATCTTCCCAACTGGGATAGATTGTGGGACGATTTCACTCAAGAGGAGTTGAGTTTGGGATCCATTCAGTCATACCACAAGCATTGCAATGATGAGGAGGACGTAGCACTTGTGAGCAAGGCAAGGGAAAAGGGAAGAACTTCAGAGGAGGATATACTTCAAAGGGTGAGAAGGACTTGAGCAAGATCCGATGTTATGCATGTAATGAGTTTGAGCATTATGCATGCCAGTGTCCTAATAAAAGGAAGGGAAATAGTGAGAAGGATGGACAAGTTGCAGCTGCTGCTGAATTAGATGAGTTCACTGCAAAGTTCGAGAAAGAGTTCTCTCTTGTCTCATTTGTCTTAAGTTGTGACAACAATAGACTTGAGGTTGAGGTTTATAGGACATGGACAGTAGGTCTTCTCGTTGCATGATTGGATCGTGGGATGCATTCATCAACCTTTCGGAGACAGGTCTAGATTGTCATGTAGAGATTGAAGAGGACACAGTTCATGTATTAAGGGGAGTGGGACGAGTAAGGTTCCAACTTGAGTTTGGAGAACTTTTGGAGGTGTCAAAAGTACTATTTGTACCAGGGTTGAAGGAAAGCATACTCTCAATTCAAACCCTCAAACTTGATGGATATGCAGTGTTTTTTATGAAGGAACACATATTCACCTAAGTATTGGGAGTGGATCCGGTTGAACCAGTGTTGATAAGTATTTGGAGGGATAAGAAGTATGTGGTGCAAGGACAACTTATATCAGGAGGATCTGGGTTGATAACAGGTTCTGAGTCTAAGACAGATGGAGAGCGAGAAGCTCCAAGGATTGAAGTGGCGTCGGGTAGTCAGTCTTCAGTTTGGAGAGAAGATCGGGAAGCTCATTCTAGTACTAGCAGGAGGTTAAGTTGGTTTGAGATGACACAACTTGATAGTGCTCAAGAGCAAGATGGGACATCTTGAAGCACTAGAGTCAGGCACAGGTCTATAGGTTGGAGTATAGGATCAGTAGAGGGACAACTTCCAGAGTCAGAGGGAGCTTCTATAGTGCACGATGTGATTTGTCTGAAGAAGAATTTTGATGTTGGACTTGCCAGAAGGACCTCCCTTGCTAAGAGGGACTGTTGAGATTTATATCTCGGGATGTCCTTCATGTGATTATGCTTAGCATGAAGGGACACTAACAGGGTGGGTATTAGTGTAGAGCGTGAAAAACACATTACCGGACTGTATGGCTTCAGTGATGGAAGCATGCAGAGGTTTCTGAGACTTTTACCTTGTGCATGCAAGATTTGCATGCATGCATTTTTAAATTAAAAGTTTGCATGCCAAGATTTTGCATGAAAAGTAAAATTAGGGTTTTGGAACCATAAAGTCACTAGTAAGTTAGAAAAGATAAGCAGAGGGTAAAGGTTATCAAACTTGTGAGATACACGTGAGCAGAGAAGGAGGTGCACTTCTGAGGAGAGGCATGCTTCTTGAGTAGGGGCACACTTCTGAGAAAGAGGGCGCACTTTTTGAACCTGGGAGAGCTGAGAGAAGTAGAGGGTCTTCCTTTAGAGATTGAGGAGGGCACATGAGATCAAACAAAGACTGATTGAGAGATAGGGCGAATCATTGAGAGATAGGGCGAATCATTGAGCATTCAGACAAAGAAAGAAGAGAGGTGCACTTCTTTAGCCGGGAGGGCAGAGAGAAGTTGAGGGCGCATTCTTTAGAGACTGAGAGGGGACACACTTGTTCAGAGACTGATAGAGGGGCGCATTCCATCAAAGTTTACAGAGAAAGCAGAGGGCCCACTTTCCTAGCAGGTAGCTAGAAAAATGTATGGCAATAGGGTGCATTACTTCAGAGAGATAGTAGTTGCAACTGTTGATCAGAGGAGGGTTTGACCTAGTGATCTGGCACGCCTTCCAAGGCATTAGGTTCTTCTGTTTATGTAAAAAGCTGATTGTAATCATTCTATAATTTTCTTTGGCTCAAGATTAAAGAAAGCCCTAGTTGCTAGTTTTCACCATTGAGGTTTCCATGGTAAAATATTTGTGTATTATGTGATTGGTTTCCTGTTCCACTATGCATGCTTGACTAGTTAATGAGTTTATGTATTGTTGCTTATAAAATCTGATCTGGGATTTATTTTTGTGTATGCATTTGAGTTATTTGATTGAAAGTGTTACCTTCTAACTTGTAGGGGTAAAGTTCAAACCTTTTGGCAGGCAAAAGTTCAGGAAACATGTTCAAACAGTCAGTAAGAGTTATGCATGGTAAAAATGGCACTCAAGATACACTAAGTAGAATATTCTAGATCCAATAGTCGTCTACTGGTAGCTTAAGGATAATTCTTTAGCTCTAGGCAGAGTTGTCCAAATCTAGTTGTCAAAATACTAAAGGGGTAGAAAGTCTTTTATTTTCTCATACCGTGGAATGTGCACTTCTGTTCATGACCATTTAGTTTTAAACCACTTTGAAGGTATGAATAAAAAAAGAAAAAGTTATTTTTTATAACTTTCTCCATCCCCGTATGAAGCCTTCAGGATATCAGTCTTGTCAAATCGCTCCAAACCTGTGGAGGAGCCACAGCTTGTGAAACTATCCCAGTAAAGAGGGCAAAAAACAACAGTGTTACTCTGTATACAAGGCAGAGTCTGGGAGGGATTCTGTGAGATAAAAACTATATATTGAAAGCAGCCATAGGAAAAAATAAACGTCAGATTGAAAATAAAGACACGAGACAGTGGAGATCACGACTTCTGTGTGGTTTGCGAGTTTCTTGTATACTCATCCAGCAAGGAGAAACGCTGGCAGTCGAGCTGAGGTGTTTTGCACAACCACGTGGATTTTTTATGAGCATCAGAAACAGTCTTGTTGCTATTTGGAACAGCCAAGTATTTTCGTGATTGAGTAATTGTTGAACTTGTCTGACAACCTGTATCTAGGAAAATTTTCACGCTGATGAAGATTATTCGAGCAGGGTGGAAGGTATCTCCGCTATCGTGGATATCCTGCGTCCCATTTTTGCAAACATTATAGCGTTGGTTAACTGCTGTGGAGAGAAGCCATAATTCACAATCAATCGACTCCCAGTTGATTGCATGAAGGAAATCGCGTGGAAGTGAGTTTTGATATGCTAAAACTGCTGTTACTTGAAGTCTTGAAGCACACCTTTTTACGTGAAGGCTGGGGACCCACATTTCCATTGGCATTGGAAGCTAATTAAGTGGAGAGCATTATTATCATGTGGCAGTCTCGGATGAATCGTCCCTGTGATTGGTGTCTTTTAAATTTGGTGCCAATGCTTGGAGTTCGACGTTTTTTTTGACAACCGCTGGGAGTATCTTCACCATTACGGCTGGGCTCGAGGTTCCTTTGGCAACTGAAGTGTCGGGTTTGGACTGGGCCCGTTTGGTGGTGACAACCGGTTACAAGGACAGAGTCAGGATTCATCAAAACCATCGACTGTTAGCATCATCAGTTAGTTGTTTGTTGGGGNGTCGGGGTTGGACTGGGCCCGTTTGGTGGTGACAACCGGTTACAAGGACAGAGTCAGGATTCATCAAAACCATCGACTGTTAGCATCATCAGTTAGTTGTTTGTTGGGGAGCGCCACATCTCGTGAAAGTCGTTCACTCGGAAGCACCAACGCAGATTTTAATTGCTCCATTTCATATCCATTGCAGACAACCACTCGGTTTTAAACATTCACAAAATTCCTGGAGTTTTTGTGGAGCAGTTTACATGTGGGTGGTATCATTATGTTGACCCACGTAGCATTCAACTACCAACTGCATGGTAACTAACTTCAGATACTTCAACTCCTAACTTGGGCATTTTTGGTTACGTGAGAATTATCATGCCCCGTTGAGCTGTGGAGCAGCAACTATCCACCGAATCATCCATGTATGGCTTGTCTCCATTAAATCGCCGATTGCTGTGGAAGTCAATCTCAAAGGTTTCGACCCTTGATTTATGCGATTAAGAAAACATTGCTAACATATAGGCAGCTAAGGGTTCTTTTCTAAATAAAGCAAAGTGGTAGTTACACTTTAGAAAATGTGATAGTCAAGTAGTCATTTAGAGAAATAAAAGTGGATATGAGATTCACTTTTATTTTTTATTTATTTTTAATTTTTTTAATTTTATGAAAGCCTTTTTTGGCCTATAAAGAGCATAGTCTCTTTCATTATAAAGATGGAAAAAACTAGGAGTATTTTTTCCCCAGCGCTTAATAGAAAACATACCTTTTTGGGTTTCATGGTTGTTCAGTTGAGCACTCTCTGTGATGTGTGACGTGAACTTGTATGAATGAGCGATTGTTGCTAGAGGCCTTTTTTCCGTTCTATGTTTGCGTCAAAGACCATAAACGAATGCTATCATCCTATTGGAAGGTGAGGATCCTAGCAGTTGCTAGCCTTTTCCCTTTGTGAGCATGCATACACGGTATTGATGTTTACATTTAATCAAGTTTGATTGTGTAGTATCGCTTTTGTTTGCATAAAGCATCTTTTGCAATTAAGAGGAAGCAAATCTAGTAGTTGCACCATTGACACAAGGCCCTCATGGGTTCTCCTTTGACTCCATTTCTCCCTTTAGGTATACCGACACTGGTCCATTTGTGAGGATTGTTCTTTCCTTATTGCCCATCAACTTTCAATTATTACATCTATGCTACAACCATTTCTCTAAGGCTGCCTCTTCTATTCACCTTGTCTTCCATTGTTCATGCCTTCGTGATATTAACATTAGCGACACCCCCCTTGAGTTGGAGAAGAGCCAACCTAAAGCGAGGAAGAGAGGAGTGTGGTGACAGTGGTTGCTCTTTTTGCAGTTGCCATCGGGCTGGTGTGCCTACTTTTGGGCTTTCACACACGCACACCGGTCATGAGCGACAACATTTTTGGCGTCGTTGCCTGGGACAAAGTCCAGCTCCCGTATATTTGAAGACTATGCTTCATTGATATTTGTGGGAGATCATATTGCAGATCCTGAATCTCACATGGCGGCTCCACAAAGGGACGAAGCCCTTGTCCTTTTGTAGATCTAAAGACTTTTTGTGTGTAGTGGTGAGGGCACTCATAAATCAAAAGGCTTTCAAGCTCACCTTGGCGACTCCACAGTTCAGTTTAAGGTATGACTATATGTATATTGCAGATTCAATACTTCATTATTTGAGAATATGGATGATAAAATGGAAGGACTTCGTGCTCTGTTGGACGGAGCCTTCACCCCACTAGATTTCTCAGGTATGCATGGATTTCCTACTGGTTGCTATAAAAGAATACTTAGAATTGTCCAAGAGTTCTTTGGAAATGACGAGGACTCGACAATCCATCATATTGTTTCTTTTTGCAAGTTGATGGCGGATCTTAAAGTCTACCATGAGGATGATCTCATGATTGCATTTGCTTTAACCTTGGAGGGAGATGCATAAAATTGGTTCAATGACCTTTGGGACGAAAGCATAGGCTTAGTGGCAAAGCTTTTTGAGAAGTTTCTCCTTCGTTGGCATGAAGGAACGGTTGATGAGATCGAACAGTTGACCAAAGAGTATGATTCCCTCCTCCCTAGGACACAGCCTAATTCCGAAGAGGAGATCCATGAAGAAAACGTTGAAGATCAAAGCAAGCAGCCTGCAGAAAATATCATTGAAGATATGATTGAGGAAGCATCACATGGGCCCTTGTTTGAAGATATTTCTGAACAGCCTCTTGACATGAACAGCCTCTTGACATGGCTGTAATAGAAGATGTTGAGCTGCCCCAAGCTTATGAACAACTTCATGTTGAAGATAAGAAGCCACCTCAGGTATATTTTGAAATTAATAACACTTGTATTGTAGATCTGCCTCATGAGAGGCTCTTGAATGACAAAAGTCAGATTGAAGAAAGGTTGCCCATTGCTTATTTCAGCCCTCTTTAGTGCTATATTGATGAAGCATGCACTCCAACGTGCCATATGGTTAAAATTGTGAAAGATGACTTGTGTTTGCAACATTTTTATGACAACCATACTTTGATGACATTTCCAGGTCACATTTACAACATATTTGATGAGACCTTGTTTTGGTTAATGACCAAACACAGGGGAAAAGGTTCCGTTGTTAATGAGGAGCTGAGATGGCTCCATTGGTTGTATCATTATACTTAGCATGGTCTTTTCACATGGTTAAGTTAGAATAGGTAGGATGAATAAAGCTCTTGCATGAGCCTTTACATTTCAGTATTGTTCAAGTTATTTCTTTTCTTTTTAGTATGTAATAAACATGTGGTTCTGGATGTTGATTGAGCCATGCCACCACAATTGTTCTTGTTTTGAAGATAGGTGTGCAACTACCCAGATGTTGAGGTTCTCGTGTACTCTCAAGAAGAGCACACGTCCCCATATGGAGCCAGATGTTACCTCCTAACTTGTAGGGGTAAAGTTCAAACCTTTTGGCAGGGAGAAGTTTAGGAAACATGTTCAAACAGTCGGCAAGAGTTATGCATGGTAAAAATGGCACTGAAGATACACTAAGTAGAAAATTCTGGATCCAATAGTTGTCTGCTGGAAGCCTAAGGATAATTCTTTAGCTCTAGGCAGAGTTGTCCAAATGTAGTTGTCAAAATACTAAAGGGGTAGAAAGTCTTTTCTTTTCTCATACTGTGGAATGTGCACTTCTATTCATGACCATTCAGTTTTAAACCACTTTGAAGGTAAGAATAAAAAAGAAAAGTTATTTTTGATAACTTTCTCCATCCCCATATGAAGCCTTCACGATATCAGTCTTGTCAAATCACTCCAAACCTGTGGAGGTTTCGCAACTTGTGAAACTATCCTAGTAAAGAGGGCAGAAAATGACATTGTTACTCTGTACACAAGGCAGAGTCTGGGAGGGATTCTGCGAGATAAAAAATATATATTGAAAGTAGCCACAGGAAAAAATAAATGTTAGATTGAAAATAAAGACATGAGAAAGTGGAGATCACGACTTGTGTGTGGTCTGCGAGTTTCTTGTATACTCATCCAGCAAGGAGCAGCGTTGGCAGTCTAGTTGAGGTATTTTACAAAGCCACGTGGATTTTTTATGAGCATCACGAACAATCTTGTTGCTATTTCGAGCAACCAAGTATTTCCGTGATTGAGTAATTGTTGCACTTGTCTAACAACCTGTATCTAGGAAAATTTTCACGCTGAAGAAGATTATTCAAGCATCGTGGAAGGTATCTCCGCTATCGTGAATATCCTGGGTCCCATTTTTGCAAACATTATAGCGTTGGTTAACTGTTGTGGAGAGAAGCTGTAATTCACAATCAATCGACTACCAGTTGATTGCATGAAGGAAATCGTGTGGAAGTGAGTTTTGATCTGCTAAAACTGCTGTGACATGAAGTCTTGAGCACACCTTTTTACGTGAAGAATGGGGACCCACATTTCCATTGGTTTTGGAAGCTAATTAAGTAGAGAGCATTATTATCATGTGGCAGTCTCAGATGAGTCGTCCCTGTGATTGGCGTCTTTTAAATTTGGTGCCAATGCTTGGAGTTCCAGTTTTTTTTTGACAACCGCTGGGAGTATCTTCACCATTATGGCTCGGCTCGAGGTTCCTTTGGAAACTGAAGTGTGGGGTTTGGACTGGGCCCGTGCGGTGGTGACAACCTGTTACAAGGACAGAGTCGAGATTCATCAAAACCATCGACTGTTAGCATCATCAGTTATTTGTTTGTTGGGTAGCGCGCCACATCTCATGAAAGCCATCCACCCGGAAGCACCAACGTAGATTTTAATTGCTCCATTTTGTATCCATTGTAGACAACCACTCGGTTTTAAACATTCACGAAATTCCTGGAGTTTTTGTGGAGCAGTTTACAGGTGGGCGGTATCATTATGTTGACCCACGTAGCATTCAAATACCAACTGCACGGTAACCAAGTTCAAATACTTCAACTCCTAGCTTGGATTTTTGGTTACGTGAGAATTATCATGCCATGTTGAGCTATGGAGCAACAACTTTCCATCGAATCATCCATGTATGGCCTGTCTCCATTAAATCGTCGATTGCTATGGAAGTCAATCTCAAAGGTTTCAACCCTTGATTTATGCGATTAAGAAAACATTGCTAACATATAGTTAGCTAAGGGTTCTTTTCTAAATAAAGCAAAGTGGTAGTTACCCTTTAGCAAATGTAATAGTTAAGTAGTCATTTAGGGAAATAAAAGTGGATATGAGATTCACTTTTATTTTTTATTTATTTTATTTTATGAGAGCCTTTTTTGGCCTATAAAGAGCATAGTCTCTTTCATTGTAAAGATGGAAAAAACTGGGAGGTTTTTTTCCGCAGAGCTTAATAGAAAACATATCTTTTTGGGTTTCATGGTTGTTCGGTTGAGCACTCTCTGTGATGTGTGGCGTGAACTTGTATGAATGAGCGATTGTTTCTAGAGGCCTTTTTTCCCTTCTATGTTTGCGTCAGAGACCATAAACGGATGCTATCATTCTATTGGAAGGTGAGAATCCTAGCGGTTGCTAGCCTTTTCCCTTTGTGAGCGTGCATACACGGGTATTGATGTTTATATTTAATCAAGTTTGATTGTGTAGTATCTCTTTTGTTTGCATAATGCATCTTTTGCAATTAGGAGGAAGCAAATCTAGTAGCTGCACCATTGACACAAGGCCCTCATGGGTTCTCCTTTGACTCCATTTCTCCCTTTAGGTATACCGACATTGGTCCATTTGTGAGGATTGTTCTTTCCCTCTTTCCCATCAACTTTCAATTATTACATCTATGCTACAACCATTTCTCTAAGTCAGTCTTTTCTATTCACCTTGTCCGCCATTGTTCCCGCCTTAGGGATCTTAACATTAGGGACGCCCCCCTTCAGTTGGAGAAGAGCCAACCTGAAGCGAGGAAGAGAGGAGTGTGGTGACAGTGGTTACTCTTTTCGTAGTTGCCATCGGGTTGGTGTGCCTACTTTTGGGCTTTCGCACACGCACGCCGGTCAGGAGCGGCAACAAAAAGTAGTAATCAAAATTAAACTCAGGGAAGAGCAAAATTAACAGTAACTTTGAGAAGAGTTCCTTTTCCTCTGTAATTCACATTGAACCTATCCATCAAGCAAACATACCTCCAAATGCCATGACAGATGAATGAGGTTGCCACCTTTATTTCCGAAATCGATGGGATATATCTACAACTGAAATCTTATTATTCTCTCTCTGTTCTCATAACAACCCCTTTCTATTTGTTTGAAATACTTCACTTAGTTTATAATTCACCTGCTTCAAGGATTTGATGACCACAGGGCTATTCACAAGTACAAATTTGCAATATTTTATGGTGTTGTTGATGCCAGGAAAATCCCAAGCATCGACAGTAGGGATTCTCCCCGGTAATCGATCGCAACTAGATCTTTCACCCTTTGGTGTGGGGAATCCGTCTGGTTAACGGTCCGGCTACTATAGATTAATGTGTTTTAAAATTGTTTTATCTGTTACGACCCGATCCACCGTTTATATTATTTTCTTTAATTAAAGATGAGATGCAAGTGCCTAATCTGACAGATAGTGACTCCATTGCCGTGGATCTGACAGGCATTGATTTCCAACCCTATCGCTACCCTGTCTTTGGCCTCGTTTTCTTGAAATTTGATTTTTCCTGGTGACTTGGGTACTGTGACATTGTTATACCATTCCATCGAGTCTATCCATCGGTACTAGATAGCCCCAATCCTGTCCTTGCGCTCCTTGCATTGGTTACGTTTCCCAAGGCAATGGATATCTTCATCTATAGCTAGTACCCCAACCCCAGATCTAGTATTCACTTTATAGGTCACCTGTGTCCCAACCTTGTATCAAACCTCACACTTCCAAAGCCCTGGTTCACTTAGTGACACCCTCCATAGATCTAGGGTTTCCATTTACCTTACACCTTACGTACCTCAAGTCTATTTGATCTGATCTGGTGTCTAGATCTGGGTCTCCGCCTTTGTTGTCTTGGGCTAAGATAACATAAAGCGAAGACTACCTCAATTGGCATGACAACCATCCATTTGGTAGTCGAGGCAATCTTGGTTCCACCTCCTTAGTTGCTTGTCCCTCTACCATCCATTCTGGATCCCTTTCACATAGGCAACTACAAGGTTGGTGATAACAGGTGTATGTTAAGGCATCTCTTCCTTGGAAGGATTTGCAAGGAACCCAAAGGCTTGGGAGAATATGCCATGCTTTTTTGTAGGTGTTCCAACGAATTAAATTAAGACAAGCCCCAAGGAGAAGTGCTCTAAAGACTCTATTCTACCCAATTATTGAAGGCACTAGTTCCAAACTCCATTTCTTCAACCAAAACCGTTAAAGATTTTCCTTTTCATTTTTGTCTAAAGGTGTAAATTTAGTCTAGAAAACCCAAAAAATATTTCTGATTTTCACCAAGTTAAGCCAAGGAAAAATTCTCTTATTCTGACATTTTTAGGCTTGATAATTTTGAGTTTGAGCTTTATTTTGTGTTTTGTTTCATTTATTTATTGCATAAAAACAAAGATAAAACAAATCGTAGTTAGTCCTCAATTTCATATCTTGCTTATGGCTTGTATGCTAAGTCACCTGACACGGGGACATGGGACACGAAGGACACGAAAATACGTCCGACACGGACACGGTGACCCCCGGATCAGGACACGTAGGATACGTTTTATATACATATATATATATTTTTTAAAATATATATTAAAATTTAAAAATAGAGACATATAGATCCAAAATTATTTAGAAACTAGAACATTTACAAATATTCAATAGAAATTAGAATAAAAACACATTAATGATTAGTAATTACACATTTGTCATTCACAAGTCACGATTCACAACACATTTGTCATTCACAAATCACAATGAGACACATAGATGCATGTCGGAACCATATTTCTCATTAAGTCATCAAAATCAAAATGTATACAATGTACATATATGTCGGAATGCCACTGGGCATTGGCAAATGCCAAATAGACTAAAGTCTAATAGTAATAGTAAATACAAAAAGGGGTGGATCAAGATGGGAGAATCCCATATGTCAGACTGTCAGTAGTCCTCCTCCGTGCCTGAATCAACATCAACATACTCATCACTGCCCCTGCCCCTGCCCTGATCCTCCTCCTCCTCCTCTCCCTCCTCCTCCTCTCTGCCCATCTAATGATCTGCATCTGCTGCTGTGGAGGATGACCCCTCCATACGATCACTATCATCAAAAGTGACCGGCTCTAGCACTAGATCATTAAGATCCATGTTGGCTAATGCCAATTCAATACTGCTGTCCAAACCCATATCATCAGGAAAGACATCCCACATCATCAAGGCATCTTTCGCTTCACCCACTCCTCCCTCTTCCTGTAAATAAGACGAAGGTTGGAGTGCACATACACCATTGACTCTGCCCTGGACTGCTCAAGCCTGCTCTTCTTCACACTGTACAAGTTCCCATATGTGCTCCAATTCCTCTCACAACAAGAGCATGATGTAACTTAAGAGATGATCCTCAAGGCTAACTTCTGTAGAATAGGGGATGTTGCCCCATGAGTTGCCCACCGAGCATAGGGTTTCTTACCCCCCTATCTCTAAGCACATCATAGCCTCCAAATCTCCCAGTGCCAGTGGAAAAATCTACAAAGCCCTCCTCCGCCTCCTCAAGCATGTCGCTATCCTGAAATAGCCGTCTAAGTGCTATCTTCCTCCCATGTGCAATCTCTGCATCCATGTGAGGAGGGATTTTGTGTGAGGCCCCCGATCCACCAGTGAGCCACTCCTGAGTGTAGAACTTGGGGTTCAAGGAGTGGGCCAAGCAATGCAAAGGTGTGCAATTCTTATCCCACCTAGAGATAAGAATATCCCGAATAATGGTCCATAAGTTCTCTGCTGATGTCCCATACTCGGGACACTCATTCTCCATGACAATGGACCTCATGGACTCAATCATGGAATCCCACCCCTCATAAACCTCTGCTAGGATGGGCTGGTTCGTGTCTGCAAACCACAACAAAGAAATGATTGGCTCTGTAATGTCCTCTTCCGATTAGGCCTTGAGGCCCAAAACCGCTAACCTATGTGATTCCTGTGGGTTCGAGTGGTTACTGACAGTTAGGGAATCATCTAAGGACTGATGCCATCCATAGAAAATCTAGGGCATCATCATTAGGTCAAGAAGGGCCATTGGGGCCAAAGGCCACCTTTGTGCATGCCATCCAAGCATTATTTAATGATGCATGCACTCATTTAAGTCTCCATGCGCATGCATGCAAGTCAACTGCAAATAAGAATATAAAGTGACCTAATTAGGTCAAAGATTAGGGTTTTCGTAGTTGAAAGTTATAAAAGGAGGATAAAGCGAAAGGAGACTTCACTTTTGATGATTATTATTTTGGGAGCTCTTGAATAGCAGCACAGCGTGCAACACAGCAGTTGGGGTTGGAGACGGCGTCTTCAACTAGCGGGGTTTCGGCAGTGAAATACCTGCCCTAGTCTCATTCAGGGTAAGCCATATAGGTTCACCATTTGCTCTTACCGTCATTCGTAGTTATCCAGTATACAGTGTAGATTGTTGCAAGGACATGTGTGCAGCCGTAAGGGGGGGTTTTCAGCCAGAAAGCCCTAATCAGTTGCTGGGTCTTCAGATCTCAGTTTTACTTCGAAACTCAGGCACCATTCTCATCATCGGCATCTTACTCCGGTACCTGGTGATTATCAGATCTGACCGTGCTCATCCGGAGCAGTTATCAACGATTTTGGGATCGGGGGGGCGTGAGTAGCTGTCTCTCTGGAACAATTCGCTAGCCTACCTAGAGACCTCTGAAACTCCGCATGTACCAGGTAGTCTCTCTGGCACGGGAAGGCTATCAGTCCTGCAAATCAGCAGCTCCATCGGACACCTCCTTCACTAAAAACATCACCCTTATTTGATCTGGGGTTCTTGCTGCTGGGGTTTCACCGGAAGCAGAAGATATCAGTCCATCTCCGATTCAGTTCTTGATGCTTGCATACTCTCTCAAGAGCAGTCCAGCCATCTTATCAGTGGTAAGTGTTCATTCTATCTCACAAACCCTACCCCTAATTTTTGCTATAAAATATGAATTTTTGCATGGCAGTTTACATGCCTGGTTGTATCAGCATATTTGCATAGGAATAGAAAATATCGGGATTTGGGATATTACAGTGGTATCATAGCTATCTTCTTGGCCAGCTGTGGGCTTAAGAAATGAGACATAGATGAATCCAGAGAGAGATCTTTTTGTAACCTATAGGAGGAGAAAGAGTAGATACACAGGGGACTTTGAGGATATCCAACTAGAAGATACCAATTCAGACATGGAACAAACAAGTATACACTCGGATAGGGAAAAAGGAACGGGAGAAGAGGAGGATAGGATGGAGTTTTGCAACTTAGTATCTGCATTGCAAGACTTAGCAAAAGGGCAAAAATATGTGCTCAATGTAATCAATAGATTATCGGCGAAACCAGAAATAGGTACCAACAGTACACCTCCCTCACCGGTAGATCAGGGATCTACAAGCAGTAGTGGAAAGGTTGCGTACACTAATATGCAGAATACTCCGCACATATATAGCAGACCTTCCAACAGGCCTACCATGCCTCACTTCTTGGCAGATACAGTAGGTGGTCCGGTCATGCAGGTAGAACCTAGCGAGCCTTTTGGGGCTTATTTGCAGGAGTATAGAGACTTAGGGGATGAGTTTCATGCTGCCATGTCTTTTTCAGATTTCTGCAACATGAGGAGTAGGAACAGGCCCAGGAATTTCAACAAGGGTTTCAATCACAACTATGAGTTGCAGAAGACCTTGGGTAGGTTGACCATTCCGAACTTTGATGGGACTTGCGGAGGATCAGCGAGGATATGGGTTCAAAAGTTGGATACCTATTTCCAACTCAATCCCATGACAGAGACAGACGCCATTAAATTGGCTACACTCCACCTGGACGGAGAAGCTCACGAGTGGTGGTACCACGGACTGGTGACATTGGGTCACAACACCATACACTCCTATGGTGAGTTCACTCAGAAGCTCATAGAGAGGTTTGATAAGAAGGATCCAGAGATACATTTCAGAGAGTTGGCTCCACTGAAACAGAACAGTACTGCAGAAGCCTTCATCTCAGAATTTCAGAGAATACCAGTCATGGTAATAGATGTGTCAGAGAACAGGTTGACTATGCTATTCATTGAGGCCCTAACAGAGCCACTACGGGGGTGGGTGAAAGCCTACAAACCCCTCACTCTGCAGGATGCCATTAGCAGAGCCAAAGATCTTCAGGATTCAGTCCCCAAAAACAGGTTTCCGCTGAAAACCAATTTTCCTATTAGGGACAAGGACAAGAAACCTTTCCAGCAGGATGTCCCCAAGAAAACATGGTTAGACGAAGACACTAGGAAAGACTTGAGAAGGAAGAAACTATGCTTCACTTGTCAGGAACCATGGGTACCAGGACACAGGTGTGCAGGGAAGACGAAGGCTCACTACATTGAGGTAGATTCGGACAGTGATGAGGATGACTATGAGCAGGAAGCCACAGAAGAACTACGGGCAACGGAGGAAGAATCACACCAGGGTAATACACCAGAGGGAGTCATTGCTACATTATCTGGAGTGCCAAGATTCCATTCACTCAGGGTCAGGGGAGTAGTACAGGGTCACAGGGTAGGAGTATTGATTGATGGGGGAGCAACCCACAATTTCATTGACTCCGCTTGGGTAGCCAAGAGAGGTATTCAAACCGAGAAGTTCGAAGGATTCATTGTAGCAGTAGCCGGGAACTCCAGCATGGAGTGCAACTACTGGATTCCAAAATTGAATGTCACCTTAGGTAACTATCAGATGATAGATTCCTTCTATGTAGTGGATGTATCAGATACTCATGTTGTATTGGGTGTTCAGTGGCTTTATTCTATAGGGAAATACACTACGGACTACAAGGCAATGGAAATGGAATTCCAGGGGCCAGACGACAAACGGGTAGTTTTGAGGGGCGTGAACACTTATCCCCCAAAACCGGTCTCGTCACAGAGAATGGAGGCAGTACTCCGACAGGATGATATAGAATGGGCTGCAGAATGTTTTGTCAGCTTTAGGAAACCCCCAGAGACCAACACACAACACCCAAGTGACATTCAAACCTTGTTACAGAAACATGAAAAGGTTTTTCGGGACCTTCCATCAGGTAGATCGCCAGACCGAGGATTTGAACAAATCATCGAGCTAGAGGAGGGGACACAAGCAGTCATCACCACTCCTTATAGGCATCCCAAAAGATACAAGGATGAGATTGAGAAAACAATCAAAGAATTACTGGAGCTTGGATATATTCGGCCCAGTTCTAGCCCCTTTGCATCCTTAGTAGTACTGGTCAAAAGAAGGATGGTACACTGCGAATGTGCATCGATTATCGAGCACTCAACAAAAAGACCATTAAGAACAGGTATCCCATCCCCAGAATTGACGAACTCATGGATGAGCTTCGGGGAGTTAAATACTTCTCCAAGATTGATCTTAGCTCGGGATATCATTAGATCAGGGTAAGGGACCAAGACATCTCCAAAACAACTTTTCGCTGTCACTATGGTCACTATGAGTTTTTGGTCATGCCCTTTGGACTTACCAATGCTCCAGCCACTTTTCAGTCATGCATGAACCACACCTTCAGAGCACAGCTACGTAAGTTTTTGCTAGTATTCTTTGATGACATCCTGATTTACAGCAAAACATGGGGAGAGCATCTAAAACACCTGGACGAAGTACTGAGCATTTTAGAAGAACATTCGCTTTACGCGAAAATGTCCAAGTGTGAGTTTGGCATGAAGGAAATGCTGTACTTAGGACACATAATCAATGCAGAAGGAGTACAGGTTGATATGGAGAAAATCCGAGCTATCAGAGATTGGCTCGCACCAAAAATAGTTACAGAATTGAGAGGTTTCTTGGGTCTGTGCACTTATTACCGACGGTACGTTAAGGGATTCTCCCAATTTGCAACACCCCTCACAGATCTCACAAAGAAGGGACCGTTCACTTGGACAGACTTAGCACAGAAAACTTTCGAGGAGATGAAGGTTATTATGAGTTCCTGTCCAGTTTTAGCATTACCAGACTTCTCACAACCCTTTGTAGTAGAATGTGATGCCTCAGGGGAAGGGTTAGGAGCAGTGTTGATGCAAAACCATCACCCTATTGCATTTGAGAGCCGCAAACTGAAGAACTACGAGCGCCACTATTCCATATATGACAAAGAGATGCTAGCCATCTTACATGCTCTCACAAAATTCAGACAGTACCTGGTGGGCAGTAAGTTCAAAATCAAAACCGATCATAACAGCCTCAAGTATTTCCTGGAGCAGAAGGAACTCAATGAGTGACAGCAGAAATGGGTCAGCAAAGTACAAGCCTATGATTTCGAGATCGAGTATGTAAAATGTAAGAATAATGTAGTAGCTGATGCATTATCCAGGCGTCCCGCCTCATTATCTCTCAGTAGTATATCCACAGATTGGAGGGCACTTCTCTTAGTAGAATACTCCGAAAATAAATTCGCTTGCGAATTATTGGATGGACAAATTCAGGATGACAGGTACAAGATTGTTGATGACATCATCTATTACAAGAATAAGATTTACCTCGTCCCAGAATCCACATTGAAGAAAAAGATCATTCAGGCAGCACATGATTCTCATTTATCAGGGCATCAAGGTTTCTTGAAGATCTACAGGCAGATCCGAGAGAGGTTCTCATGGAAGGGCCTCAAGGGGGAAATTATGCAGCATGTACAGGAATGTAGCATCTATCAGCAGAACAAGATTGAGAACATCCATCCAGCAAGGTTACTTCAGCCACTACCGATTCCAGAACAGAAGTGGGAAAGCATCTCCATGGACTTTATTATAGGATTGCCCAAGGTCCAAGGGCGGGATTGTTTATATGTAGTAGTTGATAGACTGACCAAGTTTGCACATTTCTTTTCGATATCATCAGACTACTCGACAGCTCAAGTAGCTGAGTTATTCTTCAGGGAGGTCTTCAGGTTACACGGGTTACCTAAGACCATTGTCAGTGATCGGGATAGCAGATTCACAGGTGCCTTCTGGCGGGAACTATTCAGATTAGTGAGGACCGAACTGGCTACCAGTACGAGTTATCATCCCCAGAGCGATGGACAAATTGAAATAGTCAACAAGTGGATCGAAGGATATTTAAGGAACTATGTAGCAGGATAGCAGCGAACTTGAATCTAATGGCTACACCTAGGGGAGTATTGCTACAATACTACCTATCACATGTCTATTAGGATGACTCCTTTTAAGGCATTATATGGTTACGAGGCCTTGGACTATGCAGATTTGGCATTTGGAGATAGTAGGGCTCCTAAGGCTAAGGATTGGATACAGGACAGTCAAGACATTCTGAAAATCTTGAAGGAAAACTTACAAACAGCCCAGAATCAACAGAAGTTGTATGCCGAAAAACACAGGATTGAGCGGAGCTTTGAGGTAGGGGATTTGGTATACTCAAGGCTCCAACCTTACAGACAGTCTTCGCTTAAGAAGAAATGAGCAGAAAAGTTAAAACCTCGCTTCTATAGACCCTACAAAATAATCAGGAAGGTGGGAGAGGTGGCATATGAACTAGAACTTCCACAGGAAAGTAAAATTCACAATGTGTTCCATGTGTCTAACCTGAAGAAGACCCTTGGGCAACGCATTGTTCCATCTACAGAGTTACCTCCTTTAGATGATGAAGGACTGCTGATACTGATTCCCGAACGAATCATACAGACTAGAGAAAGGAAGCTCAGGAACAAGGTAATCAGAGAGTAGTTGGTTCAGTGGAAAGAAATACCGCCAGAGGATGCCACCTGGGAAGGTGAACAGGTATTGCAGCATCCCAGTTTGCAGTTGCTTGAGGACAAGCAATCTCAAGCGGGGAGGACTGTAATGTCCTCTTTCGATTAGGCCTTGAGGCCCAAAACCGCTAACCTATGTGATTCCTGTGGGTTCGAGCGGTTACTGACAGTTAGGGAATCATCTAAGGACTGATGCCATCCATAGAAAATCTAGGGCATCATCATTAGGTCAAGAAGGGCCACCGAGGCCAAAGGCCACCTTCGTGCATGCCATCCAAGCATTATTTAATGATGCATGCACTCATTTAAGTCTCCATGCACATGCATGCCAGTCAACTGCAAATTAGAAGATAAAGTGAGCTAATTAGGTCAAAGATTAGGGTTTTCGCAGTTGAAAGTTATAAAAGGAGGATAAAGCGAAATGAGACTTCACTTTTGATGATTATTATTTTGGGAGCTCTTGAATAGCAGCACAGCGTGCAACACAGCAGTTGGGGTTGGAGACGACGTCTTCAACTAGCGGGGTTTCGACAGTGAAATATCTGCCCTAGTCTCATTCAGGGTAATAAGCCATACAGGTTCACCATTTGCTCTTACAGTCATTCATAGTTATCCAGTATACAGTGTAGATTGTTGCAGGGACACGTGTGCAGCCGTAAGGGGGGGTTTTCAGCCAGAAAACCCTAATCAGTTGCTGGGTCTTCAGATCTCAGTTTTACTTCGAAACTCAGGCACCGTTCTCATCATCGGCATCTTACTTCGGTACCCAGTGATTATCAGATCTGACCGTGCTCATCCGGAGTAGTTATCAGCGATTTCGGGAT
Source organism: Pseudotsuga menziesii (assembly GCA_001517045.1). NCBI lineage: Eukaryota > Viridiplantae > Streptophyta > Pinopsida > Pinales > Pinaceae > Pseudotsuga > Pseudotsuga menziesii. Next base: position 71,600 of record LPNX010763483.1, read on the forward strand.
CAAGGGGGCGTGAGTAGTTGTCTCTCTGGAACAATTCGCTAGCCTACCTAGAGACCTCCGAAACTCTACATGTACTAGGCAGTCTCTCTAGCACGGGAAGGCTATCAGTCCTGCAAATCAGCAGCTCCATCGGACACCTCCTTCACTGAAAACGTCACCCTTATTTGATCTGGGGTTCTTGCTGCTGGGGTTTCACCGAAAGCAGAAGTTATCAGTCCATCTTTGATTCAGTTCTTGATGCTTACATACTCTCTCAGGAGCAGTCCAGCCATCTTATCAGTGGTATGTGTTCATTCTATCTCACAAACCCTAACCCTAATTTTTGCTATAAAATATGGATTTTTGCATGGCAGTTTGCATGTCCGGTTGTATCAGCATATTTGCATAGGAATAAAAAATATCGGGATTTGGGATATTACAGAATCCATGATCTTAATGCTAAGATCTACCATGTCCCACCAACCATCATCTAACACCCTGTCCTTCACCTTTTGTGAAGCAGCCTGATCCGTCCTTCTCCAAAAGGCCCAAAACTCTGAAATCACCATGGACCCAAGAGCGGTTTTGACCTCCCTCAACCTCTTCAGCATGATGAATGAGGAAGCAAACCGAGTATCAACAATCTTCAGCAATGAAAGCTGTGTGTACTGTTTGTAGATGGTGAGGGCATTTGTGTGGTTTTGTACAAAGTTACGGATATGGCGTGCATCCTCAATAAGGTTGCCAATCCATGTCACATCCGAAGCAATGGCTTTCAGTGCTAAATTCAAGGAATGGACAATGCAAGGTGTCCAAAAAACCTGTAAGAGCAATAAAAGCATGTATCATTGACTCTACAACATTAACATTGCAATGACCAAATTCAAACAATGAGCAAATTAGAAATGAAAGGTGTCCAAAATGAACATACCTGTGGATATTTAGCTTCCACAATCATGCCAGCAGCCTTGCAAACAGGTGCATTGTCTGTGATGATTTGTACACACGAATCAACACCTACTTCTTCAATGGTTTTGATGAATAAATCACCCATAAATTGTGCATCCTTGTATTTCCCAAGAGCATCCACCGCTTTCAAGAACAACGGTCCATTTTGGGAAGATACCATGAAATTGATGAGTGGATGGCGTGCGAGATTCGTCCATCCATCAGAAACAATACTCACACCGCATGAGGGCCATGTTGTTCTAATTGGCTCAAGGATTTTATCTACCTCCTTCTTTGCTTTAACCAACAATGTGGTTCTAAGCTTCTCTGAACCAGGAGGCACATAACCACTTGGAGCTCGTTCCAAGATAGTTCGAACCGTCTCAAAATACAATGGTGAACGTGCAACATTGAATGAGATGAAGTTGAGGTAGAAGAAAAATGCAATGGTAAAGTCTACCTCTTCTCGCGCCTCTTGTTGGAAAATCCTATCCATTGGACCACCTGTAGATTGCCTCTTTCTTGTTTGATAAGTATCCCCACGCCCATGAATGCTAGGTGGAAATAGAGTCTTGGTGCTAGAGGACTTCCTCAAAAATGGAAGAGGATCATCCTCTTTTTTCTTGCTTGCTGCTGCCACCTTCCCTTGCTTGCTGCTGCCACCTTCCCTAAGCCAACATGATCCTCTCTTTCCATATCCTTCCTTTGGTTAACAGTCACCGCTTTGCATGAAGAAATCCCACAAGAAGGAAGGGTCAACAAATGACCCTTAACCTAGAAATATGTGCTCATGAACTCATGGTTGCAAAAATTGCATCTCCAAGACACATTGCCTCCCCCACCAAGCTTTGCCCCGGGCCCATCTTTCCTTGTCACATACTTCCACAAAGGGTATTTTTTTTCTTGGGCTTGTTGTCTTGCTAAAACAGGGTTAAATGGAGCATGAGCTCCACTAGCAGCCGATGGAGCACTTGACGGAGGAGGAGAACCGGTTGTGCTTGGTGGAATAGGAGGGGAGGCCCTAAATGGTGCATTTCTCCCTTTCCTTTGACCCCTACCTCCTGCCCTCGCTGATTGAGACATTCCTTTTCTTGTGTGATGGTTGAGCTTGCAATCCTCTCCACAAATCCACCGGAATGCACTTGGAATCGCTTGGAAACAATGGATAGCCTTCAAATTTCCTTCAAAACTCCTTCACCTGCACATAAAACTCACTCTCAACCAATTGCTTCCTTGCAAATGACAAAAAGAAAGGCAAAAAATTGACTTAAAACAAACCTGGCTGTCTTTTTCCGCCGTTTATGTGTCCTGTTTTCGGGACACGCTGCAATTTCGTGTCCGACTCGTTTTTTTTTTGTGTCCCCTATTTTTGGATTCGCCTGAAAGACGAATCGGGCACGAATCCGATTCGATCCCCACGGGACACGGGGGGGCTCCAGGACGAATCCGGTTTCTTAGGTTCTATGCTATAATAGATAACTATACTTTCTTCGTATAAATCTGAATTTTCTTGTTAGTTTTAGTGGTTTAATTGACTATTTCTGCAATTTCTTTAGTTCTGGAAATTACTACAGCAAACTACTTTCATTTTTGGAAATTTTCTTAGCCATCTACCAGCTAGAAATTTCAGTTTTTGTTGCTTTAAATTTCTGCAATAAATTTCTGGGCAATTTTTGAAATTTTTCTTAGTTTCTTGCTCCATTTTACTACTGTAAACACAGTGGGACATCAAGCAAATATTTCTGGAAATTTTTGATATGACTGCTTCATTTGATAACAAGTAAATACTTCTTAATAGAAAATAAACTTTTAGTGTTCTATTTGGTTAATGTTGGTTTTGTAATCTCTTATTTTATCAAGTACATTGACTAAATATGTTCACTTCTACTTTCAGGATTTTTCACTTGATTTAATGGCTTAGCATTGCATGTCTAATTTAACACACCTAATGGCTAAATGTAACTTTTAAATTCTGGAATTTCTATTGTGTATTTTATTTCTCTTGTAGTTCTTTCTATTACACAAGCTTTTGGTGATGTTCCTTATTTTATTAATCTTGGATATATGACACATTGCCTTGCCATTTTTAATCTTTAATTTGAAGTATTGGCATTAGTTATCAGATCTAAATACGGCACTTGGAGAAGTGATTTTCATCACTTCAAAAAGTCGGAAAAACATCACAGTAATTAACCTTGAGTGACTCCTTTTTTCAAAGAGTTTATCTCAAGGAAGGACTAACCTAAGGCCAAACTTCATAATATCTCAAGGCATTAGTCTAATAACTTGTCTCATGTGTAGTGTCATTTTGTGGATGTATTTCTATGGCAAATGAACTGACTTGCCTAATCACATTTTAATTTCAAGTCTTGTGAGTTGCTCGCTACAATTTATTTTCTATATTTGATCTTTGAGCAATTCCTTTTCAAGTATTTGATCTACTATGCTACTTGATATCTTACATGGTTAAATACTTTTGGGAAGATTAACTTAATAACTCACATGAACACATCTTAACTAAGTTGTCTTCTCCTTTAGCTCTCTTCAAACCTCATCCAATCGATCCATAGGGAAAGCTCCCTTGACCTTGAGAGCTGGTCTAAAAGTGGGAAGTTAGCACGAAGGTCAGAGTGGTGCTTTCTTTCGAAAGTGCTCCTTGATAGGACTAGTGGATCAGGACTTTTCCACCCAAGTGCTAAATCAAAGTGTAAATAACATGAAGCCAATTGATAATATTCAATTTAGAGGTTGCTTGAAAGATTATTTTATTTTGGTGGGAAGTTATTGAGCGTTATTCATTTCATTTATTTTGGGTTTAATTATTAAAGTTTCTATTGCTATAAACTTCATTGAGTTAGAATTGATTGTTTTCTTCCTATTTTAGCTTTGGTGGCAGCATTCAATCTGGAAATTGGAATTACTGGGGCCATACTCACTAAACTTGATGGTGATTCTCGGGGTGGTGCAGCTCTAAGTGTTAGAGAGGTTTGCTTCTTGTATTCCCTATATCTTTTAGTTGTGGTTCTTAAAAGGATGTACTACATTCTATTGGGACTGAAAGTGTAGTTATACGATTAAGAAGTCCGCTTTTATAAATGTAAAGCTAATACCATTATACGTTTGTGTATTCATCTTTGGTTCATTATTGGGGGTGCTAATATTTCTCATTGGCTGTCTTAAAATATGAATAGGTTTTCTCATTGTCTATCCATGTCAGTTGTTTTGGTTCCTGGGTACTTGTTCTTTTAGAATACAGAAATTTAATTGCTAAGCAAAGGAAGCATTAAAGTAGGTAGGTTGTAGGGAATTTTGGCACCAGATCTACCATAAACTTAACTTCTGGTGTTTAGGAGGCTAGATGCATTTTAACTAGGTCCTGAAGTGAAAATGTAAATACAATTTTCAAGAGTCAAGCTTAATAAAACTTAAAAGTGAACCATTATGAGGTTGTGTGCTCATCTTGGGTCCAGCTTTGGGAGTGATAATGTTTTCACAAGATTTGAGTGGCCTTGGAAATTTCAGTGATGATTTCTCACTCTCTATGCAGGTCAGAGTTTTTGTTTCGCCTGAACATTTTCTTGGTTGAAAACAGAACTTGTATTGCCTAGAAAAGGAGAAATTTTAAATTGATGGGATTGTTCTAGACTTTCAGAGGGATTTTGTATTCAAACCCTTGTTTCTCCAACGCCCTAGCTTATATGGATGGAGAGATTTTCAGAGGGCTATTTCATGGTGCTAAATGCTCAGCCAAGTTCTCTAGGGTGTTAGAGTAATCAAGTCATTTTTTGGGCCGTTTTTGTTGGTTCTGTTTTTCAGCAGTTTGGTACCTTGCCTTTCAGAGAGTAGATCTCACTCATCTTAGCTTGGTTTTGGAAATGCCATATGTGGTTCGAAAGCTCTTTCCAAGATATTTCCAAAGGTATAGAATGCTCATTGAGATTCTAAGGGGTTTGAGAACGCTAGGGTCATCTTTTAGGTCATTTTTCACCATTTGGAGCTACTTCCAGCACTTGGTTTGACCTTATTGACTACATGCTTGGACCATTGGCACCACTTTTGAGGAGAGTGTTGAGTTTTTAGAGGGATCTAAGGGATCAAAATCTAGATCTAACATCTTTTTATCATTGTTTGAACTACATCTAGTAGTGCACCCACTCTCTTGGTCCTTATGCATCTTGGACATTGTACATGTGGCACTGACAACCTCATATTTTGGATATTGTTAGAGTTTGTTAGGGCTTTAGTGGAGATTATTCATTATTTACTCCATTCTAGGCTAGATCTAGAAATTTATTGTTATTTTATTGTAAAGAAAGTTGAGCTACTCTACTATATAAAGAGAGCCTCTTCCTTATTTGAACTCAGGGTTGGATTTTGAGAGCTCTCTCCCTTTTGGAGCCTAATTGTCATATCTTTATGGAGCTTTATTGAATTGTAAAGGTTTCAACTCCTGGGTTTTCTTGATAGCTGAATATTGAGGTAACATGTATCTTTTGGCATTGTAATCTTTATCCTAGTTCACTAAGCAAATATATTTTCTCAGGAATTAAATAGGGAATTATTTTCTTGTTTATTTTATATTTTATTCTTATGGCTTGTCTTGTGATTTGGCTATCTTAGGAGGGGTTACAATGGGCAACAACTTTGGGTTATAGTTGTTCTAGCCTTCTTCTTTGGGGCTTTAACTATACATGCTAGTTCAAGTTGTAACACCATGGAGACTATGTCCTTGGGAAATGAAAGATATTTCCTTTCTTTCATTGCAGACTGTTGAAGAAAAACATGGGTATATTTCCTACAATAAATGTCATAGGTCTTTACACATTTTGTTCAGTTCAAGGAGTTGGTTGGAAAGCAAAGTGGCTTGAATATTCTCATCCACGTATCAGACAATGGGGGAGAATATAAATGCACTTAATTTGTGACTTTTGCAAGATGAATGTTAAAGGGCGAGAGTTTAAAAATTCATATACTCAACAAAATGGTGGATTAGAAAGGAAGAATTGGACAGTTGTTGATATGGCTAGAAGTATGATGAAAAAAAAGCAATTTGGTAATGAATTTTGGCCTAAAGTAGTTTGTACAACAGTCTACACTTTGAACAAATGTCCTACAAGAGAAGTTTTGGATTTGACGCTAGAGTAAGCGTGGTCATGGTACAAACCGTGTGTTGCACACATGAGAATATTTGGAGCATTGCATATGCACACGTTCCTAAAGAAAAGAGGAGGAAATTAGATGATAAAAGCATTGAGTGTATTTTCATTGGGTATAGCACACAAACAAAAGTTACATGTTATTTGATCCCCAAGAGAAGAAGATCATAATAAGCATAGATTATTGAATGAGCAAGGAATTTATCATCCATGTTACTCATATTGTATGAGGGTTACACTTGTGATTTTCATACATGATAAGTTGCTCAGGTTGGCATCTATGGAGGGGATTTGCTCTTCACCCAACATTATTTTATACTATAGTGGATTTGTGTCCACCTTGGAGGTAATCTATGTTGAATTTTAGCATGTGCATATATTCTTTTATTTTGCAGACTGTAAGATAGATAAAACAATAAGACAAGTGCAGTGGATAATCAAGCATCAAAACAATAAACACCAGATTTTTCACGTGGAAACCTTTAAAGGACAAAACCCCAAAATCATTTGTAATTCATCCCTTAAATGAGATGACTAAGTTTGTAGCAGGAAGAATAGAAATCTCAGAATTCTGAGATGAATGTTCTTCAAGAAATTTGTCGAATCCTAGTTGGTTTGAACGGTACTCTCAAACCCTAGCAGGTTTGTTACATGAAGAGAGAAAGGAAAATTTCCAAATGAAGACCTTTAGTTGCCAGAAGAAATGCAGACTCTGTCTGCTGCCCAAAAGTTTGCCCAGCTGCTCGAGTTTACTTTACTGCTGCCTGAAATTAATTTGCTGCTTCCTGAGATCAAAAACAGATCTTCCCGAATTCTTCTGTATGCTGCCCGAGGTCAAACAGGGTTTCCTGAAGTTTGTAGCAGCCTGCCCGAGGGTCTGTGGTGGCTGCCCGAAGTCTGTAGCAGCCTGCACGAGGGTCTGTTGTGGTGCCGGTGAAGTTTACCTGCTTCCCGAGAGAAGAGCGGGATGCCCGAGCTGAGGATAACGCTGCCCGAGAGATGACTAGAGTACTTCTATGGCTTCCCGAGTTGAGTATAGGGTTTCCCGTGGAGAGAGAGGTCTGTTCAGAGTTGTTGCTCCTGGCCGTGAAGAGAAGGGGAAGAACCTTCACTTGAGAGTGTGGATAGGATGATGCCCTAGCTAGCTAACCGCCATGTTAGGGCATAAATCATTAACTCTGCTGCTCACTTGTAAATCCCAGCGAAATACTTAGTCTCCAATGGAGCAGTCACGATGGAAGAAAAAGGTGTGTTTAAATGTTTTGCAAATGATCTTCTTTTACAGCCTTTTAGTCACTTGAAGTGGTCCTTACAATTAGGAATAAAAATAATAGGGTTTTATTCTTTTTCTTGTTTACCCTTTTGATTTTGACCTTTAGTGGTACTAAAGACCTCTATGTATTTTTACTTTGACTTCTTGTGGTACAAGAGTCCTTTTGTATTTTTGACTTTAGCTTCTTGGTCTTCTTTAAGTTTTTCGTGGTCAATGCAAGTGGTGTCCATGGTCCTTCATGCCCACTCAGAGTACATCATCATAAATAGCAAGAATTACTAATGCTTTTATCTTGAACTCATTGTGCCACCAAGATAGGGTACTAGGTGTCTTAACCAAGGGTAGCTAATCCCTGGAGAAGATCACAAAGCCCATAGATCAAGGATAGGAGTACCTCACATGCCTAGACCCGGTCTAGGGCTTATAGTGATGTCCTGGTAACTGACCAGGTGCCTCAACCCTAGGTTGCATCAATTGACTCAATGTCAAATACTTGGTAACTGACCAAGCGCCTCCATTCTCCCAGAGAATGGCCCTTAGCCCTAGGATGAGTTCCCCAGTCCTAGACTGGTTCATCTTCCTGGTAACTGACCAGGTTCCTCTATTCAAAGAATGGCCACTCAGCTCTAGGCTGAGTCCCCCAGCGTTGGACTGGTTCAACTTCCTGGTAACTAAACAGGTGCCTCCATTCAAAGAATGGCCACTCAGCTCTAGGCTGAGTCCCCCAGTGCTGGACTGGTTCAACTTCCTGGTAACTGACCAGGTGTCTCCATTCAAAGAATGGCCACTCAGCTCTAGGGTGAATCCCCCAGTGCTGGAATGGTTCCACTTCTTGGTAACTGACTAGGTGCCTCCATTCTCCAAGAGAATGGCTTTCGATGCTGCTTAGGAAAATCAACATTCTACATGGTTCCATACCCCATTTTGAGGAGGTTGTTTGGTATTGGAGGAGATCTATTGGGTTATATCCTAGATCTAGGGTTAATTTATTTATTTGGAGACCTATTTTATTGGAGCACTTCACTTGGTGAGCCATTGGACGCTACTTATTGGGTTCTACTTGGCTTATTCCCTCATTTGTTGTTGGCACCTCTCTCTCTCTCCTCCGATTTGAGGCTTGTAGCCTTATACATGTGGCTTTAACCATTGTATTTTATGCATTTGGTTGTGGTATTTGGAATATTTTGGCTTTTTTACTCCCCCTAGACTAGATCTAGGATTTTATTGTCATTTATTGTAGAAGTAATATGAGATAAAACCTATATAAGGGTTTTTTCTCTTCTTCATTTCTCATGGTTGACTTGTACTTTTGTCTTCTAGGTCCAAGTTGCCCCTTTTACTGGGGTATTTTTCCCATTCTTGTCTTCCACTTTCTTTGGGACTTCTTCAATGGATTGTCTTGACTTCTTTGGATATTTCTTTATCATAGAAAAGTTCTCCTCATTGATATCTCCTCACATGCAGTCACATTCTTCACTAGAGCTCTAATGTTGATTTGACCATACTCTAAAATGTCTCGGTCACTTCTTAGAACGAATTGTCAAATTCAACATTATATTAGACTTTGTTTAATATACGAGGAGATAAGATCTCCTTGTAACATAGACAAGTCATATCACTATATAAGAATAGATCACTCCTGCTACAGAGGACTTCCACACACAGAGTACGCAATGTGACCTCTAACCTACTACCACTCCAGTCAACACATGACTGGATGAGGCTAAGCATCCGAGCCACAATACATATAGTCAACACATGACTAATTAGGACTACGATGGGGCCATTCTCTCTGGGTTGCGAACCCATCTGCAGAATGTTTGCTCGATGCTGGAACCATGGAGAACATAAACAGGTTCCTGTCACTTTAAGCTACCTAAGACACTGAGGATGAGCTAGATAAGCTATGGCGGAGACCCAAACTCAACAAGATGCTAGAGTACACAAAAAATCACCATTAATAAAATCAATCCTCTGAAAACACATGGAATTCCAGCGTACAAAAAGTTTGTCATTTGTGGGAAAATTCTTTGGAGAAGGCGACAACAACTAGAAAGTGGCCGCAGGACCCTGTCAGGCTATACCCTCGTTTGGTGTAGTGTTGGACACACACCCGTGACTCCATCTAACCCACATCTTCTTGCGAGGAGCCACTTTTGTCAAAATCCAAACATATTCCCCGTACCTCACGGTATATCGGGAATCCCCTTTCCCCCTTAATCCATTCATCCATAATAACTAAAACTGACCAAGATACACTTGCACAACATTTCCCTTTTACAACACTATTCGACTCCATTGGCACTGGTCTACTTGTAATGATCATACTTTTATTTAAGTGAATTTTTTGTTGATAGACTACATTGTTGTATGCTGTTGAGGTTATCTATTTCTTTGCAAGTCTTGTGTCAACAATCTTTCATTTCAAACTCCTAGATTAATTTCATCATTTGTTTCTTAGCTTAAAAGCCTTAGATTCTTTTATAGGGACCACCCCCCTTGGATTCTCTAGGATTTGGCCTAGACGGAGGAGTTGAGTGTTGAGTGATAGTATCTCAACTCAAGACTTGCCCCCAAGGACGCACCTAGTGGCTTGAAGATTTCTGCGATGCTAACCCTGAGGTGCGTGAAAGGCAAAAACAAGATTAATCCCCAGACAGTCATAAAAACTTAGCTTCACATCAACATCCCTCCAATGAGGCATTGCTCCTCTTTTAATCTTCTTCTGAACTCCACACAATGGTCAATACCATGGAATGCCCAATACCATGTGAAATGTCACTTTTAAAAGTAACATATTTTACTATTTTAGGCTTAAGTGACATTAGATAACCATCTGGATTGACTACCTGAAAAGGGATATCACACACAAATGGATGAAGTTCTTAGAAGGCACCCTTTCGACTCTAACAAGCCCCACTTATTTCAAAACTTTGTAATTTGCATTTCACATTTGCATTTGTATTGACTTTCATTTGATTTCAGATATTTCACTTTCGCTTTCACTTTGCATTTCTTTGGATTTATCATTTAAGCACACTTTGCATATGCATTCCTTTGGTTAGCTAGTCTCCAAAGGTATCAACCTTGGATAGCCTTGTGGGCCCTAGATAATGACACGACCTTAGCTCCGTTGCCAGCAATCATCCATAGCCCCGACAAAATTGCCACAATAATGCCCTTTTATACGCAAGTAGGCGATACATCAAAAAAATGATGAGCACCTACTCCCTTGGCCATTAACTAACTTCAGGGATGGGGAACTTGCTTCAACTCTAGGGGATACACTTCTAATGATTAGGCCAACCGAACTACACTCAATCATCTTGGGTGCAAGACGAAAGAGATCAACAGGATTGAAGACGAAGCTACACACTCCAAAGCCGAGACACAGGAAAACATGGAGGCCATCCAAACATAGAGGTCATAGAGGGGATGGTCCACAGGTTGATTAGTCATGTCCATGTCAAGGGATTCATAGCAAGGTGAGTGAGATGGATAATGTGGAAAAAGGCCAAGCACGGAACCAAGAGCGAGAGAACTGATCTAAACATTGCATCCCCAAAACCCATGCAGGGCATGTATATGAAACTATCAACTAATGCACCTACATAACTTAGAGTACATGTCCTACTAGCAACCAAATAAGAACAAATGATCACTAATGAAACAACAAGGTCTAGCATAGTCATGTTACCAATAAAAACTATGACATCCATAAAGCAATACCTCTACCATATACCTACTCAACACCTGCTATTGCAACTGCAATGTACTTGTACAAATACTGCTATGTCTGCATGGCAAGGAAAGAGTACATCCAACTAACTGCTCTGCTCCAGTGAACCAAGGTTGGAACATGTGTTACAATGGAAGTCAAGAAGAGGACTCAAAATGACAAGGGTGGCCCTACAACTGGTGCCCTTGAATGATCCTGTTGAACATATATATCATCCACCATTGATATACTCTGAGAAACATCTGCCTCAAGTGTAAAGACTAGGCTCATGACTAGTAGTCTGGTTTGCAAAAATAAGTAGTAGCTCCCAACTACAAAGTATGTGATAACAAGCCCATTGTGGGCTTGTAACCATCAACAATGTTTTAAATCTTGGACTTGGACTTGGAACTGGCTGAGGGTCAACTCGGCTCGGACTCGAACTCGACAATGACTTAGACAAGTTTGATTTCAATGACTCGTTTTTAAAAAAAAATCATAAAATATTCAAATTTCCAAAAAATTTAAAGATTCCAAACCATTAGAGATAAAATATGCATTGTTGATCCTCTAGCCTTGCCTCTACCTTGAATCGCGAAGTTGATCCTCCAAGGACATCAGTCAACACCCTACAATTTTGATGAAACTTACTAAACCAAGCTTAAAAATAAGGTAGAAAAATCTTCTCATGCTTAATAGCTGATTTTGCTTGACAGAAGGGTACATTTTTATTAAGGTCATGGCATAGGAGTTTAATTAACTTCAACAATCAAGCATCAACGCCACCAACATGAAGGTGTTGCCGCCTTTCACACACCCGGGGGGGACGTGGCAGAAATCTTCAAGCCACTTGGTGTGTCCTTGGGGGCAAGTCTCGAGTCAAGGTTGTCACCTTGTTCTTGACTCCTGCGTTTAGGCCAACTCCTAACCGAAGCCAAGGGGGTAGACCCTATTAAGTTGCTAAGGCTATTAAGGCTTAGTATGATGGTGATGAATGAGTTATTTAGGAGTTTGATAAACAAATTTAACACAAGATATTGCAATATTAATTAAACCACAACAACACAAAGATCAATATATGATAAGTAAAGCATGTGGAAACATATGATGATATCAAGTAAAAAGAAACCAGTGCCAATAATGGAGTCCACTAATGAAAATGCTATTGTATTGCTGAAAGAAATGTTGCAAGTGCTCTTGGTCAAATTTTAAATTAATATGGGATGAGTTGATTAAATTAGGGGGAAAGGGGATTCCAAATATACTTGAGGGTACGAGGAGTATGTCCAAAATCGTTATCTGATGCGGCTGCCCGCAAGGAATATGTGGACTGGTTGGATTCTCTGGGATGTGTTCAACACTACACCAACAAGGGTGTAGCCTAACGGTGTCTCGAGGTCGCTGCTCAATTGTTCTCGCTTCCTTTGTGGATTTTGCCACCGCAACAGATTTATTTGAGGCGTTGGATTTTCGCCTGGGAGGTTAATTCGGGGCGTGAAGACTTAATTAATCTAGTCACCCACGTTCCTTTGATGCAACCAACTGATCGGACAAACCGCAGCGGTGCAGAGCATACACAATGAAGTCTAGAGTTTTTTAAAGATTTTATTAAAGGTTTTCTTTTAAAACAAGAAAAAATGAACCTCCAAGGATCTCTTTCGGTTCAAGTGAACCGCAATCGGAAAATCAAGGAGGGGTTGGTTTTATGAGTGTTTTAAGTTCTTGATATTAGAATTAAAGTGTTAAAAAAAGAAAACACGGTTATCTAATTATCCTACCACGAATATCTTTCCCCTTTTAGGTCACTAGGGAAATCATGAGGTAAGTAGTAAGTTTACTTTGAGAACTCGAAATATGTAAACAAATTGCAATGTAACACAAAGTACTCTACTTACAATGTGAATAAACAAAACAAAACAAAACTAAACAAGAAAAAACAAAAAAAATGGAAGAAGGAAAAAAGACGCGGATCCCCTCAGGGGGGATGGGGAGTAGGCTCGAAAGAGCCTACTTGAGTTTGCTTTTTATTAAACCTGGTTACAAAACTTAATTGAAAAATGGTACTTGGTTCTTATACAGAACGAACCCAACGGCTTACAAAGTGCAACAATAATGATTACGGAAGATAGGGAGACCCCTAGGGGTTTTCGGATGGCCCAAAAATCGCTTTTCGGACAGCACCTCCTCCTCTTTTTGGACGGACCTGCTAAAAAACAGCAAGCATATGTTAGTGAAAGGTGCCCAAAAACACTTTGGAAGTGTCTTTGGACAACACAAAAATTATAGAAAAAATACTAAGATAAACTACTTCAATGAAATAACGCAAATAACTCAAGAGGACAAGTCTTCTTGAGGATCTTGGCTAGATTTGGGGCAGCCAATAAAAAACACTTGATTTGCTAAATAAAACTTTTAAATCAAAGAAACTAACTTTATCTCAAACCTTAAAATTTTACAATAAACTAGACTTGCATAAAGAAAGCTAGAAATGCTAGATCTAGGGAAAAAATATGAATTTTAACAAACTAGAATCTTGAGCACCTTAAAGCAAATTAGATCTATGATAAATATTCTTTTTAAACTTGAATAGATCTAAAGCATTTTGAGAACAAGTAACCAAGAAACTTATAAAATGAGGAGAAAGAGAGAAAGAGAAGGCTTTATTGTGGAAAGATTGACTAAAGACGTTTTCGGTGGCAAGCTGCTGGACTATGCTTGGAAATGTTTTTGAGAAGAGATAGAACAATCTTGTTCGAAATCCTTTCCACACTTGGCAACCTGTAGCTAATAAAAAAAGAACTTGCCAAATAGACTGTGAGATCCGGTAACATATATATAAAGAGATCATGAAAGCATGCTAATAAACTTATTAAACAATGCTAGATCTAAATCTCTAGATATACATGAGTAAAAGAATCAAGTAATAAGCTTATTAAATGATTCTTTCCTATGAATTGAGAACAATCCTTTCTAGGCCAAACTCACAAATCAAGCAAACAAAAATTACCATAAATACATGTTACCTCAATTAGAATGCAACAATATTCATCCAACAATTGGGCAAGACACCATATAGCCTCCAAAGCTTTTCTTATTCCAATTAAAAATAAATGAAAGTATTACAATAGCAAGCCTCTCTATCCAACTTGAACTAGCTTGGAAGAGAGAAAGGCTGCTTTATTTATAGCCAAAGCCAAGCCCCTAGGGGGCTGCCAACACTGAAGATACACTTAGAGTTATCTGAACTTGAACTAAGTTAATTTGTAGTTGAACTGTAGGGGAACTCCCAACACACTCAATCAATGCCAATCACACCCGAACAACCATCCACATAGATCTATTCGGCGTCTTTCATCTCATGCGTGAAGCTCCATGGGGGTTGGTGAGATGGGTTGACGTCATCTCACATATGCATGCGTTACCTCCCAAATACATCCATGGTATAACCTAAAGTTTAAAACAAACCAAGTTTCAAACAACAAAAGGGTGGGCCCCTTACTCCCTCACGCGAATGTGATGTGAAGGGAGGTTGACGTCACCTCAAAATTATAATTTGGTCCCCTTTTGTTTTAAACCAAAGTTTGACTCAAACTTTAAGTTAAAGAGGAACGCATGCTTTAGGGGGACCCATGCCATGTCACCCCACACAAATATATTTGATCTCTTTTGACTTTTTTCAACTTTGTCCTTTATGCCAAAATGTCATAATTTAGCATTAAAACACCCTTTTGATGCATCTTTAGTTGAATAATGCTCCACGGGGTGTTTCGGCTACTCGATTAATGTGAAAAGTGGCCCCTAAGGTAAAGTGGATGCTCTAGGTGTGAAAACGAGTGTCCCCACATCAGAAACAGACTTTGTATCTGAGTTTTATTACATTTTGAAATTTTTTAATTAAACAATTAAAAAATGGCCTAATTTTGCGTAAAAATAATTTTTTTTCGGAAAAGGATGAAACTCAAGGGCGACCTAAAACATGTCCATACGACTCAACTTCAATGCCTAACATGTTGAAAAACACTGACACGAAGGCTCTAATAACCTCCTAAGGCCAAAACACCAAGACGACTACCCCAACTTTGGAGGTGTGAGTGAAAAACTCAGAAATGATTAGTCGTTTGTTCAACAACGAATAATAAACGAGGGAAAAACACTCCGGGCTAGTCGGCTTGATGCTTAAGTTTGGGAAGCCGAGCCTTTTTATAAAAAATTAAATGCTAGGACATTTTTTACAATTTCCCCAAGGGGGTATGAACATGTGTTACAAAAAAATAATTTTTTTTTCCAGAAGAAGGCTAGATGACTTCTGAACTCTGAATAATGAACAATGGTTTGTTCTCATCACCCGCTCACTTGATACCACCAACTAGGTATGACCTAGTAAGTAACACAAGGTACATATAAAGGTTGATGTGCTTGATTAAATTCCAATCCCTTACCATCATGGATGATAGAATCCAGTGGAATGGTTGCAATCTCGAAATCTTGAAAACTATTATGTCTGTTGAATTCTGAATGGGATCTAGATTTAAAATTCTACTTTTTGCATATGAAGTTGGATGAGGTTGGAACCACTCTCAACCATCTTGAAACAATTAATGGTAATGTTACAAATAGAAGTAAAAGTGAATGTCACTATTACTCTAAGAATTTAACATTACCATTCAATATTACTCACTTCAATCTTTTACAAAACCAGTCGGGTTTGTAGAAAACTAGTCAATTTTTTTTATAAAAATCCGTGTCTACCCTCCACACATGCGCTCTAGGTAGATTTGGATTGACTCATCCTAGTTAATGCAGAATTGACCGGTTCAAGCCGGTTCGGTACTGAACCGACTGAGTCAGACCTTGAGTCCGGGTTCAGTTTTGTCTCGTTTCGAGGCCGATGACGATTAAATCTGTCAACTCAATCAATTCTGGTTCTGAGTTGAACGGTTTTTAAAACTATGTCATCAACCAACAAAAGAATGGTTACCAAAGGTTCACTCATTGCAAAAACTTCTTGTACTCTATTTCAAAACGCATCTTTGTAAAGACATGAAGCAATAACCTGACCCTTTGGTTTCTTGTTAAATGGTTAACATATCACTCCACAACAACAAACATCCTCTTCAACTCCAACTAACATTTGGCAATGGATTGAAGAGAAATGAAATTGGTAGCAAAATAGGTGATGGCAAAATACACCAACTCTTTGTTTTTTGGGAATGCCCTCATAAGGCTAAGTATTGAGATGTGATTATAAACTAGCAAAGATCCATCTTAAACCCGAATCTATCAAGCAGTGAGAGGGATCCTGTTTCTTGAAGTGTAAATTTATTTATCCTTATAATTCTTTTACACATTGTTGGAGGAGCTAGTCGGTGAGCCGACTAATTAGAGATTAGGTCGGCTGCATAAAGTCGTGTCGGTTGACTGAACCGACAGGCAGTTATTTGTAACTGTTTGTAATCATATATATTAGGCTATTGAGCCAGATGAGAACTTGGTTCAGTTCTGTGTATGTATGGACCCTCATGTTATAATATAATCTGTTACTTTTTTATCTATGTTCTTGTCTCTTGTGTATGTTATGTCTATATGATTCCATGTGTATTATTGGTAACCTTCTATGATCTGTGAGATCACAACATTGGTTCCGTTGCCGGTAGTACATATACGAACGTAATGACCATAAGCAGATGATATCAGAACAGGAGATTAAGAACTGGTGGAAGCGTAAGATAGCAAATTATTTGTAGAACTATGCAAGGAGAAACAAATTGACCATTGCTTAGGCGAAGGAGAAATTCTTCACTGAAACACATGAGAAGTTTGTAGAATCGGTACCTCAGCTTTTGAAAAAACTTCTGGATGAAAAAACCGGAAGTAACTAAGGACCAAGAGCTATTTGAGAAACTGATCCGAGGGGGACGGACAAACTTGTCGGAGTGGCTTGAAAAGATCACAGACGAATTCTGCGAGGAACAAGCCGTGGAAGAAAGAACTTTGGTCGAAAGCGTTCAGAAAAGGTTTTATACAGACCTTACCAAGCAGTTCCTTTGCTCCTTACCGACCCTTTTGTTCAAATTCCTAATAGAAAAGGGAGTGGGCCATATCGTAGAACCTCGGTCGTCACTACGCGAACCGCCACCAAATTCTAACTGGGCGGAGAAACAGAAGAAGTGGGAAAAATTCATTGCCGAAAGGGAGTGGGAGTGCTTCCTAAGCAAATAAACAGAACTATCCGAGCTTTCTAAAGCGTCGGGTAGGCTATGGGGGGGTAGCTGGGCATGTGTCGGGGTAAAGTAAGGATTCTAGTCGACTGAAGAAAATACCATCACCAACAATGAAAAGTCAACCTAAAAAGGAAATCGAACAAACACTGACACACAAAGGCACGACGGATTTGCAGAGAGTAGAAAGAGAGAAGAGGCTGAAAAGAAGGGAAGAGAGAAGAGAACAGGCTATAGCCCTACAGAGAGGGATGACTAATAGGGTGATAGACCAAGAAAGAAATCTGCCAGAGTCGGGTCTTGACCGACAGGAAGAAGGCGTAGATGAAGAAGCATCACCCATGGAAGAAGACTTGTGGATAGAGCAGCGAGAAGCTCTCCAACTAGAAATTCCCTAGGAGGTAAGACCTCTATCTCCAACGAATCTGAGTACTAGGATACAGTCCATTGTCGAATAAGACTTAAGACTAAGAGCTGGTGAGTTTGGTATATGGAGCCGACTAGACGACGAAGTAAACGATGATAATCATCTAGTGATCCGTCGACCGGAGGAAGAAAATTGGGTAACACTTCAGGCGTACCATTCCAACCGAAGTATCCACTTGCTTTACTCGACACATGAAGGAGCACCCCCCCTATCAAACACAGCTTTGCAAAATACGGAACAATAGAAACTGCAGACAAATCAGTGCAGTTGGACATCGACAGGAGAAGTTGACCTAAACCGACTACTTGTCGGAGAAGAAATGACAAACAAAACAACAAACGGGAACGAAAGTTCTGTCGACAACAACTCTGCACAGCAAGACAAACAAAACATCCCACTACCCCCACCACCGCCGCCTCCTGGAGGAGACAGCGACAGCGATACCGACATGGGTCATGGATCAGCACATATCCCTCTATACGAGGGTGACGAAGATCCTAGACGACATTGGTTCATCTGTGAGTCAATATGGGAGGCAAATCAAGTTACGGTCGAAGAACGACAGATGGCAAAGTTCGTTGGGGCCTTGAGGAAAAGAGCACTAACGTGGTACATGACCTATATCAAGAGAACTCCCCAAGCATCTAAAGCAGACATTAAAGCACAATTCTTGTCTTTCTTTAAAACTCCATACGCAAAACATCTGGCAGCCAAAAAGCTGAAAACAACATCTTAGAAGCCAGCAGAGTCTGTCCGGAAATATGACAAACGATGGAAGGACCTCCTCATCCAACTAGACTATGTAATTAACGAACAACTATTAATTCAGTGGTTCTTGTAGGTCTATCACAGAAAATCCAGCGACACATAAGCTTGGAGACGTTTAAAACATATGAAGACGCACTTACCAAAGCTCTGCAAGTAGATATGGACGAAGATTTCCTAGCATATCCCGTTGATACTAGACTAGAAGAACAACTAGAAATCATGCATAAATCATTGAAAGAGTTGAATCTCAAGATTCAGGATGTTTGGTGCACAAAATGCTCCACGGTAAGACATAAGTCGACAGGACGTTCGATTTGTTCAGACAAAATGCTTCTGCGACATTTGCCAAGAACATGGAGAACATACAACGAAAGATTGCTTATATAACATGAAAAATGGCAAAGCATCTTGGTGTGCAATCTGTGAGGTAAAAAGTCACGCAACAGTCGACTGCCATGTAAATTTAAAGAACCGACAAAATTACAAAGCAATCTACCAGACGAACACAGTCGCGCAGAATAACGATAACACCGAGCGAAGCAATGATCAAAACGAGCCAAATAATCATAGATATGAAGGTCATCCATATGAGCACCGGTTTGACAACCGTCGTGGAGGATATGGAGGTCGAGGACGATTTTCTGGAAATTGCGACAATCGACCATGACAGCCCATCTAGTGCTTTACATGCTACAAAGAAGGCCATCGATATGCAGACTGTCCATACAAGGATAGAATCGATCTAAAGTTTTGTACTAGTTGTGGTGTAGGCGACCACTCATTAGAGGATTGTCCCACCATGCTCGACAAAATTAATAAAAAGAAAAATGTTAATGTCTTGTCGTGCATTCAAAAGCATGATGTAATCAATACAAAGAACCTACACATAGTAACCCGACAAGGGACAAAAATTGGGAATGATAATCCACGTATAAGTAAAATAGAAGAAAATAATGATTATCTTAACCTGGCTAAACAAAAACAATTATATAATGACGCAACAAATATGTTTAAAGAATTTGCTAAACAGGAAGAAGCCGATGATAGTCGACAAAACACAGTTACAGAATTAATACGCTTAGTACAGGATGATAAATCGGTATCTCAATTCATTGACTTATTGTATAATATGAAGCATAATAATAATACAAAAAAACAAACCAAAAACATATGTAGTCTAAACCAAAAAGACAAAAGCGATGCCGACCCACTTGTCGACCTAGAAATCGAAGGATACCATGTTCGACAAATTGTACTCGACTTCGGTTCACAAGTAAATATTATGACTCGTGACACTTGGGAACAGTTGGGTAGACCTCGACTATATGAGTCAGGCATATACCTCAAGTTAGCTGACCAAGGTCTGATCGAACCCATCGAGGTTTGGAGAAATGTCGATACGACAATAAAAGGAATATCGACTAAAGTCGACTTTGAAATTATTGACCCTAAGGAAGGATCCAGTTCCTTCCCAGCTTTAGTAGGTCGACCTTGGGGAAGAAAAATGAAAGTATCAATATCTCTAGACAAAGAAAGGATAAAACTAAAAGGGAATGGACAGAAAGTCATAGTACCTATTCATCCTTCCCAAGGGGAACCTTGGATAGAACCTATTGATGAAGAAGTCGACATCCGACAACTATATCAAATACAAAATAACGAAGACTACACTAAACCCAATATTAATGGCGAGCTTCACTTAGGAAATCAAGATTCAGTAGGATAGAATTCAGACGCAGAGTTATATGATTGGGAAGTCGAAAACTACGAGACCCAAGCAAGGGGTTGTTAGACCATTCAGGCTATACAGAAGAAACCAGTCCATCAATGTTTCTCAGTCTCCATCATCTCGAAAATATTTGAAAAGAAAAGTAGGGAATATCCCACCTTAAACCCAACAAATATAAGTATCAGACAGATCCCAAGGTATAAAGAAAGAGAATCCCCAGTTATGCATATAGAACAAGTATCTAAAAAAATAGGTGAACATGGCCGACTACAAAGCTTGGTAGAAACCTTTACAGGACAAGCTGCTCGATGGTGGGATACCCATCAATCAAGATTGCAGACATGGACAACAGCTTCGACTTACTTCGTAGAAAGATTTGGAGGAAAGAAGCTAACCAAACAGGCGCAAATACCTGTGTTCATCCAAGGGCAAGACCCAGAGGAGCACATAAGAACATGCGAAAGAGAATGGAGAAGACTTGGGTATAAAGACGAACGTACATGGTCACACTCGTTTCCCTCGACGCTAGTCGACTTACCAAACAAATGGTATAAAATGGAAGAAGCGCGAGGCTAAACATTTCAATGGCACGAACTTAGAGAGAACTTCACTGAATACTTTAGTTTTATACCGCAGAATGAAAAGTTAATTGAAACTGCAAAACAAATAAAAACATTTATAGAACCGACCGGGAACAACAGTTTGATACAAAACTATGATCGACCGACAATACCATGTAAAAACATACAAACCAATATAATACCAGAGTCGACAAGACTGCAAATGGAAAACGAAAATCCGGAAGGGAAAAGCTTTCGATGGAAATCATATCATTCAGAAACAACAAAACCAATTCGCACAGTATTTAAAGTCGGCACAACCGACAAAGAAGATATCGACCGAATGACCGCAGCAGACTTTGCTGCTACATTCTCACAATTAAAAGAAGGGAGTCGACTGATCAATGAAGCTAAAGCACCAGAATGGTTGGATGCCAAAGTTAAAACTAAAGAGTTTAACATATCAATTGATGATCGACCAAAAATGGAAAAAATTGGCGATTACTGGAATGAAGAACAAATGGCCGAGATAGTAAACCTACTGAAAGAATTCCAGGATGTCTTTGCTAGAGACTACAAGGATCTCAAAGGACTAGTCCATGAAATGGGCGAAATGAAGATCGACATCAAACCTGATGCCCGACCCGTAAAGAAGAGGCCATACAAATTAGCTCATAAATACAAAGAGATAGTCAAGAAAGAGATCAACAATATGCTCGCAGCAGGAATTATCTATCCTATTGACCAGTTGGAACGGGCAAGCCCAATGGTCGTACAACCAAAGAAACACGACCCGATGAAACTAAGGATCTGTGTCGACTTCAGAGAATTAAACAAAGTCACCCTAATAGACCCATTCCCAACACCATACGCAGATGAAATCCTAAATGAAGTCGTAGGACATGAATGCTACTCGTTTACAGACGGATTCTCAGGGTACAACCAAGTACCAATAGCCAAAGAAGACCAGAAAAAAATGACATTTGTATGTGAATTCGGCTCATTCGCCTACAAAGTTATGCCTTTTGGTCTAAAAAATGCACCTGCAGTATTTTCGAGAATTGTTGTCAAAACGTTTCAAGAATATATTTACAAAAAAATGGCAGTATATTTCGATGATTGGAAGATATACTCCATGTTGAAAGATCATTGCAAATGGCTAAGGCTCATGTTGGAACGATGCCGACAAATCCAGTTATCTCTTAACATAAATAAATGCATATTCCTAACTCCTATAGGAATACTATTAGGGCACATTGTATGCAAAGAAGGCATCAATGTCGACTTTGCAAAGATAAAGATTATCCTCGACTTGAAACCACCAGTGAACCCAAAACAAGTCAGGGTACTACTTGAACACACAGGATATTACAGGAAATTTATTAGATACTACTCAGATATGACCTATCCACTAGAAGAACTATTAAGAGAAGATCAGGAGTTCGACTGGACATATGAATGTAACATATCATTTGACACATTAAAAATGAAACTAGTTGAGGCACCTATCGTCAGGTTCTCGAATTGGTCGATCAAATTTCACGTACATATTGACGCATCAGGCCTAGCAATAGGTGGGATCTTAACACAAGCAGGGGACGATGGAATGGATTACCCTATAGTTTATAGCAGCATAAAACTAAACAAGGCAGAAAGAAACTATTCGACAACAGAGAGGGAAGCATTAGGAATGGTCTTTGCACTACAGAAGTACCGACATTACCTACTAGCCAACCCTTTCATCTTCTATACTGACCACCAAGCATTGAAATACCTTGTAAACAAACCTTTGCACCACGGGAGGATTTGTCGATGACTACTACTATTCCAAGAATTTGAATTCGAAGTCATTGTTAGACCAGGAAAATTAAATGTCGGACCTGACCAGTTGTCGAGAATCGACACGGGAGAGGAGCCGACAGGAGTCGAAGATGACCTATTGAATCCACACTTATTTCGAATAGAAGCTGTCCCGACAGAATTGGAGGAAATAGCTCAATTCCTAGAAAATGGTCAAGCACCAGAGGGCATGAGCACAAAAAATAAACAATTCTTAGCTATGAAGGCTGCACCATACAGCCTCATAAACGGATTTTTATATAAAATGGGCTTGGACGACATCCTCAGGTGATGTGT
Organism: Pseudotsuga menziesii; assembly: GCA_001517045.1. Lineage (NCBI taxonomy): Eukaryota > Viridiplantae > Streptophyta > Pinopsida > Pinales > Pinaceae > Pseudotsuga > Pseudotsuga menziesii. Next base: position 94,512 of record LPNX010763483.1, read on the forward strand.
ATTAGAACACGAAAGAGATAATATCATGTACGAAGCACACTATGGATCGACGGGAGGACATTTTCAAGCAGATACAACTGCCAAAAAAATCCAACAGTCGGGACTATGGTGGCCGACATTATACAAGGATTGCAAAAAGTTTGTTAGCCAGTGTGACCAATGCCAACGACTGGGTCGACCTCTGCCTAGTACAGAAATGCCCTTGATATCAGTAAACCCAAGTTTGACGTTTGAAATTTGGGCCATTGACTTCATAGGACCATTCCCAATACCAACAAAAAGAATAGGTGCAAGATATATAATAATCGCAGTAGAATATGTAACCAAGTGGGCGGAAGCAGAACCTGTCGACACATGTTCCAGTGAGATAGCTGCTAAATTTATCTATGAAAACATAATTACTAGATTTGGATGCCCACTAACCTTAATCAGTGACCAAGGATCACACTTCATTAACAAAACAATCAAAGCACTGACAGACCAGTTCAAAATTGACCACCGACGTAGTACAACTTATCACCCTCAGTGGAATGGAGCAATAGAGGCATTCAACAAAACATTAACGAGGGATTTAACAAAAATCTGCAACACCAACAAGGACGATTGGGACGAAAAAATCGTTGCAGTATTATGGGCTTACAGGACAGCATACAAATGTTCAACCAACCAAACATCGTTTCGACTAGTCTATGGCCAAGAAGTAGTCGTTCCATTACATTTCCGACAGCAAACACCTATCATAGCAGATATTTTACATGTCGATGTCGAAGAAGGCAGGAAGGACCGACTGATGCAACTAAGCAAGCTAGAAGAACATTGATTGCTTGCTCTACAATATCAATAAATTCAAAAACAGCAGCAGAAGGCTTGGCATGATCGCAATATCAAAAACAAAAATCTGACACCAACCGCATCGACATACCGCCATCGACCGCCCACATGATCGACATCGACTGACGACTCTGAAGGTCAAATCACGCCTTCATGACTACAGTCAGAAGGAGCGCCAAAATCAAATTGCATTTAACGCAAACTCGATAGACTGTGCTGGACCATCATTTCTGCCATTAATACATCCATCGACAGAATCGTCACCTGCTCCACCTATAATTACCACGCCAGAAAAAAGATCATTTACCATATTCTGAAGAGACAGAGCAACCAAGTATTTAGAAATTTGAGAGCAGAGACCCTGTAAGAAAAGCCGACCAAGAGACTGACAAAATGGCCCTGAAGCAAACTGGAGCCGCAGCTGCAAAAACAAATGAACTACAATCCGTCGAAACCCCACTCATGAGAAGATTAAGAAACATAAAAAATGCCAAGGTACAGGAAACTTCATTGGCAAAAACCTGGGCAGAAATCAAAGAATGGGCCCATGTGGACAAGAAAATGACACAAGAAGCGGAGAAGATAAGCCACAATACCATTATGAGTTACATGAACACACCATTCATGGCGAGTTTTGGAGGAACAAAAGAAACAGCAGTAAAATTTATCATCAGTGGGTATCACAATGGAAAATTTTTACTTCGACAGACCAGTAGAAATTTCGGGTGAAGTTATATACAAACTTACCGGTCTCTCAAATCAGGGCGACCCTATCCCTATTGGTATAAAAGGAGGACTGGTAGAACGACTAACAAGAACACCAACAGGGAAGAACTCGAAAAGGCTAATGATCAGTCAAATACAAGCCCGAATGCCGCAAATGATGGCCAAAATCATAGCAACATGACTCACCCCTATAGGTCGAGTGAGTGATCTGAAGCTAGACATGTTGGAAGCAGTCGACACAATATCAAGCACAGGGAAATTTTATCGTTGGGCTCAGTATGTCATCGACATGTTGGAAATCATATGTGAGAAACGCCAAGAGTCGGCTGGAATTATTAGGTTCCCATGACTGATAATTTGGATAGCCATGTATCACTTAAGTTCGGTCGGAGATAAGCAGTTCCAAGAACCTGGCAAATATCACATGTGGAGGTTCAAACCATTTTCATAGAATGGCACGTTGAAAGAACTGGAAAATGGCAAAGTAATGCTGGAAAACGGGTTCCAGACCTTAAAGGTCCAGACAACTAGGTGGAGGGTGCCTCAGAACATCAGAAGAAGCCTACCAAAAACTGCACACATTCAATTAGAGCTCGACCACACTGCAGTTTGGTACATACCAGGAGCAAAAGCAAAAGCAAAACCTCTCAACTACTATCCAACAGTCGAAGAGATTTTCCAAGAATTAGCTCAACAATCCAAAACTAAGCTGTTGATACCAGCAAGGGCTAAAGAAATAAACCAACCAATTGAAGAACCATTGACCGAACAGGAAAAATAAGAGGACTACAAACTCCGCTTATATATCAGTACCTTCATGTCGGAAGATATACCGACAGAGGATACCAGCAGACTTCAACTGACAACTGTGCCACAACCTATCCAAATGGGAAGCACACCGACTGAACATCAGATGGCTATACCAACAGAAAAGAATATCATCCTGGCTCATCGACAATAAGAAGTAGAAGAGCAGATAGAAGAAGATATCGAATCAGATAATCCAGAATATGCTATGACAAAAGAAAAGTTAAGGAAAATAGCAAAGGAAATAACAACCTCAAGGAAAAGGAAGGCAATTCAGGAAAAAGGGAAGGTGAAGCGTAAGCTTATCCTATCTGAATAAGAAGACGAAGAAGAATTGTTGGCTACTGCTGTCGACATCATAGAAGACGCAACAACAAATAAAATTTCGGTCGAAACACAATTCAAGCAATTCGTCGACGCAGGAGCAAAGCAAGGGAGACCGAAAAAGGTAAAAAATGCAACCACTTCAGTCGATGAGAACATTGTTGATCTAGTCTCTACCCCCCTACCCCCATCTCCAACCCAGATCACACAAGAAGATACCCCACAGATACCCACCATAAGCTCGGTCGACATTTGTAAGAATGCTATGCTGAAGACATTGAAATAATGATTCGACCATGACGGTGATTTCCAGGCATTCATTGAAAAATTACTTGAACTACCCACCTCTGTTCAGAAAATTACCACCAAATGCCCATTAATTGAATCTAGTTCACCACGCCAGATCCTCTATCAACAAATTGGCCAAATACCCCAGAAACCAAGATCTGTGGGAACTATCAAGTCCATATTCGTAAAGAATCCCGACAAGACATCTCAAATTGTCGCAAGCCGCATTTCATCATTTACCCTATCAGATGTCTCAAATCCCATACCAGCCAATGAACTAGCAAGAGATGTGGAAGAAGATAACCAGGAAGATATTTTAGCAATCAACCAGGTGATCGACAACCTATTCTTTGATGATCCAGCCAATTCACCACCAGAAGTCGAAGATCCATTGTTCGACTGACAATATCCCCACTACACCAATTACACCAAACCATTCACCTTCTCCACCACCACTTCCCAATCCAGAACCTTTGCCAAACCCTGAACCACTTGCTTCAAATCCCCCAGATACACGCCGAGCTACAAGTTCCACCCAAGAAACTCAACCAGAAATTCCACCGACAAATGAAGATCAACAGCCAGAAAACCAACCACAGGGAAATCTACCACTTACAGAATCACAGGCAGAACAACAGACAGACCAACATAGACACAAAAGAAAAAGAGAAGACAAAAAGAAGAAAGAACACCACAAAGAACAAAGGCCGACAGCGATCCACATCAGCCAACTTGGATCGACTACAGTAGTCGACACAAAGAAACTCAGAGATGGAGAGTTGGGTCAACTCCTAAAAACTCTCGCCACAGAAGCAGCAATAAGAAGCCAGACTAAGCAAGGGCAGATTGGCAACACTAAGAAAGAGGAAGTCGATTTTCTGAGAAAATGTAGGAGTTTGATTCAAATAGTGGTCCCGGGACCAATTGAGGCCAACACCGACAAGCAACTGGAAAAAGCATACCAGCTATTTGAAAGTGTGGTGTCGACCCTACAAATACACCTACAAAATATGAAGGAAGATCAAAAAGAGAAAACATCCAGACTACTAAGGCAGCAGTATACAACATTCTCAGAAGATCACAAAGTACTACATGATCACTTGGAAGAGTCTATCATCACAATTGAAGTACTCCGCGATTGGCCTACTTACTATGGACAAGTATTTCAGCAGATTCGTGAGCAAATCCAAGTGCTAGAAAAGAGACGAGGCATCGATGAAACAATGAGAAGTACAATACAAGACCAGATTGTATTGGAAATAGCCAAACTGCAGAAACTGGAGAAACAAGCACACTAGTGGGTACAACAAGCACTATCGAGCCTTGACAAGCTGGACACAATCTGCCCAAGGATGAAGAGACTACTGGATACAGCGGAAGAAAAAGCTCAATTTATAGGACCCGACATGGAAAGCATCACAGATTTTTCTATCCAAGAGAAAATGTCGACTCTGTCAAGCATCACAACTTTGACTATCGACATCCAGAAAGTACTACAGAACTGGACAGAGTTTCAGCACCAACTAGCCATTGCAGCAGAAGCCATTGTGGAACTATGTGTGCAGAAACGACCGACTATAACGTCCCCGACCCTCCAACCGGCGAAGAGGACGCTACCATGAGCATTAACCATCCGGGCAAAAACCGCCCCATGAACATGAACATACATAAAACCGAAATGCTTGAACATAAAACATGCTAAGATACATAATCATTCACATACACAGCGGAAGCAAACCTACAATCATACATGCTAAGATACATAATCATTCACATACACAACGGAAGCAAACATACAATCATTCATTCAACATGTTCATTATAATTCATTAACAGTAAATATGGTTGCAGAGATTGAATAGACAAGAATAGTTATCTTGTGAGGAATTCATCCCGCAACCAGCTACGTCGTTGCAACGTTCCACCCAACCATAGGCCAGTGTGCTCCTTAATCTCTCAGCAACACTGCCACCCCCGAGCTGGGCATGATTTCCCAAGGAATAAGGAACAAGTAATCTTACACATAGCCATGGATACACAAATCAGCCAAGCCAACACAGTTGGGTTTATTAGGCCATCAAGGAGCTGGGAAAAGCTGAATGCTAAGCTGGTGAGCTCATTGAAGAGCTAAGGACAGCTACACTAGAACTAGCATGACTTCTAGGACACCCACACACACCCAACACATGGAAATCAGTCCCTTCTCTGCTACACAGTCCCTCAGACCCTGACTTCCCTTCCAGTGCTATTCAGGGGTTGTGGAGAAGAAAGCTAGCCCTCTAGCAATGCCTGTGTGGCTCCCAAACACACTAGGTTTATCAAGCAAACCACGCCTTTATTCCCACTCCAACACAGTCCAAGACCGACCACTGCATACACGCAGCAGACAAGCAATTCACAGCTCTGACTGGGGAATTCGATTCCTGAGTCGTTCTTGGCCCTATCATGGCCAAAACGACTCAATGGGAATTCACAGCAACCCACAAACTTAAACGAACCCACATCACACAAAATCATGGGAAAAACAACAGCCCGATCTCAACATTGAAGCAACGGGAATACACAGCCCAAACGTGAATGGATCATTCACAAGAAAATCATGAAGGAACCCACATCGCCATTTGCCCAACTACGGCATTCGCACACACAGAAATCGTGATCGCTCATTCACAGGAACAAAATCGTGGATGACAGAAACGACTTCCCCAGCGCTCTGCGTGAGGAAAACGATGGAGAAAATCCTAGGCGTGAGGATGAGCAGAACTATCGTCCCTGTGTGAGGATGAAAAGCAATGGAAGAATGGGGTCGTTTCCTTCCTGCCCACGTGAAGTGAAAGGGTTTGCTAGTGGAGTGTGCGTGTGGGCAAGGACTGACAGTCCTGCCACACACCATTGCCTAGCAATAACTGCCCCCAACTAACAACAGAAGTTTAATGTGGTAGTTGACTAATGAGACAAGGATAGGTGAGCAAGTCAAAAGGGTTTAACAGCTGACACATGGCTTTTCCCCATAGGTTCAAATTTTAATAATTCCTCCTCCTTATCCTTAGGAAAAATCATGCCCTTTTCGTCATGGTTGCATTGACATAGCTTGTTGGAGTTCATTTTAATTAAAGTGCATATTTACATGATGCCGAAACTAATATGTATCGGATAGCACGATATACTATTGGCAACGATTTCAATCGCCGAAACATAAAACAACCAAATCGATGGTGGGGATTTTGCCTTTAGCTCCGCACCATGATTAATTACAATATATACATCATATACATTTAATGCAAACGGGGTCAAAACTGAGGTGTTACACCGACCATTCGACTACACAGTCCATGAAGACAAACCATAAAAGAAGTAACCACTTCAGACAATGCAGTGTTGAGTACCTCCCCTGTTTCTTCGGGACAAAGAAATATTTTGTTCCTGGATGAGATGTTGGAGGAGCTAGTCGGTGAGCCGACTAGTCGAATAGCCGACTAATTAGAGATTAAGTCGGCCGCATAAAGTCGTGTCGGTTGACTGAACCGACAGGTAGTTATTTGTAACTGTTTGTAATCATATATATTAGGCTGTTGAGCTAGATGAGAACTTGTTTCAGTTCTGTGTATGTATGGACCGTCACGTTATAATATAATCTGTTACTTCCTTATCTATGTTCTTGTCTCTTGTGTATGTTATGTCTATATGATTCCATGTGTATTATTGGTAACCTTCTGTGATCTGTGAGATTACAACACACATTAAGAAAAAAATTACACATCAAGATATTTGAGGTGCTTGATATATCTAGGTTTAAGATGAAATAATTATAATTCATTTTTTTTAAGCTGACATCTTTTGCATTATTTTTTTTAATGGGAACTGCATGCTACATAACGTTACACAACGTTACATGTTACAACATCTCCCCCACACTGGCTTGTAGAGCACCTTGCTACTCTCGGTGCAATGAATTTAATGATTCTCTTAGCCACCTCAATCACCACCTTAGCAAGACAAATTTTGGTAATATCCTCCAAAATCAAATTAATGCATTGTGTTGCATTGCAACATGGAGTCCAAAAGAATGTGTTGTTTCACCATTAAGATTCTGGTAGCTATCACATAATTAGTTGCATTATCTATTATGACCTAGATAACATGATCCACATCTATCTTCAAACTGAACTCATCCAACACATCTCGCACAATGTAGCATCATTAAGATTAGTATCAACAAATTTAATAAACATTGTTCCCTATGGACAAGAAACTAAGAAATTTAATAGGGCCACGCTTTTTTCATTTTTTTGCAAGCATTTGACATAAATGCATATTTGGTCTTGTCACAATTTTTTCAATTCCTCTATTCTAGTGATGCAATCATTTTAAATAATTGCCCCATGTTACCCACATTTTGTTGAATTTTAGCATTAGCATACACTTCAAAAATTTGTAGATCTACTTAAACAAATCAGTAGTGCAATAAAAACACATTCATCACATCAGCACACATGGACACAATATTTTTCACTGGGAAACCTTCAAAGCACAAAAACCCCAAAAGCATTAATAGCTCATCTCGTAATGAGATGGCTTAAGAAATTCTTCAAAAAGTTCCTCAAACCCAAATCTAGGTCTTACCACAGTCACAAAATTTATCAGAAAAAATATCAGACTGATAATTCCAACCAAAATTTCTAGAAATAAAAATTTCCCAAATTTGGGCTTTTCCAGAAAAATAGGGTTTATACCCTTTTTTTCTCTTTCCTTCCCCATTAACTTACAGGCTGCCCAAAAAACCAGATTGTCTGCACGGTTGTACTGTTTGCTGCCCGATCTACTGCTTGGCCTGCCCGACCTACTCGATCTGCTGCCCTGCTACCCGATCCTCTTCCTCCTGTGCCCGATTGACTTGCCAGCTGCCTGGCAGCGCTGTTGTTCTGCCCAAAAGGCAGTGTACACAAGCCGAAGCCTGTGGGGCCAGCCCGTAGGCTTCTAGGTCTGCTTCTGAGCAGCCCATGGCCACGGCTGTCCTGCTAGGGCCTTCCTGAGGCTACCTGAGGGCTAAAACCTCAGGGGTATGCCTGAGAGAAGGGGCCTTCCTGAGGCTACCTGAGAGGCTGCCTGGGGTGCCTAGGGTAAGCTCGAAGGCTGAAAAGAGAAAACGGGCCAAGCCCTAGTATGCTGCCTGGGTGGAGAATAGGGACAACTCGAGAGAGAAGGGGCTGCCCAAAACTTGGCTCCCGAAAAATAGAAGAAGACTGCGCACACAAAAATCTCAGCTGCCTGAAAAGTGAAGAGGGCTGCTGAAGATAACTGTCCCAAAAGATTTGCTGAAGTAAAACCCTAGTTGAGGGTTTGTTGAGAGTGGATGCCATAGCTGGGGCAAAAACAATCTTCAATGAGAGCTTCAGTAAAATAACAACTTCACCTGTGAGACATAACTTGTGTGTAAAAATGAGAAGACTTGATCTTCTATTATAGTCTTCATTCACCTGTAAGTGGAAAAAATTGGGAAAGATAAAAATAATAATATTTTTAATCTTTTCCTAATTTCACTTTCACTTTTACTAAAAGGGTCCTTTTATTTTTCTTTTGACTTTTATAAGAAGTCCTTATTTATTTTGACTTTCACTTGTGGTCCTTTTTTATTTCAAAAGTACATCATCATAAACCAAGAGAGTTATTCATGCTTTTATCTCACACACTGTGTCACACCTAGATCTGGTACTAGGATAACTTCACCAAGGGTAGCTAATCCTTGGAGAAGCACACCAAGCCCATAGATCAAGGGTCAAAGTGCCACACACATGCCCAGACCCAGTCTAGGGCTTACAGTGTCTTCATTTTCCCAGAGGATGGCTACTTAGAACTAAGCTGAGTCTACCAGTCCCAGACTGGTTTACATCGTGGTCCCGGATCAGATCTCTACTCAATACAAGGTTGAGTCTACCCAGGGCAGATCTGGGTCTATATCATGGTCCCAGACCAGATATCTACCATTCAACAGAATGGTCACTCAAGACTGGGTTGAGTCTTCACCGTGGTCCCGGATTAGGTGGTCCCATTCTCCGAAGAGAAGGGCTCTCGATTCTTCGCAGAAAAATCAACACATTTTAGCTGGGGTGTGCCCTAGTTCAGAGATGAGGGTGTTCTAGCTTTAGGAAGAGGTTCTTGGTGGCATTTTCACTTATAGCCATGGAACATTCTAGGTGTTACCACCTAAGTTGCACTTAGTTGGACTTTCAACTGATCTGGCAAAGATGAACAAATACTTGTTCAAATTCCTTGTTCGGAATCCCATTCAGGCCTTCCTAAGCCCTTTTTAATTTTTTTTTAACATGTTCATACCCCACGGGGAATTGTAATAAAATGACTTTAGCATGATGAGTTTATGTAAAAGGTCTGTCTTCCTAGGACTTAGTCATTAATAGATTATTCATGGGTGTTTTTTCCTTGTTAATTATATCTCGTTTTTTAACAATTTATAATTTTCGAGTTTTTCACCCAAGCCTCCAAAGTTGGAATAATTGTCTTGGTGGTTAGGCCTTGGGAGGTTATTAAAACTTAAGTGTCAATGTATATTATCACTTGAGTTGCACTCAGTTGGAATTTCAAGTGAGCCGCCAAAGATGAACAAATACTTGTTCAAATTCTTTGTTTAGAAGTCCATTCAGTCCTTCCTAGGCCCTTTTTTATTTATTTTTAACATGTTCATACCCCATGGGGAATTGTAAGAAAATGACTTAACATGATGAATTTATGTAAAAGGTTTGGATTCCTAGGTCTTAGTCATTAATACATTATTTCAGGGTGTTTTTTTCGTGTAAATTATATATCATTTTTTAACGTTTTATAATTTTCGAGTTTTTCACTCAAGCCTCTAAAGATGAAATAATTGTCTTGGTGGTTAGGCCTTGGGAGGTTATTAAAACCTAAGTGTGAATGTATATTACCATGCTAGTCATTATTTTTGAGTCATATGAACATGTACTATGTCACATGGCCCAATTTGCAAAAACAATTTAATGTTATTGAGGAACATTGTGTTATATTTTATGCTAAGTTTGTAATTGATGACCAAGTGGGGTCAAGAATAATTAATGTAATTCAGAATATTTTATTTATAAATAAATAAATGATGAGACAACAACTTAGGGAAGCTGTTAAAAGAGTGTTAACTGGTCACTTGGTGGAGGAGACTGGGTGGAGAGTATACTGACAAGTGGCAGCATCCTCAAACTACTTCCAACTGTTGCAGGTGGCAACTTCCCTATATTTGTGGTCATGATTCCCCAAGAAAGTGGAATTGAAGCAGGTGGCTCATTAAGTGAAAACTGACCCAGAAGACCTAGGCATTTCTATAAAATTTCCCATTGAAGACAACTGAGGCTGCTCATTCTGAGAAGTGATTATTCAGGATGAATGAAGTGCACATGAGAAATTAGATGGAGGGGATTACTGAAGTGAGTTTGAGGGGTTAACTGCTGAGAATAAACTTATGCAGCTATTAGGCTGAAGTTCTTACTGCTGAGCAGGTTTGGATTACTGAAGTAATTTGACCAGTCAGGTGATAGAAGGTCTTAAGGATACATCCTTCACTCAGTACTCTACCAGGAGGACTAGGAAACAGGCTCGGAAGTCCTTAGGAAGTGCAGACTAAGCTTTCTCTAGGAGTTGGTTGGGAGGAACAACCTCCTTAAGCTGTTGTCACCTCATCATTGACAGGTTCTAATTGTTTCAGGTTATTATATTTATTTACTGTCTGCAGTAAAATGTTTACTAGTTTTCAAATATAGGCATGTTAGTATTTTATTAGGGTTTATAAAAAAAATAGTAATTGTGTATTAATGGACTTAGTAATTTGCAGATTATGTTAGAAATAGTAGTATATATGCTAAATGAGAAATAAATAGAAATAGATTACCATACTGTATTTTTCCACGCCTGGTATAGGCAGTACTCTAGTACAACTGGGTGATTAAGTAGATATGACGATTCTTATTTAACTCTGAATGAAAAATGTAACTAAATATTTCTATAGTTCACATATGATTCATTCTTTAGAAACAACAGTAAACACTCTATCTATTGAATGTATCTACTTCAGACAACAACTGAATATATGTATATAAAGATATTTAGTAATTATACTAACCATAGAAATATTATTAATACTATTATTCATTATAAATACAATAGGTAAAGTTAAACAAATGAACATAAAAATAGTAAACAAACTATCACTTAGGGTTTAGAACTAGGTAGTACTCGATAATTTCTTATAATAACTTGTTCCAAAATAATATTTGTTTCTGTATTAAAATAGATGTTTTTACTGTAACCTCAAGGTAATTTACCCAAGGTTATGAAGGACAGGTTCCATCCTATTCACAAACTTGCAGTATTTTACCCTAATTTTCCTTTATAAGAATTTTAACAGCTGTAAAATCATGGAAGGAAAAATATGAAAACAGAATTAAAAATTTATCATGTAAAATTTATTCCATTACAGATATGTAGGGTATTTTAAATATTAACTCTTCTGAGCAAAAGAAAAAAAACTAAGTATTAATATTACTCTTTAAAACAGTAAAGTTTCCCATAAAACCTTGCACTGTAAATCATTATAATTACATAATGATAAATTCAAATAATACTATAACAATTTGATTCAAATAAGAAGTAATGGCTTATGGCCTTTAGAATTAAAAATCGAGGCTTAGGCCTGTTAAAAAACTGAACTATACAAAATAATATATATCGAATAGTAACTATTCATTAATGATAGGTAAAAACCCTTCATCAATTTACAAGTCTTTACTGATTAATAGTCTTTCTTCACCTTAAAAACCCATTTTTAAAAACTAAATATTAACCAGATAGAGGTCGATAGCCTCGTTATGGCTTAGAGCTGAGCTCTATCAGGAAAGTAAAAGAAGTTTACATTGTCCAGCCCGTAAAGGCACTATCATAAAAACTATATTATCATGGCTACAATAGCCTTCAACTTCCCTTCACAAAGTACCCTCTAGGGTTTCGAACTTATACAAAAAAAAACAAGCAAGCAAGAAACAACAAGCTAGCATGTAAACCAAGGCCGTGCCTTAACCAACTGCAAAGATTCTATCTTCCAACCATGACATCTTTTTGCAGGAAGAAAACCCTCATTTGCAACCGGGGCTTACCGGAAGTATGCTCAGATGGAACGTTGAAGGAGCAAGCTCGTTCTAACCTACAGAATCGGGAGGAGGACCTACAAGGTTTATAAAACCATTTATTGTTACACATTTTATTTAAATTTTAAACCCTTTTTAAAAACTAACTAAAAAATGAAACCGGTCGTTACCTGTTAAAGCTTCTTGTTCTGAATGAAGCTAAGGAAACCGGCTACCTAAGGTCGTTTGGCACCTCGCCGGAAGTCAAGGAGACACTGAGTCACAACTTTGAAGGAAAACGAGAAATCAACCCAACCGGAATGAAGGAGCACTCCTGTGCAAGCTCTGTCTACTGATTTCAGTCTTAAGACAAACACAGTCCTCGAATGCTTAAGAAAAACCAATTTCTATACTCCCAGTATGCTACAGTAACCATTAAAGACCAAGAACCCCCTCACGACCTCTCTCAAAACAACTCACAGCTTTTGGTTCTGAAGTAGTCTGCCAAGCATGGAGGTGGTTACAGGTTTTCAATGGCCGCGAGCTCACAGCTCGGCCAACTAGACTGAGGAACCCTCGCTTTACAAAAACAAATGAGTAGGGTTTTAAGTTATAAGTCAACCCCTTTGTGGATAGAACCATCCCACGTGTCCTTTGAAATATTTCTCCAGCGTGGGTAGAGTTCAATAGTCATCGTTGCAAACACAATGATTTCTAATCAAACCTTTGATCATTATAAACTATGCATTTTATATGATTGCCAATAATATGATAATACCATGGAGTATCGATACTTAGTGGATCAACTATAGGATATAATATGAATATTTTTATTCCTGAGTTTCTTGTTAATAAATCAAGATAGATAGTTATGTTATTAACTAGGTTTGGTGGAAATTGTGAGAAAACATGTTTTTACTTGTAACCAGAAGGAGAGCTATTGATTCTTGGAACTTAGCCTTTGAGTTATTTTTTGAAAGAATGTTTGGTTAGCTGAAGACCAAAACAATATAAGAAATCCCAATAAAATTCTAGCAACTTAATGATGAGTTTATAGATAAAAGTATATGTAATTTGGTCGTTCATTGAGAGAAGGATGTTTATAGATCCTATAATGAAGGTCGCTGCGAGAGACACCAAACACTATGGAGTGAGTTAAGCCCCAAGTTGTGAACTATATTCTCTATATGTAAACTTTAAATTACCGTTACTATAAACAAAAATACAAGTGTTCTTTAGAATTTTAAATTATAAATATTCAATCGATTGGAGAAACATTGGATAGTATTTGTTCTTGCAATGTTTTAACCCATGTTTATGTAGTTGTGTAAACATCATTATGGAGTTTGTTATAAATACAAATTATGGAGATGTAACTACACAAATAAGATCAACGTTACCTCCTGGAGTCAAGTTGATCTTAAATATTCTAAGACTAGCATCTTATTCATGCTAGGGAAGTATATTCTCGACTTGAATTTAAATAATACTTTACTGGATCATACGCTTACCTGCTAAACATGTAAGGAACCAGCAATCCAACTGTGTTAGCTGAAAGCTAAGGAAGCCCTGATCACACACAAGAATTCTTTCCCTACTTGACAGAAGATAAACATCAGTATATCTAGCAGCAACAAAATACAAGTTCTTTTCTACTTTTGAAAGAATTACAATGGCTAAGTCATTAACAACACTAACACAAGTTTTTAAGATTACACCTTTAGTTTACAGGTTTTTATAAAGAAGCAACCCCTTGTTATTTTATAAACTGTTTCATTTTCTGCTAACCATTAGTAGGTACTTAGCGGCGACTTTAGACATTTTGTGTCACTTGAAAAATTTTAAATTTTTACGAATTTTTGGATTATTACAGGTGGTATCAGAGCACAAGGTTCAAACACTAGGCCTGAATGTAGCTCAACTTGCTTATGTGGAATAGTAAATTTAAATAAACATGCTGATGTTGTTTTCTTTTGAATGATACATCCAGAGAATTTTGTTTCTGAGTTAATGACAGGTATGGATAGATTGGAAGAATATGCGGATGAGGAATCTCCTTACACTGAACGAAATAATCTTCAAAAAGAACCTATACAAGAAGAGATAACTAATAATTCTTCCGAACTAATACAAACAGTGAAGGAATTAAAAACAAAGATAGAATTGGTTAAGAAAGAAAATGAGAGGATTCTAAGAGCTCAAGAGGAGTTAAATCAGATTTTAATAGAAAGATTTCATACTGAGGGGAAAGATAAAAGAACTGAGTCTGAAGATATAGGTTATCAGCATAAAGATAAAAAGACTAAACAAGTTAAAAACGAAAGAAGCTTATCTTCTGAAGTATATGGTGATTTACATAAACAAAACTTTCATTATACTAGTGACAGTAGTGAAGATAACCACCATACTAGGAAGAGAAAATTTAAATCTTACGAAGAAATCTCTGGGGAGTTCAAGAAGATCAAGGCACCAACCTTTAATGGAGAAATTGAAAAGGGGGAAGAAGCAGAATCTTGGTTGTCTGGGATGAAGAAATACTTCCAAATTTATAACTACTCTAATCAACTGAAGGCCAGGATGGTTATTTATAATCTTACGGGAAAATCAGATATATGGTGGCAGGACTTAAAAAGAGTAAAAGGTATAAGGGAGAAAAACATAAATTGGAGTACATTTAAGAAATATTTCAAAAAGAATTTTTTTTCTTTTCTGAACAGTGTTATGAGGAAAGGGCTAAGGAATTTTACGAGCTAAAACTGGGAACAATGAATATGAAAGAACTAAATAGTAAGTTTCTAAGCTTGCTCAGGTATGTGTCGTATATTGTGGACAAGAAACCTAAGGTACAACGGTTTCGCAGCTATTTACCTTATCATATAAATGACAGAAAAGAGTATGACAATCCAAAAACATTAGAAGAAGCAATTAGAAAAGCAAATTTTTGTTATGAACAGAATCATAAAAAGGAGACTATGACCAACTGGAAGGCCAAAAGAAATAATAACTTTGAATAGAACAAGAAAGAGTTTGTGCCTAATCGAAATTTTAAGAATAGTAACACCAGAAATTTTCCTAGTAAAAATTTACAAGGGAACAAAAGTAATTCACAGACTAATCCAAATAATGAAAGGAATAAAGAATCTGCTAACAACCACAATAATTATACAAAGAATTTTGAAAGAAAGGAACCCATAAAGTGTTGGGAATGTAATGGTCCGCATTATGCATCAGTTTGCTCCAATCGGAAGAAGACTGTTAGCAACATACACACAATACAGGTGGAGATGACTGTTGGAGACATTTACCACCATACACACTCTTTTTGGTCAAATTGGCCTAGTTAAACCACTATCCTAAGTATAATTGACATTAATTGACATCAGTGGAGTATTAATTGCCATCATCCAGTCACACCCATGCCTACCTACAGTCAAGGAGGCTAACTTAGCCTTCTCCTACAGTCAAGGAGGCTAACTGGAGCACTTCGGGGGTGATCTGAGTGATATTAATGCACCTAATTGCTAACTGGTGGTTACAATCAGTTCAACCAGTCAGTTAAGGCTCCTCCTCTCATTAAATATATTATTTAATGATTATTTATTATTATTTAATGATCTGGAGTCAACAGGGCGCCTCCACCAACTTCTGATGATCAGTTCAGCTTCAGTTAACCTCATTGGGGTTCATTGAAGTCATGGAGCACTAGCACTTGATGGTTGGCTTGCTATGATATGTGTTGGATCTCCCTCAGTTGAGATTCAGTCATTTATTGCACTCCGACTTCAGTTAGGGTTTGGTGAGTCAATTAGGGTTTTGGTCAAGTGGTTAACTGAGTGTGAACCAATGGTTTAGAGTCAGTTAAGTCAGAATCACTCATTGATTTCGAATTGCCTCCTTAGGTATTCGAATTCCTCATGGATTCAAGCTATTGCTTGACATTGGTATTGTAACCATTCATTGTTTATTGAATATACATAGAGGAAACCATTCTGGTTTCGATTAACACCATTTCATGAGTTATTTGTTGATTATTCTTTGATGAGATTGATGTTTTGTTCCTAGATCAATGTGCAAGAATAATAATGGCTGTTGGTGATCTAGCGAGGACAATGCCCAGGATCAATGCAGCATTAGAGAACCGGCAAGCAAATTATCAAACTTCCATGGTGGAAGTGGAATGTAAGATAAATCAAATACCTATATCTATTTTAATTGACCCAGGAGCCAGTTTAAGCTATATTTCTCCTAATTTAGTAGAAATGTGTAAGCTTTCAGTTGAAAAGTTTGCAAGTTCTTGGTTAGTTCAGCTAGCTATTGGTGCAAAGAGAAAAGTAATTAGCTTTGTTAAGAATTGTGCAGTAATTATGGATCAATTTGAAACCTTTGTTAAACTCAATGTGTTACCTTTAGGTTCATATGATATGTTAATTGGTATGGATTGGTCAGAACAACATAGAGTGGTCTTGAATTGCTTTGATAAAACCTTCACTTGCATAAATAGTGATGGAAAGTTAATAAATGTAAAGGGAATTTCTAGGAAAACAGCCGTAAGGCAGATTTCTGCTTTGCAGCTTAAGAGAGCTGTTAGGAAAGGCTGTAAGGATTTTGCCGTAATAGTAATCGATGAAGAAAACATTAACAACATAGATAAATTAAAATTGAAAGATATTTCGATTCTAAGGGAATATTCAGATGTATTTCTGGAAGAATTCCGGGACTGCCTCCGAAACGGGAATTAGATTTTACTATTGAGCTAGTACTTGGTGCAGTGCTCAGCTCAAAAGCCCCTTATCGGATGAATATACTAGAATTAAATGAACTTAAGTCATAGTTAAAAGAACTCATTGATAAGAATTACATTAGACCCAGTGTGTCTCCCTGGGGGGCACCTGTCATCTTTGTTAAGAAGAAGGATGGAACTCTACGACTATGTATAGATTATCGTCAATTAAATAAAATGACTATCAAGAACAAATACTCGTTAGCTCGCATAGATGATATGTTTGATCAGCTACGTGGAGCCACTGTGTTTTCAAAGATTGATTTACGATCTGGATACCATCAAGTCCGAATCAAGGATGAAGACATCGTTAAAACAACCTTTAGGACTCGATATGGACATTACGAGTTTGTCGTTATGCCCTTTGGGCTTACTAATGCCACATCTGTTTTTATGTGTCTGATGAATAATGTAATGCACAAATATCTGGATAAATTTGTGGTCGTATTTATTGACGACATCTTAATTTACTCAAAGTCTGAAGAGGAACATAAAGAACACTTGAAAATTGTCTTGCAAGAGTTACGAGAGCATCAACTTTTTGCAAAATTTAGTAAATGTGACTTCTTTAAAGAGAAAATCCAGTATTTAGGACATGTGGTGACTAGAGAATGAATTTATGTTGACCCCGAAAAGATAAAGGCAATCGAAGATTGGCCAGTCCCAAAAGACGTAATTGACGTCCGATCATTCATGGGGATTACTGGTTATTACCGGAGATTCATCGAAGGTTTTCAAGAATTGCAAATTCTATACCCATTTTGCAGAAAAAGGGAAAGAAATTTGATTGGAATTAGAAGTGTGAAGACAATTTTAAAAAGTTAAAAACATTATTAACCACCGCACCAATTCTAAGAATTGCTGACCCTAATAAAATTTTTATAGTATGTGCTGACGCATGCAATGACGGTTTAGGTGGAGTATTAACTCAGGAAGGACACGGCATTGCTTATGAGTCTAGGAAGCTGAAGATTCATGAGAAAAATTATGCGACCTATGACTTAGAATTAGCTGTTTTCATACATGCCTTAAAGATGTGGCATCATCATTTAATTGGAAGGAAGTTTATATTAACGATAGATAATAAAGTTCAAGTGAAATATAATTTAAGTGATGGCTAATCTAATCTTGGCCATTGATCTCCTCGGAGGATCTCATCCGTTGATCCATAGTGAGAGTTAGGGTTTTCGCTTGGCCATTGAGTTAAAAGGAGATTGATTTGGCGGAGCGGACACACACACACATAGTTGCTTTGGCACACACATTGCCAGAGAGAGATTCCTTACTCATAGCTTTTCAGCCGGAGAGTGAGAGAGAGAAGTTTGTAGAAGAATTTCAGAGAATGAGATTGAAGATCATCTTTCCAGAGATCGGCAGAACATACAGACAGATCAGAGGCCGTGACAGTGACGCAGGGCAGCCATGCAGGTGATGTAGAGGTTGACGCAGGAAGCTGTTCAAGCTGACGCAGAGGAGGCTGCACGCTGATGCAGGGCCGTACATGCTGATGCAGGGCTGTACATGTTGACGATCCTGTTGGGGTTTCTCAACGAGTTTCGGTTGTACAATTTTTCTAGGTTGGCTAAAATCGATTTTCAGGATTTTATTATTCAAAATATTGCAATAAAATATCTTCTCAGATTGCTGCATTGCTTTTCCCATCTTGGGTTTTTCTGAGGGTTTTCATATGCAAAAATATTGGTGTCTCTATTGGTGTGATTGCTATTATATGTTTTCTCATTATTTTTTTTTCGCTGCATTATTTGTGAAGAAACTCATTTGTGGTTAACAGTAAAATATATATATATATATATATATATATATATATTGTGTAGCTCAAGATTGAGTTTTGATGAAATTTACATGGTATCAAAGCTCTACTGAGCAAATCTGAGAGAAAGCAGTAGTATTGGATAGATCTGAGGCAGATCTATTGAAGACACAAACTTAGAGTTTCAGATCTAGGGTTTGACAGGTAGACTTCATTATGGTCGTACAGTTGAGAGTCGAGGATAGACTCCAGGGGGCTCAGAAATTTCCTGCGTAGAAAGAAAGGATCTTGAGGATCCTGGATGTTAGTGATGCAGAGGAGCACATTGACTCCAAGGGAGCTACGCCCGCAGATCTGACAGAGTTGGCTAGGTGGAAGAAGGTGGATTCTAGGGCTGTGTTGATTATCTTAGATGGGGTGAAGTATCACATTGTTCCTCACCTCTCTAGGAAGAAGACCGCATTAGAAATGTGGACGGATCTGGAAAGCCTTTACCAGAGTAAGAACGATAACCGGAAGATGGTGCTACAGGAGAGACTGCGAAGCACCAAAATGGCCAAGGGTGAAGGAGTGGTGCCTTATCTCACAAGGCTCACACAGATCAAGGATGACCTTGGAGCAGTGGGCTCTAAGACTGAAGATGAGGAGCTAGTTCGGATAACTCTCAATGGATTTTCTAAGCCATGGGACGTCTTTGTCAAAGGTGTGGTGGCTAGGGAGAAGCTCCCTGACTGACAGAGACTATGGGATGACTTTGTGCAGGAAGAGACCTGTATCGGTTAAGGTTTAGGTTCATCTAGTAGTGCCTCACAAATTGTGGATGAAGAAGATCTAGCCCTAGCAGGGAAGAAAAAGGGTAAGGCAAAGAAGAAGAAGGGTGGTAAGAAGAACATTGACATGTTCAAAGTCAAATGTTTTATCTGCCATAAGCCAAGACACTTTGCCTCCCAGTGCCCAGACAAGAAGAAGAAGAACAATATCCAGATGGCAGGTTCTGCAGAGGTGGAGGAGTTCAGCAAAAACTTCAATGAGGATTTTTGTTTGATAGCTTGCATGGAAAGCACCATAGGCAACAGTATTTGGTACATCGACAGTGGAGCATCTTGTCATATGGCAAGATATAAAAGGTTCTTTAAGAGCTTGCAGGAGGGAGGAGTAAATCTCCACATTGAGCTGGGTGATGATGTGTCGTATCAGGCGCAGTGAGTTGGTACTGTTTCATTTAAGAGGGAGTCTAGAAAACCCCTAAGTTTTCCTGATGTATTGTATGTTCCGGGGTTAACCAAGAACCTCATATCTGTTTCCACCCTGGAGGACAAGGGATTTCAAGTGAAGTTTCGAGATCAGAAGGTGTATATCAGGCCCAAGGGGTCAGATAGGAGTTTGGATTAGGTGATTGGGATCCGGAGTGGGAAGGTGTACAGACTACACTTCGAGTTTGCAAAGGCTCTAGTCAGCAGCAGCAACGGTTAGGGTGGGTTGTGGCATAGAAGGATGGCACACTTACACCATGGAGCACTAAAGCATTTGAGACAGGAAATTATTGGAGTTCCTTAGGTACAGAAGGAGAAGCATAACCACTGCAAGGGTTGTGCGTTGGAGAATAACATTAGGAAGCCTTTCCCACATAGTGAGCACAAGTCTATGGGGACCTTGGACTTGGTGCATTCAGATGTTTGCGAACCCATGAGTGTCCAATCTTTTAGTGGCTTTAGTTATTACGTCATTTACATTGATGACTATTTCAGGAAGACCTAGATCTATTTTCTGAAGGCCAAGTCAGAGGTCTTCGAGTGGTTTCGAGAGGTCAAGACTTTCGTGGAAAACCAAAATGGGAGGAAGATTCGGGTATTGAGGATGGACAACGTGGGTGAGTACACCTCCGATGAGTTCTTGGAGTTCTGTTCATCGGAGGGGATCAAGAAGGAGCACACAGTTGCTCATACCCTGCAGCAGAATGGAGTGGCAGAGAGAAAGAACAAGACATTGGTAGGAGCAGCCAAGGCCATGCTATTTGATCAGGGATTGCCACTATTCCTATGGGCCAAGGTATACAAGACCGCAGTTTACATTCAAAACAGGTGTCCCCAGTGCCCACACAGCTTTGGGGAGGAAGACACTCGAGGAGGTCTTCACAGGCACTAGACCAGATGTGAGCCATCTACGCATATTCGGCAGTGTCTGCTATTGTCACGTTCATGCTGATACTAGGAAGAAGTTGGACCTTTCTGGTGAGAAGGAGTTACTTGTTGGTTACAGTGAGACTTCAAAGGCATACAGAGTATATATTTCGGCTCACAAGAGGATCACTGTGAGCAGGTTTGTCCAGTTTTGATGAGGACAGATCCTTTTGAAGATCTATGGACTTACCAGCACAAGAGCAACTAGCACAGGACTCGGGGGTCAAGTTGGAGGAGCCACAGGTACAAGTACAGGTACATACACAGGATACAAGTTCTAGTATTAAGAGGGAGTATGGTGGACAGGATTCTTTGGTCATCGACTTGGAGGATGACTGCAACAAGAGGAGGATATTCAACAATCGTAGCAGGTAGACACTAGGCCACGACCTAAGTGGTTTACGTCCACAGTTTAGGATTCTAGGAAGGTGACATTTCCACAGAGCTCCATGAGGCGGAGCGAACCACTAGATAGACTTAGCTATATGGCGCTGATGATGGAGTTGATTAACTTCGAGCCTTCTAGTTTCGAGGAGGCTGCACAACATGATGTATGGCAAGAGGCTATGGTTGAGGAGTTTGACTCCATTATGAAAAACCAGGTCTAGGAAGTTGTGCTGGGGTCAGAAGGAAAAGGGGTGGTGGGATCTGTTGCCGCCTAATTCACACTTTAAGACACAGGGAAGTCACAACCTGCTATGTGTGTCCTTGGGGGCAAGCGAGAGCTGGGGACCACTGTCACCACAGTCCACAACTACTCTGTTTAGGCAAGATCCCAACAGAGCCAAGGGGGGTAGTCCCTATAGGAAAACTAAGTTCCAGATTTATTAATTAATTACAAATTAATTAAAGGGATCTTTTATTAAGATTGAGACTAAGGTTTTGAGAGATGACAGTCAAACCAATGCAAGATGCAATATTTAAATGACAGTCAATCCTTTTATTTATAACCAGTGCCTAAAGAATGGAGTTAGAGAATGCAACTTTCAATGGATGCAGTCCTAAGTTAATTATCCACAGATTAAGTTGTCTAACAATGAGATGAATAAACAAATAAATGGTACAATTATAAACAATAATGAACCAAGATATTTAAGCAATATACAGATGATCTAAATTTATCAGTATAAACAAATGAAGTAAATTAGTTACAGTTTAAACAAAAGTTAAGCATTCACCACATATACAATTGCAGAACTGAAAAGTAAATGAAACTGAAAAGTAAAGTGTTGGAGTGCAATGCTGGAGTGGAAGTGTGCTGAAATGAAAAATGTTATAGAACCGGTTTTGCAATGTCTCTTGGTTTATTTTAGGTAGATTTTATTAATGTTTTTCTTCTTGAAGTTTAGTTTTCGAACCGGTGGTGTGACTACCTCAATCCAGTACTTCTCAAGTCAAAGAAGGAATGCTGTTGCGCTCAACAAAGTGGGAGCAAAGCCTACCCGTAGCTCACAGGTCAAACCCCAATGGCCTGGTGCTCAACAAGGAGGACGTAAAACGCCTAGAGAGCCCCCACGGTCTACTACCCCAAGTCGCCTCCGAGGTCACTATTTTTAATCAACAGGAAAATTACTAGATGGATGCCTATTAAACTAAGACTTCTCTATCCCCTGTCGTATCTCGTGAGTACCCCGAAGGGTGATAACTGAGTAGAGGAGCAGGAAATAGTGAAGTTGTTGTTGGTTAATTTTAGAGGGTAAATTTTAGTCTTGATGATTAGCATACAAAGTTTATTTTAAACTATCAACAAGATCAACCAAGCGGTATCCCTTATGGGAGGTGCTGGTACTTGATCTTGGATTTGGAAAATAAAATGTGTTGATTGTAGTAGGAAAAGGAAGTTGTTTTAACTAAGCTAAGCCCCCGCTTCTCCTGCTTTTCATACCCAACTTGAAGTCCCTAAAGGGAGATGACAAGTGGATAGAGGATACACAGGATAGATGGGTTGTATGATTACCCTTTTGACAGAAAATTAAAAATTACTGAAACTTGAAAGAAACTGTAACTAGCTAAAGCAATGCCTAACCGCACAGCAATCTCTGTGACAGAGATGGTGGTCTGTCACAGAGATAGTGGGTAAACATAAATAAAGATTATGCTTAAGCTAACCTCACAACAATCTCTGTTACAGAGATGGTGGTCTGTAACAGAGATATGTGGGTAACAGAAAAATAAAACTGAGTAAACTAACCTCACTTCAATCTCTGTGACAGAGATGGTGGTCTGTCACAAAGATAGGTGGGTAAACAAAAAAAAATTGCATAAACAAAAATCTAAGCAACTAGTATTCTACTTCCTACTCTACTTCCTAATCTATTTACATATAGATTGCAGGTGCTTTATAAATTTTGTAGAATACCCCAAGAGAACTTCTCGTTGGGGTTTACAAATATTAGAAAAGAAGAGAGAAATGTGAGGGTTTGAACCCCTTTTGGAACTGTTTGAAGGTTGAGGTATTTCTAGGCCAATTTGGGCAGCACCTCCCCTTCACCTGTGTAAAACCTGTCACAAACCAGCAAGCTATGTTCGCTGGAAATCACAGTAAACACTAAAGAAATTATCAGAAAAAAATTAGTCCCAAAAATCACTAATTTATGGCAAAAATCTGAGTGTAAAAATAATAGAAACATGATATTTAGAGGGCTGAAAACTGAGTTTCCAGCCACCTAAATGATGTTAAAACAGTAAATCTGAAGCATTTAACTAATATACTAAGGGTTAAGGCCTTAAAACCAAGGTTTTTATCACTATACAATGATAAAAACTGAGTTTTAAAACCCTTGCAAACAAATGTGCGAAAATGGAAAACAGAAATATAACCAATGGAGAAAATGCTCCTTTGTTCTAGATCCCTGCAAGTAAACTTATGAGAGCTGCAAAATGTAAGCAAAGAGGTGAGCACAAAAATAAATCTTACAAAATACTTTGTAGAATCTTACTAATCTACTCACAAATGCAGATAGAAATACTTCTACCTACAAGTCTCCACAAAATACTTTGTGGAGAGCTATCTAAGCTAATACAAATGCAAATCAAATAAATATAAAGCAAGTTACCTTACACAAGAAGCATGAAATGTAGAAGCAAGACACCAAGAATTCCTCCAAAGATTACTTGTATTAAGCCCAACTAGGGCAAAAAGATTACAATAGCCAAAAGAGCTTGAGAGAATATGAGAGAAGAATGGGGAAATATTCCGGCAGCATAACAATAGCATGAGAGATCATGTTAAATGAGGGAGTGAGACCCCCATTATATAGTTGAGGAAGACCCCAACCCCTTGAAGATCAACGGCCAAGATTAGATTTAGATCTAGATTAGATCTCCACCACTAGATCTAGGTATTTGACTTTTGCACCCTCTCAACCATTCTCCACCCTTAGATTACTTTTCAATCAATGGCTTAGGTGCTTGATCCATGTCTTAACCAATCTTCACCCTTAGATCTAGGGTTTTGACCAAATGCTCCATTGAGATTGCTTTGATGAGTTAAGAGTGGGCCCAACCTAGGCGCCCCTCTAAATCTAGCGGCCTCCTCCAAATATGACATCTTCCTCCATATGTGGCGCTTCTCTATCCATTAGCGCCCTCCTCTAATTAGATGTGACGCCCCTCTATATGCTAGCGCCTCCTTTAAACCTTGACGCCCCACTAAATTGGGTAGCGCCCTCTACATATGGGGGCGTCTTCCTTTATGTAGGCGTTTTCTCTAAATATGGGGGTGTCTTCATATTTGGTGGCCTTTTACCCTAGCGCCCCCTCTAAACATGCATGCGCCCTCTTTTGGTGGGGGTTTTAACTTGAACGTGGCCCCTCTTTTGCCTTTTAAACTTGGCCGCCCCCATTTTAGTGAGGGTTTAAACCATGACTTGGCTCTTCTAACTTGGCCTTGACTTTGGCTTTGCTCCAAAATGAATATTTAACCTTTAGACTTAGGTTAAGAACATATTTCACCTTAGATTTAATTTTTCAACTTAATTTTTAAATTTTTTCAATTTTGATTTAGGAAAAATTAAAAATAAGCTTGGAAAAATCATATCTTGGCCATGGGGGGGGTGGAAAAATTTGAAATAAATTTTCCTAGGCTTAACAACCCCCAAACAAACTTACCATGGCATTATTTGATTTTTTCCTTCAAAATCAAATAATATGAATTTTTGACTTAGGGAAATTAATTAATTCCCTAGGAAAAATAGACCTTGCTTAGACAAAAATAGTCTATCTCCTCAACCCCTTGTCTGAATGACATGGGACTCGAAGCAGTGGCTTAGGGGGTTTCATAGCAATTTACCTTGCATTCATAGCCCCTATTACAAAATGCCAGTGCTTGAGCAATTACATTATTACATCAAAATTGAGTTAATTAACCACCAAGGGGTGAAGTTAATTAACTAGAAAAAATTAATAAAAATACAACAACATAACGAAACTCCGCAAGACTCTATACAAATGTCTAGCATGGTCATGAAAAACATTTTGAACCCTTAGCCACCCCATGGACTTGATTGTTAGAACGCCCGTCACCACTTTGGAGGATTTTGAGTGAAAAACCAAACCAATTAAAATCGTTTACACAACAAAATTAATTGGAAAGGGAAAAAACACTCGATGAGGGGACTTCTCTAACAACCAGTTCCATGGTATGGCATCCATATCATATGACCCATACTAGCACATAAAATTACATTAATTTTTCCACGCAGGGGAGCGGACATTTCGTTTTACAAAGGGGCAATTGCCCTGCAGAAGTGAAAAATCCTCAGATTTTTCCAAGGTACCATTTGTACAATTATGTACATCTTCATGTACATTGAGTTGCCACCTAGTCGAAATAAGTGGGCAACATGATCCAAATGGATCTACAAGGTAAAGCATGTAGCAGACGGAAGCGTGGAGAAGTACAAGGCACGCTTCGTGGCAAAGGGGTATTCACAGAAGGAAGGTATTGACTATGAGGTGACCTTCGCCCCTGTCGTTAGATACTCTTCTATTCGGACTATTATGTCATTAGCAACAGAGATGGGTTGGTGCGTTCATCAGATGGATGTAAAGACTGCCTTCCTCAACGAATTTATAGAGGAGGAGGTATTCATTGAGCAACCCGAGGGGTTCGAGGTAGAGAACAAGGAGTCGCATGTATGCAGGTTGCAAAGAGCTCTCTATGGGCTCAAGCATGCACTTCGTGCATGGTACTCGAGAATTGACAACTATCCACGGGATATGCGATTCCAACGGAGTGATGCTGACCACAACTTGTACTTCTTGTCAGGTGAGGTACCTCTCATACTGGTTTTGTATGTAGATGGTCTCTCCCTTACAGGAGATGAGAAGCTGATTAGAGACTGCAAGTCCAACCTTGCAGTTGAGTTTGAGATGAAAGACCTTGGGTTGATGCATTACTTCCTAGGTTTAGAGGTTTGGCAGAGAGATGAGTGCTTTTTCATTGGTTAGGGGAAGTATGCAGTAGAGATCTTGATGAGATTCAGGATGGAGGATTGCAAGCCCATGTCCATACGTCTAGTTTCCAACTAGAGGAAGATTGATGCATTGGGGTCAGAGTAGTTTGATCCTACATTGTATCGTCAACTTATCAGATCGCTCATATATCTGGTCAACACACAACTAGACATTAGCTTTGCAGTCAACTCTTTGAGTCAGTTCATGGTGAACCCTCGAAGAGTACATTGGACAGCTGCGAAGCATGTACTTCACTACATCAGAGGCATAGTGGAGTACGGGTTGGTCTATGAGCGCAGTGGGAGTGTACAATTATCAGGCTTCACAGATGCTGACTGGAAGGATGTGTAGAAGACCGTAAGAGCACTTCAGGTTGTTGCTTCAGCATTGGGTCAGGAGTTATCTCTTGGTTCAGCAAGAAGCAAAAGTCAGTTACATTGAGCTCAGTAGAGGTTGAGTACATGGCAGCGAGTTTGGATGCATGTGAGGGAATGTGGCTAAGAAAGTTGCTTTCAGGGTTATTCGAGTGTGAGCTACAGGCTTCAGTGGTTCACTGTGACAATCAGAGTGGCATTAGGCTATCTGAAAATCCAGTGTTCCATGACCGAAGCAAACACATAGATATCTGGTATCACATCCTAAGAGACTATGTACAGAAAGGAACCATTTGGTTGGAGTACATTCAGACAAATGAGCAGGTAGCAGACATTTTCACCAAGGAACTTTGCAGACACAATTTTGTGAAGTTCCAAGATAAGTTGGGGTTGCTACCGAATCCCTTCCTCGTTGAGAGGGAATGTTAGACAATGGCAACAAGGAAGGTCTTCTATCACTTGCATGTGTCCTTGGTTGATAGAAGACATAAAACAGGAAGCCAGATTGATCATTTCCTTTATCCAAAGTTTAGACTTAGGAAAAGTGCATTATATGATCTAATTTTAATTTGACTTAATGGAGGCACTTTTATAAAGTTCAAGTGAAATATAATTTAAGTGATGACTAATCTAATCTTGGCCATTAATGTCACCGGAGGATCTCATTTGTTGATCCATAGTGAGAGTTAGGGTTTTCGCTTGGCCATTGAGTTAAAAGTAGATTGATTTGGTGGAGAGGACACACACAGAGTTGCTTTGGCACACACATTGCCAGAGGGAGATTTCTTGCTCATAGCTTTTCAGCTGGAGAGTGAGAGAGAAGTTTGCAGAAGAATTTCAGAGAGATTGAAGATCATCTTTTCAGAGATCGACAGAACACACAGGTAGATAAGAGGTTGTGACAGTGAGGCAGGGCAATCGTACAGGTGACGCAGAGGTTAATGCAGGCAGTCGTACAAGCTGATGCAGGGGCCGTACACTGACGCAGAGGAGGCCGTACGCTAACGCATGGGCTGTACATGCTGACACAGGAATCATATGATCCTGTTGGAGTTTCTTAGCGAGTTTTGGTTGTATGATTTTTCTGGGTTGGCTAAAATCGATTTTCTGGATTGTATTGTTCAAAATCTTGCTAATAAAATATCTTCTTAGACTGTTGCACCGTTTTTCCCATCGTGGGTTTTTCCGAGGGTTTTCATACCCAAAAATATTGGTGTCTCTATTGGTGTGATTGCTATTATATGTTTTCTCAGTATTTATTTTTCGCTGCATTATTTGTGAAGAAACTCATTTGTGGTTAACAGTAATATATATATAGTTCAAGATTGAGTTTTGAGGAAATTTACACCCTTGGCTTCGTTAGGGGTTAAGTTTAAACGGAGGAGTCAAGATCAACTGATAGTACTTGATTCAATACTTGCCCCCTAGGAATTACCAAGTAGCTTGAAGATTTTTGTTGCGTCAACCCTAGGTGCGTAAGAGGCGACAACAAAGATCACACCAAAGATATGCCAATAAAATAAAAGATAAACATCTAGTGCCCAAAGAGACGCAGAAACACAAGAGTCACGAACTCCTCTGAGATTTCACAAGTAAGCCAAAAAATCTTCTATTATTATTTCCAGCAAAGAGCCAAATTCCCGATGGGATATAATGAGCGGATCACAACTCTTAAATAGATCGAGGGTGTGTCCACATTTTAACCAACATTCATCCAACAGTTGAGATTAAAACAACATCAATGGTGGGGATCTTTTCATTTTACATTGCATGGATCAACTTAGACAAATACATTTGAGGGGGGCGAATTACCTCATAAAGCCCATTTTTACGTGATAAATCATTGTTTTTGCAAGTTTGACAGTTAAGGGACATGGGGGGGTCATCAGGGGGACCCTCCATACATATTTCTAAAGATACAACTTGATTTACACACTTTTATTTTGGCCATTTTAACCATTTTCGCCCAATGGGGGGTGTCCTCCCTAAGAGAGCAAAAATAATAATCCGGAGCATGAAAATGGTTGAAACTGGTGCCAAATGATCCGGAGAACCAAAATACATCATCAATAATCATATCCTCTGCGTTTCCTTGACCACACAAGCCAAATTGATTACTTCAATGATTTCTAGAGTTCATTTTTTAGTGGTACAACCTCTGAAAATAATAAAATCCATCATAACTTCCTTTAGGATGAGAACTAGGGCAAACTGACTGCACATAAGTGTCTGGAGACATGGTAAAATGGTATTGGTGACTAGTCATACCCCCTAGAGCGCTGTGGCGCCCTAGGAGAACTATACTGATTTGCAATCTGTAATAAAAATGTGATTTGACCATAATAAAGTGATAATAATTACCAATTGTTGCCGCCTTTCACACACCTGGGTTACGTGGCAGAAATCTTCAAGCCACTCTGTGTGTCCTTGGGGGCAAGTCTCGAGTCAACGCTGTCACCTTGTTCTTGACTCCTCTGTTTAGGCTCAACTCCTAACGAAGCCAAGGGGGTAGACCCTATTAAGTTACTAAGGCAAAATTATTTAGTATGATAATAGTATTAAAGAGTAAGTTTTTTAGGAGTTTCTATTTAACAATTGTAAACAACAAATAACATGATGAGATAATCACAAGTAAGCACGAAAATGAAACCCAATCACATAGATTGAAAGAAATAAATAGTTGACCAGTGCCTTAAAAATGGAGTCGAAAAACAATTAAGAGTGCTTGCCAGTGCTGGAATGAATGTTATGCAATTGTATCTTGGTTAATTTTAAATTAATGTAAGAAGATGAGTAATTTAACTTAGGCGAGGGGACTCCAGATATACCCAGGGGGTACTTGAAGTATGTCCAAAACTAAACCGTCACGGCTACCCGCAAGGAATATGTGGGTTGAATGGAGTCTCTGAGGCTGTTGTTCATAATGCACCTGAAGGTGTAACAGAGATTGGCACCCCGAGGTCACTTTTTAGGAGTTCCCACTTCCTTTGGGTATTTTGCCACCGTAATGGTTTGATCGAGGCGTTGGATTTTGGCCTGATGGTTTGTCAATTTGGGGAGAGTGAATCCTAATTATTCTAGTCACTCAAGTGCTTTTGATGCAACTTGACTAATCGGACGAACCGCAGCCAAGTACAGAGCATATACACTGGAGTCTTCGTCATTTTTAGTAAATTTTAAAATAGGTGTTCTTGTTAAAAAGAAAACCCTCCAGGAACCTCTTTCGATCCAAGTGGATCTCAATTGGGGAATCAAGGAGGGGTTAATTTTATTATGACTAACGAAACAATTGATGAAAAATGAATCAAAGATACACAACGCCGGTTTTCTAATTAGTCCTACCACACGTCGCTTTCCCCTTGCGGGTCAATCGGGAAGTCGTGGGGTAAGTAGTATGATTACTTTTGAAATTAAAATATGGAATAACGCAAAATTATATCAAAGTATACAATCCTGCATGTCAATACTAAACTAGAGCAAAAAAATAAGGAAAAAATGCAAAAAAGTGAAACGGATGCAGATCCCCCCTAGGGGGATGGGGAGCGGGCTTGAAAGAGCCTACTCAAAAAAGATTTTCTTTATTATTATTGGTTACAATATCAGCAAACTGAAATATCAGAAACCTCTTGGTCCTTATACGGGATGAAACTAAGATCTTACAACTCTCCAAAATTTTTAAATTTTAGTGAAAGGGGAGACCCCTGGGGGGATTTGAACGCTCCCGAGGCCACTTTCAAACAGCAGCTTCTTTTCTTTTCTGTTACACCTGCTAAAAAACCAACAAGCATGTTAGAATAACATATGCCCAAAAGCACTTTAAGAGTACCTTTGGATCAGCCTACCTTAACTCAAAAAAGATTAAGTTAAAACTAGCTAAACAGGTGAAAAATGAACCAAGGAAAGCAAGCTTTACTTGGGATCTTGGCTTGCTATTTGTGCAGCCAATGAAATATGCACTAATTGCTGGATTTAATCTTTTTAAAACATAAAAGGAAATCTAGAGCATGCAACCTACTGATTTTCTTTAACTTTCCATGCAAAACGGACGATTTCCTTATGCTACATCTAGAATGCTTAATGATACTTTTCAAAATTGAATTCTATACTATGAGCTTTAAAATAACAGATCTATGTAAATTTTACTTTGATATAACAGACCCAAATGATAACAAAGCTTTCGAACACAAAAACCAGGTAAGAAAATTGATTTTTTAAAGAAAAGAGAAGAGAAGGAGAGAAGGTCGGCTCGTTGCTTGAATGGAACAAGCTGAAAGGAGGCCCTTTTGTGGAGCGTCGAGAGACAGAGTCTTGAGCTTATTGGATAAGGAATGGCATCAATCTTGATCCACACCTTCGTCCAATCAGGAACCTGCAACTAAATAACACAAGTCTGCACAACACCTTGTGAGATCTGAATATAGATGTATAAAGCAACAAAAATGAAAGATTATGCAAAAATAATCTTATTTAAGCATATAACTGAAATTCTTGAGCATACATAATATGGATAAACAAGAGCAAGTAATCTAACTTGCCTAGTTTACACCCTTACTTGATTCAACCGAATCTTTGAAGCCAGAAAACAAAAGCAGCACAAAAATTGAAAAGAAATTGCAGTTACCACATTAGCAGCATGATGCTGGGAATCCACACAAACACATGCACTACACGGTATAGCCTCCAAAACTTCTTTATTCACAAAAATATAGCAGTATTACAATGGCAACAACTCCTCAATCCAACTCTAACTAGCTTGGAAGAGGCAGCCTGAGCTTTATTTATACAAAAAATAGGAGATCCAGCCCAGGGGGGCACAAATCCCAAGGAGACAGACAATTGCAGCCGAAGGAGAGTCCATCAATGCCGATCTGAAGCTGAACTAAGCCTACTTGTCAATCGGGGGGCTGATTGAGCTGACACATCAACCCACAGACTGACACATCAATCCACAGAGCTTCCGGGAGAGCCCACACGTGTGGAGGAGAGAGAGAGGGCGCAATTGCCCATAAAGGATGCTGAAGATCAACTCTGGATCTGTCCAGATCACCTCCTTCAGTCAAGGATTTGTCAGATCCAGTCAATCTGGTTCAGATCTAATTGATTTCAATCAAATCGGCTGAGAATCCACTGATCTAGGATTTTGGATTCGCTCCATTATTCATCGGTTTATTAATTAAAATAATCAATAATTGACTTTTGGGGTTTTCTGACCTGAGTGATGGAAAATCACTCAAAACCTGAAAAGGTGGGTCCATGGGTTTACATGGTGCTCCTAGCTTGAAAATGAGCACCTACATTACTAAAACTGATTATTTGGCCCACTTTTATTACAAAACCAATTTTTGCCAATTAAACTATTAAAAAATAGCCTAAGTTTTGAAAAAATTAAATTTTAATAAAAAACACTGAAAAAATTAAAATTTTTAAAAAGTTGAATAAACCTAGGGGGACTTAGACATGTTCATATGACTCGACCCTGATGCCTAGCATGTTTATACATTGACACATAGACTTTAATAACCTCAATAGGCCTGAATGTCAAGCCGACCACCCCAACTTTGGAGGTATGGAGTAAAAAACTCATAAATTATTAGTCATTTATTCAACAACCAATAATAACCAAGGGAAAAAACACTCTGGGTTGATCGGATTGACAAATAAAGTCTAAGAGACCGAGTCTTTTACACTATCATGCTAGAACATTTATTACAATTCCCCCATGGGATATGAACATGTGATATAGTACGACAAAGCTTCTCAGAAGCAAGACTGAAGGTCTTCTGAAGTCCAAACAAGTTATCCTTGTTCGGTTCACTAGGCTCACTTAATAAAAAACCACTAAGTACAACTTAGGTGTTAACACCAATCATGAAAACTGGGGCCAAACTCTGAAAACTGAAACTACAGTATTTGTCCTAGGCATGTTTGGAGCAAATATAAGCAATGTCAAGTTTTGTAGTCACTGCCTTGGGAACCGTGTTTGACTTGGTCAAAGTACCCAAACTGAAGGTGACATACTGAAAATCGCTGAACCTACATGCATTCAAGGTAAGAACTGCTCCTAGATGTATATTAAAACCCAACTTAAATCATGCTAATCAGAATCATGGTGACAATAATAATAATATTAATAATAATCAGTAGAATATACCTGTGCCTTTGAACAGTCTTTGAATCTTTTGGAAGTCCCTTGCATATGCCATACTTACAAAGTTTAACCAATTTTTTAATGTTGGGTGAAGGTGGAAAACAAGGCTATGGCAAAAGGGTAATGACTTTCAATTGACTTCAACCATATGATCTCTTCGAATGATGACAAATACACACAACCAAAGTGACATATGCATGACAGATAACAATAGGGAATGGTGGTGTCTCATAGGTGGATAAGTTGATCTGAAAAGACTCCATTCAACTTTAACAACATGTCTACGGTTAACATCTAAGCTAGCAATCAAGCTTTGTGAGGATCTTTTCTACGACCCTTGCGTTGAGTACACAAGAAACTGTAGTGAAGAGATCCTAGGGTACACTTAGAATTAGCTGTCCCTTACTCTATCTCACATCAAAACCCATAGGCTCCGTGAGGAATTAATCATTACATTTAACATAAGATGGCCAATAGTCTTTAGATTTAGCATTTATTTATCCACTACTTTATTTGGGCCTTTCACAATTTCATTTCATAGCCCCTTTTGAGTTGTGTTTGAAGACACAGTTTGCAACTTTATTTGAGGGCTTGCATTCAATAGTATATAGCATATAGCACATAATGCATGTAATGATGGTAGACATATTGCTTCAAGTTTTAGCTGACACTCTTCGGGCAAGTAGGGGGGGATATCCATAGTTAGGACCAAACATCGAGGGAAACTGACCAGAGAGGTCAAGGCTTCAAAACCCAACTCACCTAAGCTTAGGAACCAACACCAACGGGTTCTCCTGGCCTAGAAGGATCAAGGCGTCGGCAAGTTTTGTTGCACAACTTAGAGTCGAGACACAAAACAACATGGGATCCATCATGCATAGGGGTCAAAGTGGGGAAGATGATCTTCAATCTCAGAAGTCTCAATCAATTATAAGTCATGGGAAAAAATCAATCACGGATGAAAATGGATGGGTGAAGACAAGTGATACATGGAACCAGCATAGCACTAAATTTTAAAAGTTGTGTAAAGCATGGCATAACTTATAAGCAATGGTCTTCAACATCAAATCTCCAATCATTATAAACACAAGTTAATCATCGGTAGAATATATAATATAAGCGTAGGTCACCATAATCATCATAGCATAACAAGTCAAAGGTGTTAGTATACACCAGAGAGAAAATTCCTACCAAGAAGCAATATACCTGATCTCACCATATACATGTTTCTAACTGATATGCCCATCTGTGAGCTGTGTACCATCTTTGCTACTCTGCTCGAATGAATTAAGTCACCACTGAAGTCATCTCAAAGGACAAGGAGATCTCAGTCTTGGCAAGGAAATACTCTTCATCTACTACTAAATAAAGTCTCTAAATGGTTCATGCTGTAAATGATGATACATGCTGTATCCCCATCTGAATGTCTGGCTCAAAAAAATAAAGAGAACAATTTGGATGTTGCATGCTGCATCATAGTAGCCCAACTACAATATATATGTGATAACAAGGACCTTATTCTATGAGATGTCCACCTAAATAGTGTTCATCCTAAATATGGGATAAGAGCATGTATGATGAGGTCCCCTTGTTTCATAAGGTATACACTTTAGTAAAACGGTTAAAGATTGGTCTTTGTAAAGAAAGGAGGCTTCTGAATATTTTATATTTTAAATTAGAGACATATCCACTTTATGGGATCTGTTATAAGATTTGGGGGGTTTATTATTATCTTACTATTTTATGAACGAATAAAGTGGATTTGATCACTTTTGGGTTGTTTGATAATATATTGGTTCCATATGGACAATCATGAGGAGCACTCCCTCCTTGTTTCATAAGGTATACACTTTAGCAAAAGGGTTAAAGATTGGTCTTTGTAAAGAAAGGAGGCTTTTGAATATTTTATTGATAAAATAAAAGAGACATATCCACTTTATGGGATTTGTTATAAGATTTGGGGGGTTATTATTATTTTACTATTTTATGAGAGAATAAAGTGGATTTGATCACTTTTGGGTTGTTTGATAATATATTGGTTCCATATGGACAATCATGAAGAGCGTTCTTTCTCCTTGGAAGTTATTTTGGTTGATTTGTGGAGAAGTGGGTATTAATTAATTACTTGTTGCCAAAAGGACAAAGTGGACAACTTTGAGGGCTTTGTTTCCATGTTTGACCTTGCTTGGAGAATAAGTAATTTTGAAAGGAGCCTTTGGAGGTTAATGTGGACATCATTGGGTTGCTTTTGGTCTTGGTGGGTTGAAGGCCTGACTTTGGAGAAGGCTTGAAGTTGGTCTTTTGGACATTGCTTGGAGCATATCTTTCTGAGGGGCCTTTGGAGGCCATACGGCGTCATCAACAACAATCTGATTCTTACTTGTTGGAGCATTTTCCCTTTGTTAGGGGTCCCATGTATCTCATCATCGTACAAGTGGTATTGACCACATTATTTTATTATTTCGTTTAGGGTTAGTTGCATGTAGTGGGGCTTTTGTATTGTTTTACCCCACCTTAGGCTAATTTTAAGGAAACAATGAATATTTTATTGTGTAGGGATGTTGCAGCCTCTTCTATGAATAGAGAGGCACTTCCTCATTTCATTTTCATGGTTGGACTTTGAGAGTTCTCTCTTTTCGAGCTTAATCAATATATCTTTCTTTGTGCATTATGGTTCAAGGGTTCTTTCTATGTTAATCTAGTGTTGTCAATACTTGAAGTCTCTTCTTCTTGGTTCTATGTTGGTGCTTAAAGGATTGATGATGGAATGTTTAAGGATTTACAAACTGCTTAAAGATTAATCCAGTTGAATAGTTATAATAACTCTTGGAAGGAGGGCGTCTTGAACTCTTGGTTTGCACATTCTCCTTTGATGGTTGGATAAGTGCTTAAACCTTGTCTCTCATAGCTTTGACTCTCTTGGTAAGGGTTTTGAGTATTTAATTTATCCATAGTTGATCTTGGGTGGCTAGGACTTTCCCTTGTTGGAGCTCCTTGTAGACCTTGAAGTCCATTGTCATCTTCGGTGGTGAGTGACTTGTTTACTATTCCCAATCCCTAATCCTTGAAGGAACTAGACCAATTCTTGCAAGACGTTCTTCTTGGCCTCATTTGCCATTTGATTCACCTTGATTCTATTTCCCTTGTTAGATATTGGCATTGATCTTCAATCTTTCCAGCACTTATTATAAAAACTCAAAAAAACTCCAAACTCCCATTTTGCTAAGGGTATCTCTTCCAAATCACCTTGTTCCCTCATTTTCATAGCCTAGTGATCCTATCTAGGGACATCACCTCGAGTTGAAGAAGATCCAACCATAAGTGCAGAGGTAGTTATTGTGTTGACAGTGGGTATCAGGTCTCAGGTTACCACAACTAGCAACAATCTTCAAGGCTTTAACTACAACTTGCTAGTTTGCATGTCAACACTCCTCTCAATTCATCATAAGTAGGGGATTTATGGCCATGTCCAACAAGAACAACATTAAAGATTCCTTGGTAGATTGAACTCTTTTTGACAGTATTGAGGGGTGTGTCACCAAACAAGAAACATTGATCCACAATCCTATCCACTTTTGCCTTTTTTTATTATTATGTGAGGAATGGAAGTTTTTGCTTCATGATCCATTTTGTAATAAAGATTGATGGTGTAGCACTAGGATTAGGAATAGGGCCTATAGGAGGCGAAGCATTTGAGCCCATGTCACTTCCCCTTTGGCTTGTTAACTTTTTGGGTTAGTTTACCCCATGCTTGGGGGTGCTTCATGTGATGTGGGGTTCATAGTATATTGATCACCCTTTGTTCTACTGTGACTGACGTATACATTGGAGATAACTTACTGATGGATTACTATGCCGTGATGGTTATGTGGCACACTTCCTTAGGAGGTTGGAGACCTATGTGGCTTGATGATGTTCTTCATTAGATTCACACTTGGAGAGCTTGGTTAGTTGCTTTAGAGGAAAATCCACTTGCATTAGGAGCATTAGGCATCTAGGAGGAGGGCGTTGATCCCTAAGTAGCATGGGGACATTTGATAGCTTGCATGGAGGCTTGTGCTTGACTTGAGGATGTGGGTCAAGGAGTGATCATGTAGGTGTGGTGGACATAGATGTACAAATGGCTTAGGAAGGAGCGCTAGAACATTTGAGGCCATTAGACGAGTGTTGGACCTTGAGGAGCGCTCACCTTGGGACCCTTACTTGGTGGATGTGAATACTTTGGAGCTTGACATGTGTCACTTAGAGTTGGAGCGTCAAATGTGGACCTATCTAATGTCTAATTAGGTTGCCTACTATGGATACGTGTAATATCCCAAATCCTTATATTTTCTATTTCTATGCAATTTTACTGAAATAGCAGGGCATGCAAACTGCCATGCAAAATTTCCCTATTTTATAGCTGAAATTAGGGTTAGGGTTTGCAGGATAGAATGAACACTTATCACTAAGCCGGCTGAAAATGCTCTAGAGAGAATACACATGCAAGATGAGCTGAGCTGATGAAGAAATGACCTGGTTTTTTGCTGCAATACCCCGGTTGGCTGAATCAAACAAGTGTGACGTTTTTGCTGAAGGGATGGTCAGTTTCAGCTGGAAATAAGTCGGAAGGAAGGTGTGCCCATGCCGGAGAGGATGACCTTAGCATGCAAGAGTTTTGACCTCTCCAGATGCCCTAGCGAATTAATCTCCCAATTTGCTGCTCACGCCCCCACAACCCTGTAAACTTCTGCTAGCTGCCCCGGATGGACAATCTGATAGCTGATAATTACCCAATGCAGTAGAGTGATCCTATCAGTGAGGATGCAGGCTGCATGCAGAAGAAATATTGTGATCTAGAGTCCTGGTGAATGACTTAGGGTTTCCCAGCTAAATGCCCCCAGTTGTACGGATGAATTTGCAATAACCTTTGGACTTATACTGGAATACTGGATAATGATGAATGCAATAGATATGGTGACAAACCTGGATGGTTTATCCTGAAGGAGACTAGGGCAGATGTCTCACTGCCGGAATCCTGTTAGCTGAAGACGCCGTCTCCAACCCCAACTGCTGTGGCCGCACGCTGTGCTTCTTCTCAAGAGCTCCAAAATAATAATAATCCAAAAGTAAAGTCTCCATTCACTTTATCTTTCTTTTATAACTTTCAACTGCGAAAACCCTAACTTTTGACCTAATTAGGTCACTTTAACTTCTAATTTGCAGTTGACTTGCATGCATGCGCATGGAGACTTAATTGAGTGCATGCATCATTAAATAATGCTTAGATGTCATGCATGTCACTTTTAGGGTTTGCATGCATATCACTTTTAGGGTTCGCAATGTGCATGCATGTCATTTTTAGGGTTTGCATGCATGTCATTTTTAGGGTTTGCATGCATCTCACTTTTAGGGTTTGCATGCATGTCATTTTTAGGGTTTGGATGCATGTCACTTTTGGGAACATTACAGTCCTCCCTTGCCAAAGATTGCTTGTCCTCAAGCAATGCCAACGCAAATCCACAATCAATCAACTGAACCAACTGAATCCGGGGATGATCCCAGGGTCCCAAATTATCCTAGGAGATCTGTAGCACCCGCTGCTCAAAACAATGCACTGTATGGTACCATCACCAGAGACCTCCTGAAAGCACCCTCTAGCAATCACTAAACTGTCAGTCACTGTAATCCCAGGGTCCCAATCAATCTGAGAATTGCAGAGGTCAAAATGCATCCACCGCTACCCTGCGTAGTATTGACACAAGGAGCATCATGTAGAATCCCAAGTAATGCCATTAGTAAACACTGTATCCATCCCTCATAAGGTCTTTCGCCTGGATCCCAATGCAAACTTGTGCTTATTTCATCCCAAATATCTGAAGGCTCTTGTGGGACTATACCCTTGGCTAGGAATGTCTTCCCAAGAATCGCCCACTCAATAGGACACCAACTCTTAATCTCTTTCCATTCCAACCCCCGAAAAGTACCTTGTCCATAAGCACCATCACAAGGAATAATCCTACCAAGCTAACATTCTACCCTTCTGATTTCAACTGGAATGCTCATATACTGCTGGTCAATTTCTTGATCCTGGCCAACCTATAAAAACCATCCACTATTATGCAAATGTGGACTCAAGCTACTGCAAGCCCTGCCTATGTACTCCTTAAGAGGACTGCTTTGAAATGCAATAGTATGTTTCTTCTGCTGTCCCATCAAGGAATCCAACTGCTCTTCAATACTAGACAGCCTGACCTTTGACTCGGTACATACAACTCGAAGAACTGTAAGCTCAACATCTCACTGTACTATGGTGTCTCGGAGTATCTTGGTCCTCTCTTTCATCACTAGAATGCTTTCTTTAACCCGTTCAATCTTCTTTTGGTGACTATCATCTAGAGCTCTATCTCATGCATGTATAAACTCTCCCTAACCTCCATGTGTGACTGCTCACTGTCTCGACTGCTATGCTCATTGCCTTGCACCTCATGTATTTTGCCTGTCATAATTGTCTGGACTCCTGCTATAGGTGATGAAGACTGTACCAACTCCAACTCATCACACGGCTTGTCCACAATCTGACTAGCAAATGTGCTTCTGCCGCTAGACTCACAGGATGGCTCTAATGTGATCTCCTCATGTACATCCTCATCATAATCTGTTAACTCCAAATGAAGCTCACCAACAACCTGTACTTCATGCTCATCTTTCTTCCCTCCCCCAACTATGCCTTTGAGATCCTCATCCAAATCCTTGGGCTGGCTCCCGAACTTGATGGTGTAATAATCTTGAAAGGACAATGCTGCACATACCTCATCACCCAAGGCTAGATATTCCTGATATCAAGGCAAGTGTTGAAGTACTGCTAACCTCTGCCAATTTCTAGTCAAGATCCTTCTCATTGTCTTCATGTTCTCACACACTGGCAAAGAAAAACCTTTGTTCTGAAATGCACTTCACCAACATGATTGACATGCATTTGCATGTACACGCATGTATCGACATGCACTTTTATTCAATTGCAATGTGCCCACAGCTGGCAAGGATCATGCTCTGATACCACTGTAATATCCCAAATCCTTATATTTTCTATTTCTATGCAATTTTACTGAAATAGCTGGGCATGCAAACTGCCATGCAAAATTTCCCTATTTTATAGCTGAAATTAGGGTTAGGGTTTGCAGGATAGAATGAACACTTACCACTGATAAGTCGACTGAAAATGCTCCAGAGAGAATACGCATGCAAGATGAGTTGAGCTGATGAAGAAATGACCTGGTTTTCTGCTGCAATACCCCGGTTGGTTGAATCAAACAAGTGTGACGTTTTTGCTGAAGGGATGGTCAGTTTCAGTTGGAAATAAGTCGGAAGGAAGGTGTGCCCGTGCTAGAGAGGATGACCAGAGCATGCAAGAGTTTTGACTTCTCCAGATGCCCTAGCGAATTGATCTTCCAGTCTGCTGTTCACGCCCCCACAACCCTGTAAACTGCTGCTAGCTGCCCCGGATGGACAATCTAATAGCTGATAATCATCCAATGCACTAGAGTGATCCTATCAGTGAGGATGCAGGCTGCATGCAGAAGAAATATGGTGATCCAAAGTCCTGGTGAATGACTTAGGGTTTCCCAGCTAAATGCCCCCAGTTGTACGGATGAATCTACAATAACCTTCGGACTTATATTGGAATACTGGATAATGATGAATGCAATAGATACAGTGACAAACCTGGATGGTTTATCTTGAAGGAGACTAGGGCAGATGTCTCACTGCCGAAATCCTGTTAGCTGAAGACGCCGTCTCCAACCCCAATTGCTGTGGCTGCACGCTGTGCTGCTTCTCAAGAGCTCTAAAATAATAATAATCCAAAAGTAAAGTCTCCGTTCACTTTATCTTTCTTTTATAACTTTCAACTGCGAAAACCCTAACTTTTGACTTAATTGGGTCACTTTAACTTCTAATTTGTAGTTGATTTGCATGCATGCACATGGAGACTTAATTGAGTGCATGCATCATTAAATAATGCTTAGATGTCATGCATGTCACTTTTAGGGTTTGCATGTCACTTTTATGGTTTGCATGCATATCACTTTTAGGGTTTATAATGTGCATGCATGTCATTTTTAGGGTTTGCATTCATCTCACTTTTAGGGTTTGCATGCATGTCATTTTTAGGGTTTGGATGCATGTCACTTTTGGGAACATTACAATACGATCTACTTTATTATTGTTGGCCTCCCTTACCTTTCATATAAATAAAGGAGAGTCTTTTCATTCATTCATGTGATCACATACGTGTGTTAGAGATGTGAGAGCTAGAGCAAACTTGTCTCTTTCATTGCACTCTTCTTTACTCTACTTTGCCTTATTTGTCTTGAGCACTAGGGTTCTTGAGGAGATTGAAGAAGAAGATTGGGGCTAGGGTTTTTCCTAGGAAGGCAAGGGAAACTAGGGTTTAGGAGAAACCCTAGAGGAGTAGAGGGAGCACTTGATGTTGTAATTCTTGTGAGAGAAGAAGATTAGGATATTGTGACATTTGGAAACCCTAGTAGGCTATTACTACTTGGAGTGCTTGCTGTGGAGAAGATAGAGGGAGACTCTCTTGTACACTTGTGGGATGCAAGTGTAGGCCCCAAAGAAGGTTTGCTGGTGTGTAGTACATGCTTGTTGTGGATTTTGGTGGAGTGACCAGCTTTAGTTGGGAGCGATTCCTATTTAGGAGTTAGTGGGTAGGGTTTTCTATTTGGTGGTTTCCCTAGCTAGGGTTTGGAGAGCTTGAGTTGTACCAGCTCGTATTATGCCGTTGGTATGCATTTGGCCAGATTTATGGATGTAATAAGTTATTTCCAGATCTGGTTTATGTTGGGAAGTGTGCCCTAAGGGCTGGTACCATAGTTCCCTTGAAGTACACTTGTTGGCATTTATTTTTCTGCATTATGTATTTGGTTGAAGAGAAGTGGAGTATTTGCTGCAGTAATTTCATATTTCAGCTTCAGCTCCAAGGATGAAAGTCCACATGAAATAGATCCAGGAAACCTCAAGGTTGAGATGGAACTCCTGAAGTTGCATTAATTTCCCTATAGGGAAATTTCAACACTGCTGATGAGTAAAATTGCATAGAACGTTCTTTTGCTACTCCACCTGTTGCGAATTGAATTAACAGAGCTTGTTTTCCTTCTCTTTTGTTCTGAACTTATTTATGTGCCTGAACATCTGGGGTGAAATTTGGATAGGGCTCAATATCTCTGCCAAGAAGTCTTGCCAGGGGGCATGGCAATCCCTTAAATAAAACCTTTGGACAATGTTTGCATTTGACCCTGCCAACCCACCCTTCAATGGCCTCCTGATATGCCCAAAACATGTTTAATTCTTTCATCATGTTGATGGAAAAAATTGCTAGCTACGAAAAAAGCAATTTGTGGGATATTTGCAAAATGTCAGACTATGAAACTTTTTATATGTTAAAAAGAGATTCATCTACCAAGAAGCACTATTCTTGCTACAGAAATCTGCAGAAAAGTAAGCAAAATGCCAAAATCATACCTGTGATATGCTTGTTCTGCGCAATAAACTGTGAATAATTGAATGAAAATTGTTGCTGAATCCAAGAAAGTGTCTTTGCCATGGATAACACTACTTTTCCCTTTATTGGCATGATGAATCGGTGTTCTCCCTCATGGAAACGAAAACTGCAAATGAAAATGGGCAGAAGGAGCCCCAAAATGTGACTTTTAAATAAGAGATTTGTCCTAGTTGGCAGTTGTTTTTGAAAAAAATTGGCAAAAAATCATCAGGCTTGCAATTTTTTCCATCAACTCATGAATTTGGCAATTTTTTTCCCAAGAATACCATTTTATCCTATGAGTACTCGTTTTGGGAAGGAGTCACTCATAAATTGATCAATCCGTGAGTCCTGCAACACTGGTTTAGATGTCTTGCCATATATTGATCTTCACTTTTCTTGTTACCTGTATAATTTAAATATTGATCTTGATTCTCTATTGTCGGAGTAATGCTAAACTGATAGCAAGTACTATGCTTTAACATATCTTTCTTTGACTACTTTGATGCATCAGATTCAAAGTGGAAACTTTTTTAGTACTTGTTTTCTGAACACTTAGTTGAAGATCTCACTGGTCTTTCTTCCTAGACTGCCATCATTAACAGCACAGGCTGCAGCAGAAGGCACAACAAATAATTATTTTCTAAGCAATTGCTGCACCGATTTTTGGGCTTTGACTATTATGTCATGAATTAGCACATATAATTCAAAGTCATTTTCCTTTTCTCTTTCTTTGTGAAAGCACAGATCTTGCCAAGTGCATCAAGTTAAACTGCATATTTGTTGAAGTTGATTGTGGGCCTCTTTTTTGGACAGGTATCAGGTAAACCCATCAAATTTGTTGGACAGGGAGAACGTATGGAAGACCTTGAACCTTTCTACCCTGATCGCATGGCTAGCCGCATCTTAGGAATGGGAGATGTTCTTTCATTTGTTGAAAAGGCGCAACAAGTTGTGAGTTGATCTGTCCTAACTTTTGTTTTGCATTAATTATTTTGTAGACATTACTGAAGTGATATGGATTAAACAGCAATTTTTTATGGTTAACAGATGAAACAAGAAGAGGCAGAGGAATTACAAAAGAAGATCATGGAATCAAAATTTGATTTCAATGACTTCCTCAAACAGAGCCGTGCTATTGCACGCATGGGTTCTATGAATCGGGTGATTGGAATGATCCCTGGTATGGGTAAGGTAT
Organism: Pseudotsuga menziesii; assembly: GCA_001517045.1. Classification (NCBI taxonomy): domain Eukaryota; kingdom Viridiplantae; phylum Streptophyta; class Pinopsida; order Pinales; family Pinaceae; genus Pseudotsuga; species Pseudotsuga menziesii. The sequence goes on from LPNX010763483.1 coordinate 138,074, forward strand.
GTCAAATCGCTTTGCTACAAGGGCCTCTTTAAATATTTTTTTGCAAAATGGGACAGAAATCATGGTCTGTGGAAGACAACTTTGTCATCTTGGTCTTAAGTTTAACTGCTATGTAATCAATGTATTTGAAAGATGTATGGAACAAGATAAAATAGGGCTAAAATATTTTAACATAGAGATTAATTACTGAGAAAGCTTGTATTGCTTTGAAAATTAAAATCTTGGATCTAGATTGTAGATTTCACAGTAGCTGGGTTATGTATGGTGAACAAACAGGTAACCCCTGCACAGATCCGTGAAGCAGAAAAGAATCTGAGAATCGTAGAATCAATTATCAATGCAATGACTGAAGGTTTGTTTTTTTTTGTCTCTCGGCTGTAGAATTTCAAGTTATGATGATACAAGGTCTTAAAGATTCCTTTAATTGGTTTTTCACATGCATTTGTCCTCTCTTTTGCAAGTTACATGCTTACCTGTGTAGAATCAGAATGTAACTATTATTTCATGTGCAGATGCATTATTAATGGTAAGAAATAAAGAAATCTATTGGGGAATAGTTGAACATTATAGGTTACCACAAGTATAGAGGGACAAGTTGTGAGTTTGCTTTTCAAGTATCACACCCACAGTACCATGGGTGAAAATACAAGCAAAGACTCATGACTTGTTATTTGATGATCATAGGTCTATTTTTGAAAACGTGCCATATAGAATTATGCAAAGGAGAGTATTAATAATGATACACTTCCAATATGGGATGTTGAAGGTTGAAATGATTATGTAAGACACAAAGGAAAATAGTGGAAGTTGAAAACAGTATACAAAGGAAAGTTTTGCTTCATAAGAACAAATAGTACTGGTTGCAAGAGATTGAGGCAATAGTAGCAATGACGTAAACAAATGGTCACAAGCAAGGCTGTGACATTCAGGCTGAGCCAAAACTTAGCTAGCTTGGGACTCGGAAAAACTCAGTTCAATACTCAACAGAACTTGTCAAATAGAAAAACAACCCAAAATACAGGAAATTTTATGTTGAAAAAATAATAACGATATTTCAATCCACAAAATCTATAACACAATAGATTATCCTTCTATCCATCTCATCAAATATGATAATATAAAATTTGGCACTTGAAATTTGTCTCAAAAACTAAAACATAAATCAAAATTTCAAATAGCTTGCAATTCATTAAACAATACCGATTCCATCAAATCAACCACTATCCTACAAAAATCATGACATAATCATAAACTCAAAATAGACAATGTCTCCAATCTTGAGTCTCATCTACTAGGATTCCTAGCATATGCCCTTATAGAGCCAGGGACTGCAACACTAGTCACTCCTAGTCCAACTGTCTCATGTGGAAGCTGAGATGCCCATGTGTCAAATACTTGTTTGCAAAAGATATCATCAACTTTTGTGTCAAGGAGTCTATATTTCGGGCCTTCCATGTGAAAATGATTGCTTTATTTTCTGAAATGTTGAATTAAGAAAAGCTACATTCAAAATGGAGCTACATATATTTAGTTGCAGCAATTTCCTATATGAGGAGCCTTTCTAGAGTTCACACAGTTCTGCAGTTACTCTATATTTTGGGACTTCCATGTGAAAATGATTTTTTTATTTGCTGAAATATTGAATTAAGGAAAGCTCCATTCAAAATGGAGCAACATATATTTAGTTGCAACAATTTTCTATATGATGATCCTTTCTAGGGTTCACACAGTTCTGCAGTTACTCTATATTTTCGGACTTCCATGTGAAAATGATTGTTTTAATTTCTGAAATATTGAATCAAGAAAAGCTCTATTCAAAATGGCGCTCAAGTCTCCAACTCAACAATTCATAGTCGTGTCATAGGCTTCAAATTGTTTGACAAACCATCTATATTAAAATTATGTATTATTGAAATTGAAGATGATAAAAGTTTGTAGAACAATGAATTCATTTTAATTGTATTTGTTGACAAATATTTACAAAATGCTAGACAACATTTAAAAATAATAGAGACTTTCTGTAAAAGACTGCCACATCATTATGTGAAGGACCCCTTTTTGTTTAAAGTAGTGTTGTACGGAATAATACACCTAATAACCGAAGGTCGGGGTTACCAACATACTCAATTACTTGCAGACAATTGACTCTTAAAGTACAGAATAGGAAATAGGAGGGTTAGAAGGACTTACTTGTTAAACGAAGTTCGATCCTTGCTATTCTCTTCCTCTCTGTTCCACTTCCAGAATCTTCAGGATTGCTCCTCTTTCACCTTTCAAGAAAAACTCTTCTAGAAACAAGATGATTCATGTACATATAAACAGGTTAGATAAAACATATATCATACTGAAACATAAACATTCATCCAATCACAAGACATGAAACACATATGGAAGAAGTAATCTCTTTATTATCAATAATGGAAAGAGTTAAGGTTATAACCCAGCATCTGAGACAAGGACTCCTCTACAACCAAAGGATTCTGAGTTCAACTGCTCCAAAGACTTCTATATAAACACCACCAGCATAACTTTGCTCTCCAAGTGTAAGTAACCCACACCCTCCCCAAGGCCTGTAGTTATATGGGTGAAATAAGGCAGTTCTCGAAGGTTGGGGAAGTTGTGGCAGTTGAGGAAATTAAGTTAAATGACTTAACTAATCTCCAATCAACGAAAGTTTTTATGTTTTAATGTTTTAGACATATACGCGGGTATGCAGTAGAGCAACCCGCGAATGATTCACGGCTTAGCATAAGAGCAACCCGCGAATACAAGGATGCGCGACCTGTAACAACCGAGACTCGCGAATGATGCGCGAGTTGTATAATAGGAAAGTCCCGAATACATCTCAATATGGTTAAATGACAAAGTAACTAGGTGGATGGTGAGAGAATGTATTTCATGATAAACCAAGCTATAGTGTTTTGGGCAAACCTCTATCCATAGGTGTCCTTTTGTGTGCCAACATGAGGGATGTCGGCACTCGGACGGAGAGGTGCCACTCAGGTGTATAACAGATGCCCCCTAATGTGTGAGGTCAGATGGAAGCGATGGCCGAAATACATTATAATAGTTAGCGTTGAAGAACTCAGAAATCCAATGGAGCAGAGAGAGTACCTTAAACAAATACATAATAATGTCATATACAAAGTTACATCTGAGGATGCTATGTTCAATTTACTGGAACACTAGCTCCTTTACAATATTTGAGTACATCATATGATACGGGTATAAAACCACGTATATTACAAAGGTGGATCGAACCCACAATATACAATAATGATGAGTCTTCAAAGATCTGGAAGCTGTGTAGATTGATAGAACATAATCTTGCGCAACTTAGTCCATAAGTGTGAACTAAGGTCTTCATAAAGGATCCCAAAGAACCAGTACAATCCAAGCCATGTGAATAAGGGTAAGCTGAAGTCGAACATGGAAAGGATTCAACAGTTTGTCAACCAATAGATGATAATTGACAACTGAAGCAAAGGAATCCACTAATGATGAAAGTGAATCCTGAGGTACGATCGTCAAAACTCTAGGTCTTCGCCATCAGGAAGTACTAAAAACAGAACCATGCTGTGATAGGGAAGGCAACAGATCCTCCAACGGATCACAAGAGTGACTAGGAACTGGGCAAAAGAAGGGAGACACAAATAGATAACAGATATAACAAT
>LPNX010763531.1:0-67360 GCA_001517045.1 Pseudotsuga menziesii
CTTAACTGCAAATGCAAGGCCGATAGCCTATAAAGACAAACACAAATAACTGTAAAAGCAAAGCTAGCAGCCTGTATAAAACTATTTACATTTTAAATAACGCAAAGGCCTAAAGCCTGTAAACACTGTTTTAAAACCAAAACCTGCAGTAAATAACCATTTTACATTCACGGCCGTAGCCGTAAAAAACTCTTAAAGAGTCTAACCCATACTTTTACATGTCAAGTGGTAATATTTTTATGAGATATTTTCTCAAGGAGTGACCATGTACAACATGAGCAGCAGATCATTTATCATGACTTATATTATTATAAATGTCTATGTCCTTAATTATTCAAAGAACTCTGTTTATTTACATGAATTGAGCTGGTGATAATAACCATTCAAAAAGGGCGACATTAAAAACTGTATTAGCCTCTTTTCAGCCTTTAATTTCGCTAATGAACATTACTTTTGTAGCTTTTACTTAGTGCTAGTAATTCAAGAATTTATAGGCAATGGTTGGAGAAGAAATTTATGTAAACTGCCATCTTTATTTCTGAATGTTTATTCAACTGGAAGGTTCATAGATATAACTGGAAATGACGATCTTTTCCTTTAGTGTCTTTTAACCNAGGTTGATAGATATAACTGGAAATGACGATCTTTTCCTTTAGTGTCTTTTAACCTTTTCTCATCAATTTTACTATGTATCAAAAGTAAAATAAGGGAGGCTATACCTGTAAGAAGCTGAATAAGTCTGGTTAACATGCGATCTATTTATATAGTTCTCTACTGAATGAACTTGGTAACAACATATGATATAATTACTCTAGAACGATCTGTTAGCAGCAATCCCAAAACTTTACCTGTAGATCTGTAAGAGAAAGGAAAACTGTGCGCGTTAGCTAAACAGCTAAGTAAGCCCAGTTTAACGTAGCATATCCCCTTGCTGTTGCAAACAGAGAACAATCAGAAAACTGAAGAGAAATTCATCTAGCTTTCCAAACAAGTAAAGATCATACAGTTACAAAATTAATAGCATTAACTAATCAGTATTTAACGATTGTGTTAACATATTTTTATGTTATTTTAAAAGTTTTAAATTTTTTGAAAATTTTGGGGTTTTGACAAGATCCCTCGGCTATCAACAAAGGCTTCTCCTTTTTTGTTAAACGGTGTGTTTTCTTGCTCGGTTATGGTTTATGGTAAAAAATGTAAGTTCTTCAATGGTGTCTAGCTCCTTGGGACTGGCCAGTTTCCCTATGCTACTTCTATGCCTAGCATTTTTTAACGTCTAGGTAGGTGGTTTTGCCAACCTAGACCGGCCAAGCTAGCATTTTGCCTTGTAATATTTTTTGTACTCTTAATATAATTATTTGCTACAGCGTTACAAAAAAAATGTAGTTAATACATTATCTCAAATCTTATTGGTTGAAAGAGACTTTTTTAAGTTTCAAAAACTATAAGGCTCATTCTTGACTCCTATTTTCCCCTAATGCAAATATAGATGTAACACAATAGAGGATACCGAGTAAAGAAAAATTGTGAACACCATAATAACAATAATCTATTACTTTAAAAAAAAAATGAAAAATTTAATGACTATTATCTACATAGATTTTATGCATGAAAATATATTTTGATAGTTTAATCATTTTTTCAAAATTGTTTGAATCCAACTTTTTTTAAAGGTGATTCACCATTTGTTAGAGGGCTACTTCACCAAGAACGCAGGGTTATCTGATTTGGTTCCGTTCGATGGTTCTGTTTTGCCGTTTGCAGAGGCTGTTGGAGTGGGAGAGATTACTCCGTCGAATGGCGATGCCATGCAACTTGACCTCAATTTACCTGTGATTGATCGTTTTCATGGTCTCTTGGCTCATTCTCTTCCGGTATCATCCAGGTTCTTGTCTTCCGAGTTGGGAAGGGGTTCTGTGGATGCTTCGGTGCCCGCTGAGGATCTGACGTTGAATGCTGAGTAGGTTCTTTTCGATTCAGGGTTTAAGGGAGAGTTTAAGGGTTTGCTATTGTCTTGGAAACTGATATTCTCGCCTCGGATGAGGTTCTGGTGGAAGATTTGACGGATGCAGATCCAGTTTCGGTTGCTGTTTAGATTGTGGATTCATTGAAACCTCTTAGTTTCTTTGTTTCTGATCCCAGTTTACTTTTGGATAACCTTTTGATTACTGGTGATGGGCTTTCGATAGAGACAAGATGGACTCTATCTCCTATGGGGAATTTAAGGAGTTTAGGGTTTGTCTCCCTTGAAAAATGTATTAAACCCTCTGAAGGCTATTTCTTGCGGTCGTGTTAAGGCTAAATCTGTAAGTTTTGGGGGTTTGTCAGGGCATGATATTCTGTGTATTGATCCTGGAGGGGTTCTTAAGATGTTGATTCCCGATGATAAGTTTGTACCTGGGGAACTTAGAGCTATGCATTCCCCTTTGGGTGATTGCTTATGATCACTATGACCCTCAATTGCAGAGGGTTGGCTAGTTTGCCCAAAAAACTAGCTGTCCGTAGATTGATTGCTGAACATACTGTTGATGTTTTATTTTTACAAGAGACTATGTGTGGTGGTGAGTTGTTAGTTTCTAAGATGGAGTCTATGAACCATGGATGGAAGTTCTTATCTGTGGACTCTAAAGGTAAATCTAGGGGTTTACTTCTTGGTTGGAAAATGCAATATTTTCAATTGATTAACGCCTGGGCTTTTGGTTCTGGTCTTTGCGCCACACTGCACTCCGTTAAACTTGATATGACTATTGTCTGTCTTAACCTGTATGGACCTTACGTGGACAGAGAATTATTTTGGATTAATCTGTTCAAAATGGAGGGTTTGATGAGTTCTAATTTGATTCTGGGTGGTGATTTGAACTTTTCAGTTGGTTTATCGGAGGTTTGGGGTGATAAGGCTAGAGTTGACAACCTATCTGATTTCTTTATCAGGTAGATGGAAACTGCTTCACTTGTGGATTTAGCCCCAGCTATTCTGCTACCTACCTGGAATAATCGGAGGGTTGGGTGTGAAAACATTTGTAAGAGACTAGATAGGATCCTTCTTTCTTCTGATTTTCTGGATTGTGATATGCATTTCAGACAATGGATTAGTAGTAAAGGGGATTCAGATCATAATCCTGTCTTTATGCAAATTTTTTCTAAAGAAACTAGACCGCGTAGTCCTTTTAAATTTAATGCTTTCTGGTTGGAGGATGAGGACTTTGTTTCCATTTTAAAATCTTCCTAGGCAGTTTTCTCTGATAACCTTGTGATGTCTCCTGCTACTCACTTTGCCTTAAATCTTAAGAAAATTAAAGAAGTGTCTATCTCTTGGTCGGTTGTGAAGAAATTACAGGAGAATAAGGACTTAGTGGCTATTGAATCCTCTTTGGATGATTTTCATAAGATGGGATTAGGTTTTGCTTCTGAGCTGGTTAAATCCTCCCTTGTTGATTTGGAATCACGTAAGAGGAAAATTTTACTAGACCGGGAAAAGGAAGCCCGATTGAAAAGTAGAGCTTTATGGTTATTATGTGGGGATGAAAACACCCCTTTTTTCCATAAATTTGCTGATAACAGGAAATTCATTAACTCTATCTGGAAAATAGCTGATGATGATGGAAATACGGTGGAAGGCTTTGAGGATATTGCAGCAGCTGGGATTAAACACTTTGAGACCTTATTTCAGGAGGAGAGTAATCTACATTTGCCCGAAGTTGTTAAGAGTGCTGGGTACTTTCCTACTTCCATATCTGTGGAAGAAAATGAAGAGCTCATTAAACCTGTTACTTTACAGGAAATCAAATCTATTCTTACTTTGAGCAAGAATGATAAGAGTCCTGGTCTAGATGGACTCCCGGTAGAGGTTTATCGGGCACTGTTTGATGTTATGGGACTTGATTTCTTACGTGTGATCGAAGATTCAAGAAAATATGGTAACGTTTCAGTTGTCTTGAATACCACTTTTCTTGTTCTGATCCCTAAGACTAATCTTCCTACATGTTTCGAGGACTTCAGGCCTATTGCTTTATGTAACTTCTTCTACAAAATCATTGGTAAGATTATTTCCACTCACATCAGGCATGTGTTGGGTCGTTATATTTCATGTGAACAGTTTGGTTTTTTACCAGGTAGATAGATACATGATGCGGTGGGTGTCATTCAAGAGGGTTTACATACCATTCATGGTAAACACTTAAAATCAGTGATTCTTAAAATCGACTTGTCTAAAGCCAATGATAGAGTTAGTTGGACTTATATGAGGGTTCTTTTGTCCAAAATGGGTTTTTTCTGGTTTATTCATTTCCTGGGTTATGAGTAGCTTAACTTCTGTCTCCTTTGCTGTTCTTATAAATGGAGCAGCATCTTCTTTTTTTTAAGCTGGAAGGGGGTTAAGACAGGGTTTCCTTTTGGCACCTTTACTTTTTCTGATTATTGTCGAAGGACTGAGTAGAGCTCTTTATTGTGCCAAAGATGATGGGACCTATCATGGTATACCTTTTGGAAATGAAATTTCTTTAACTCATGTACTTTTTGTGGATGATGTTATTATGGTCACTGATGGATCGGAACAATCCTTATCTTCTTTGTATGAGATCCTATTGATTTTTTATAAAGCCTTTGGTATGCAGATTAATGACAAAAAATCTGCTTTATATCATTACGATCTGGATGATTTTGAGATCATTACTATTCAAAATATTTTTTCTTTTCCTGTGTTACCTCTTGTGACTGGTATGAAGTATCTTGGTTTCTTTCTTAAACCATGTAGATATGTTTTGAAGGATTGGGACTGGCTTATTGCAAAAGTGGAAAAAATGATTATGAACTGGAGTTTTCGCTAGTTAACCAAGGGAGGTAAGCTCACGTTGGTTAAAGCAGTTCTTGAAGCCATCCTGATTTATTGGATGCATTTCTGGATCCCTGTGGGGGTCATTGAGAAAATTAGAAAGTTATGTTTTAGATTTTTGTGGTCTAGACACAAGGATTCTGCTGGTCTTCCTTGGACTTCATGGAAAAATTTGGCCTGCCCTAAATCTCTGGGTGGTTGGGGACTCAAAATCCCGATGGTTTTTTCTAAAGCCTTAGCAGCCAAGAGTGTTTGGAATATTATTACAGGTTCAGGTCTCTGGGTTCGGACTGCAGTTTAGAAATATGTTCATCCTCTATCTATTCTCGAATTGATCCGAGTACCTGATAAGAAGAAAAAGAATATCTCAATTTGTTGGAAAGCTGTTTTATGGGCTTTTGAGATTATTGGTAATAAGGCTTGTTTGGAAGGTTGGTAATGGCGTTGATCTGAGGATTGGTATTGATCCTTGGGTAGGCTGTAAATGGTGACATCATTTACCTACTTTACTGCTTGATAAATTACACTCTGTTGACATTTTCTATCTTAAAGATATTGGATGCTCTAGTTTGACTCTTCTGAGTGAACAAGGATGGTTTTCTGCAAACATTATTAGTTTATTTGATTTACAAGATGTTTTATGCTGGAATGACTATCTAGCCATTATTAAAGCTAGTCATGTTAGACTTTCTACTAATGATGACATACTTGTTTGGAATCCTTCCAAAAATGGTAAATACACTCCTAAAGAAGGTTATGTTCTATTGCTTCAGGACCGGATTGGTTTGGAACCATCCTGGTGGTGGAAATTTCTGTGGAAACTTAAGTGCCCCTTAAAATCTAAAATCTTTTGCTGGTTTCTTTTTTCTGGAAAGGTACTCACTTGGGATGTTTTGGTTAAAAGAAGTTTTGAAGGACCTGGTAGATGTTACTTGTGTAAAATGGAGGTTGAATCTAATTTTCATCTAGGGGTGGACTGCCCTTTCACTAAGAGTGTTTGGCTTGATATTGAAGATAAATTAAATTTCAGGAATTTATGGTATGGGATTTCAGTGACAAACTGTTTGAAGAACTGGTGTCTTAATATGCAAGTTAAGCATATCAGGTCGCTGCCTGTTATTGTTTTGTGGTTTTTATGGAAGGCTCGCAACCAAAGCTGTTTTGATGATCAATCTTTGATGCCTTCACAGGTTTGCTCTCTCAGTTTGGGTATGTTGAGATCTTTCCCACAAAAGGATCATGTTTTGAAAATTAGACCTGTTTTTGCAGAAACTATTGATAAAACCTATCCTTGGGGTTTTTTTGATGGTTCAACAGCTGAGGATTCGTCAGTTTGTGGAGCTGGAGGTATACTTTATTTTTCTGATAAAATTTCCTTCTCCTTTAAAGCTGGTTTAGGGGATGGTACTAACAACATTGCTTAACTCTACGCTTTAAAGCTTCTACTCACTCTAGCCAGGATGAAGGATTATGCGAAAACCCAGATTTTTGGGGACTCACAGTTAGTTATTAACTGGGTCAAGGGTAAATTCAAAATGTACAATTTAGAATTATCTTTAATTCTTCAGGAAGTTCATAGACTTTCTGACAGTTTTGAGATGGTGCAGTTTCAGCATATCTACCGTGAAAGGAACAGTTTAGCTGACTCTTTGGCAAAGGATGGAGCGAGGATTTGCGAGGGTTATTGGCTTATCAAAGAATAGAGAGAGGATACTTTTTATGAGACTTACCAGATTTTCTGATTTGATCATGATGATAATGAGTTTTCTGGTTTTTATAGGACTGATGATGGTGAACTGTTGATGCTGCTGCATCCTTTTTCAGATACTTATATTTTGAATGTTGATGGTTGAACATCTTTTGCTGGATGTGACTGAGATATATTAGTTTTTTTGAGATCCTATGATACTTTATGAATCTTTTTGAGTTAAAGATACATTATGACACTTAATGTGTTTTTATGATTGTGAAGTTGCTTTTAGCAAATCATTGTAGACAGCATTTGTTGCATGATCTTATGATCCTTTGGTAAATATTTTGATCCAGATTTAGATTTTTTGATGACAATGGACTTTGATCCATCTGAGGAATGTAAAGAAATTAACGATTTTTTTTCAATGAAAAAAAAAGTGTTATTTCTTTGCCACTTAATATTTCCATATAAGTTAGACTAGCAATTGTACCTAGGGGTGCAATAAAAGAACGCCGTGTTGCAAGCTAAGCAAGGAGATGTGGACATATACAACAAGACATTATATTCTTCACAGATGTGGACATATACAACAAGACATTATATTCTTCACATAATCGACCATTACATTATCGGCATGTATTCTTCTCTCATCCAAATGAGAATGGATTGTTAGTTTTTGTAGTTATGGATCTATCTACTATCTTGTTGCTTATACTAATGATTGTAAAATTCTTACATCCTTGTCTTGACAGGTTTAATCATTATTTTTCTATTTTTTTTATTCATTCAGCTTTTTAACAAACTATATATAAGGACTCTACTTTTTTTTAACTTACATATTTTTGACGAACTTTTATCCGGCATACAATTAGGTTTTTGATGTACTATTTGTAAAAGCAAACTAGCTGCTAGTATGAATTTTTCATGCTCTATAGCATAAAGCAGATTAATGATAAAAAAGACTTCATTTTACAAAAATGCTCACAGCTAAAAATTCAATATCTCACATAGCATTTTTTTTACAATCATCACATGCATGACACATAATAAAAAAAATTGCATTTTGCAATTTGACAATATCAATTTTTTATGCTTATCTGACTTACTTTTCAACTCAAAAATCTAATGGACAACTTACTTCAATTTGGATTATTCACATAAGTTTGCTTTTGCTTGGCTTGTCATTAAAAATTTTACTAAATTGACCCCTAGGGTAATGCTTTATCTCTTGTTTGATTCTTAGAGCACTTGGATCATATGGTATGCCTTGTTCCTAAGCCTATGGTGGCGTGCATTGAATAGAGGAGACTTCATGATATATGGTTCACGAGTTGAACACTCCTCTTTGCACATCTTTCTAAGAGATCTACCCTTCCAAGTGTTGTTTTGGTTGATTTATCATGTGATATTTACCTTTATGGATGAGCGCCCTTGGACTTATTGAGATTTTTAGTGTTGCGATAATTTCATGAATATAATTACCCCTAATTTGGTGAAGCACTCCCTTTCTCATTGTCTTTGGCACATTTATTGAAGCATAGCCTCCCTCGTGCATGCCTTACTAGGTTCATTCACCTCTACCCCTATGGTTTTAAAAATCAATTAATGGTTTTGGCACATGGTTTTTTCATATGACACTTAGTTTTGATTATTTTACTAGGAATATAGCCTCTTGATATAGATTCCCCTGGGTCGTCCCACTTAAGGCTCTTGGTTAGAGCAAATTAATGGCATTAGCACTTGAATTGAACCATTCTTTATACATTTAGCTAGGGCATGTGCATTATTATGTGGAAATAGGATTCGTTTGTTGTGAATATAGGATTGGTTTATTGACCTTGCCCATGGGTTTATGCCTTGGCACACTATTTGAGGTCACCCCAATGGTAGGTCGTCCTACTTAAGGCTCTTGGTTAGAGCAAATTAATGGCTTTAGCACTTGAATTGAACCATTCTTTACACATTTATCTAGGGCGTGTGCATTATTATGTGGAAATAGGATTGGTTTCTTGTGAATATAGGATTGGTTTATTGATTTTGCCCATGGGTTGCCCATGGGTTTATGCCTTGGCACACTATTTGAGGTGACCCCACCATTGGAGGTTGTTATAACAACGAAATTGCAACTTCTTTGCACATGTTTTTCCTAAGACATCCATTGTTTGACTTGGTATTTATTAATATTTTATTTGGAGGTAATTATTGAAAATTATCTTGAAGGGCTGAAGGGTGTTTTGCACAAGCAGAAGATATATTACACTCCATTCATTGTGACCACACTATTTTATTATTTCTGTATAAGTATAAGCATTTTGCATTGGTGTGACCACACTATTTTATTATTTTTGTATAAGCATTTTGCATTGGAGAACCCATTGTACAATGATTTGCTTTTTTTTTATAATTTTTCTTGGAGAATAAAGTGGATCTATATTCCACTAACCAATATTTTATTCCAGAGAAGGCATTGTAAATGTATAGAAGGCATTGTAAACCAATAGAACCAGAAGATCATGACAGCATCAAGGACAGTAAAGTTCTTTAAAACAGTGAAAAGGAGAATGTACATATCTCCTTTCATTGCTCTGATCATCTTTTCAGTAGTATATTTGCAGATCAAGACCACATAATGTTCAGATTTTGGCTTTATTTCAGATCTTATCTTGGGATCGTAAGGTCCAGATTTTGCATGAAAGTAAAGACTGTTTTCTCGGTTTTTGTATCCTTATCTTTCTTAGAGTTTATACAAATTTTTTACTTGCAGAATAAGTATAATTTCCGAATGCTGTTCTGTTCAATTTAAAAGTTATAACAGTTTCCTCATTGACAGATTGCAACCATTATCTATCCACTCTTGAAAATTTGATCCCCTAATAATTGCACTTGAAAAGCTGAGGTACAGACTACCCATGTATTGCTGACAAAAGCTGCGGCAAAAGCTGTGAAGTAAGTGTATAACTAAGACATTTCTAAAAACTCTATACCAAATAATATTGAACTTGACAAAGAAGAAAAGAACAAATGATGTGGTTTACTTAGAAGACCATTGCATTCTCCTCTTCCTCTTCACGCCAGAGCTGCAAAAAGAAAAGAAGGTACCAGCAAGTCGAGTCACAATACGACCTTCTGAAGTCACACGCAGAGATGCATGCACATAGACACAGATAAAATATCCAGCGAAGAAGATTGACAAATTGTGCTCAAGAAGTCACACTTCATATCGGCTCGTGCAGAATTTGGAGTGGTAACCATAGTGAAGAGAGAGGCCACTCACTCAGCACTTAGGTTCTTAGAGCCTCAATTGAGCAGTGATATATAGAGGTAGTACTTGTTTCAGTTGTTTGCTTAGCTCAAGGATTAACTGGTGGAGATGGATCTGTGCGAGGCCACAGGATTGAAATAATGACTTGATTGCAACAAAATGAAATAATTGGCGTCATTATTTCGATCTGGCAACAAAATGTGAAGGATACATGCAGATAGATACTGGCAGCCCCATACAAAACACAATGAAATATATATACCAGCGCGTGAAGACACCAGGTCAAAACCATGGAATGAGGAGAATATGGGCCAGCAACAACAACTAAATTCACACATCAATGTCTACAGGCCCTAAGAACCAAGGACAGCTCTGATACCACTGTCTTGGGCAAATAGGAAAATTGGCTTAGCACGCAGCCAAATACAAACAATGCACAAACACAAACAGAGAGTGGATGAGCGTGAACGCACAATTTCTCATTAGGATACATCTAAAGGACCCTTGGTTTCAACTTCCAAGTGGTCTCTTGGACTCCCAAAGACTCTACGTTTCCTACTTGCTTCCAACAGAATAGTAGAAAGGAAAGGGATAATCCTCAAGTTCAAATGACACAAGATTAGAGGGCCAATCAAAATATATACATGGTGGCAGAAGAATTCAAGAAAGAAATCCATGAAGATATAAGAGACTTCAACAAGAAAATTATAGAGGCAAACATGGAGTGCACAGAATACTGTAAGGAGCTCGAGAAGCGCAATGGAAACAAGACCCAAAGGTCACATCAAGTGAAAGCAGAGAGAATCAAGGAGCATAGAGTGTTGAGAGACTATGTGAGGCATATAATGGGCTGGTTAACATAGATTCAGCTAAAGAATGGATGACGTCAAGGCAGCCTTTGAAAGAATGGAAGTGAATAACTATACAAGGGAAAATAAAGGAGAAGATTACAGTGAGAGAATGCCAAACATGGATATGTCAACAACTCCCCAATCAGACAATGCAGAAATGAGATACCACTGAGTTACCTTTCAATGTTTTAATTGGTTCTTCAGCTGTCATTTGGATCACTGGAATAAGAAACCGTTAAGTTTCGGTTCGATTTTTGCTTCAGACAAAACACTAGAGTGACAGCACGGGAAGCCTGCTCTTTCTGTCAGGTAGTTTTGAATTCTTTATATAATATAATCTCTTTTTACCAGCCAAAAACAAAATCAGTCTCAGAAATGCAACCAAGAAAAATGATGCAATCCACATAGCATTAACAATTAAACTAATCATGCCATCCATGTAGAGTTAAAATTTTAACTAATGATTCCATCCATCTACATGGCAAGTCACTCTACATGGCAAGTCACTCTACTTCTGCTGCTGCTGCTGTTACACAAGTTCATTAAAAAGTCATGAATCGTGACTTCAAATGTTGACTTCCTTGCATCAATAGTTAGAGACATAGATAATTAAAATTCCGACACATTTGCCAATACCTATTCTATCACAATATGAATGGTCAGTGCCTACGTTGAAAAGAAGAGAAAAACACTGAACATAGAAAGAATAAAATAATTGTCAAGAAAACATAAAAGAGATGATTTATACTTACAAATTTTCATCCACCCCATTTCAGGTAGCCCATAGGAACTTCTCCTTTCATAGCAATATACAAGCAGGGATACTTTCATAGCAACATACAAGCAGGAATCCCTACTAATAGTCCCCTTCAGGTTATGAAATTGTCTATGTAAATGAAGAAGATTCTTAACTGGAGCTCAGAAAACATGAAGTTGACATTGAGAGGGACTAAGATTGCAGCAATGAGAAATTTTAAGTTTTGAAATTTGAACATCAAGAAATGGTCCTAGAAACTATTGTTATTTATTATGTATACAATCTGAAGCAATGCAATATATTTTGTAGATTTATTGGTATGGATATGCTTCGTAAGAGTCCTTTGGCATCTCAAGTTGTTATTAGCTAGTGGAGAGCTGTTATTAGAAGTTCCTTTATCAAATTCATATGCATGCTCTTGCCAGATAGCAAATCAGAAACAAGCTCTCCCCAGACTCTTATCCTGAGCCAAATATCTGTTGCTGAGCATATATCAGTTAATATGTGATTGCAGTGTTTGAGGTAGTTGGTTTGTAAAAACAAGTGGATTGTACCTTTCAATCAGAATCCCAAGAAACAAAATGAATTATTTTGCATATCAAGTGGTTTGTTATCCGGACAAAGTTCATTAACAGTCAACATAAGAATAATAACAGAAGTGAATAGTTTCCCTTCTATTATTGGAAAAAGGTATTGGAATTTAAAAGCACCGTATTGTTTATAGACCTAAAGGTGTTTTAACTTTTAAATACAAACCCAACACTAAGCAATTTAACTATACGTTTCTCCAAAATTAGAACCTTGGAAGGTTTGGCACAATGCGGGCATGTATGCCTGAAATGACAATAGCATAACATAAGAGGGTAGCAGTTCTATATAAAACAATTATAAGGAATCATCCCAATAATTTACGACAGATATATTGAAATCGATTTAAACATAGTAAGGGCCGTTGGGGAAATTGATATGAATAATTTGGAACCCTGCTACTAAAAATCATTCAAAATAACAAACTCCATCTGACTCCCATGTAGCAGATTAACGATGGAACAAAATACCTGCAGATGCAGTGGAATCAGCCTGATCACCCGAGATTTGCATGCCTTGAAGCTTATCTCCAGTCTTCTCAGCTTCCTTATCAGCTGTCTCTGAAATCAATGAATACAAATACTAAACAAACGAAGATATGTTGCACCAAGTAACATAACTCCAGCACAATTTTTGGATCCACATGTTAATGTGCATATAATAACTTGTAAAACCCAATATGACTCTCTTCTCAATAATATCTCTGGCTAGGCAATCTTCGGGACCCAAATCAAAGAGCAAAAGAACCAAATTCTTCCTAGCCAAAAAAGTTCTGAACTCCTCTATACTATATGGATTTGCAAAAGACTTTCTAGTAAAAATAACAACACCAAATGTTACAGAGCTTAATACCCTGTCAGCAATGTCATGGCTTCTAGAGTCTCTGTAACGAGCCCTGTCTGCAGCAAAGCAAGCAATCCCCTGCATCTTTAGTTTCTTGTTTTAGAGGTGTAGTAATGGTCTGGTTGTCCATCTTTTCTTAACCGGAGTCTTTTGAAGGCCACGTGGGTCGATGTCGTGAAGGAATTCATGCAGGTGAGACTCCCCGCTCTTGTTTTCCACACCCTTTCCACCTGCCAACTCCTCCCACAGTCCTCCTCTTCTATCCCTTCACCGTCCCTACCTCCTTCACGTGTGGACACCTCCTACCTCCCCCTAGTCTCCCTACCATTCTCCTTCTACGCAGGCAGGCCACCGTCCAGCTGCCCAAGGGAGCCCAGTAAGCAAGGACTCGAACCGGCAAGCATTCCACTAATTAGCATTCCGATCAGCAAGCAATATATTTGGTTAGTATTTTCCGGTGTAGCCAAGCACTCAAACAATTACTTTAAGGGATCCAGTGCTAGAACCAGCACCAATAACAGCAGTAGCATCAGAAGCAGTAGCAGCTCCAACACCAATAATAGCAGTAGCATCAAAAGCAGTAGCAGCGCCAACTCTTGGATTGATGGTGATGGGACATGTGCCATTGTGCACCTAACCTGCTACCAAGAAGAGAATCTCTCCGCCAAGACCAACCTTTTACTGCAAATGAATCCTGTTCACAAGATGATACCAGTCCTCATCCATAATGGCCACCCTGCCTGCGAGTCTCTCATCATTCTCGAGTACGTCGACGAGGTCTGGCCTTCTTCCAATCCTTTTATGCCCGACACCGCAAATGGCCGAGCCCGTGCAAGATTCTGGGCAGACTTTGTAGACAAGAAAGTGTTTCATCTCATTACCTGAATCAATTCTTCAATATTTCATCTTGGATCAATTAATTGTGCTGACTAAATCGCTTTGATTTGTGCAGGTTTATAATAATGGAGCTTCTCACATTATGAGATTCAAAGGAGAAGCCAGGAAGAAGCTAAGCGCAACATGTTGGAGTACCTCGGATTGTTGGAAGGAGCTCTCAATGAGCTATTGTGCACCTAACCTGATCAACGACAACGATGGTAATCTCCGAATCGTCGAAATAGTCAGTAGGTCTACCTTACATTCACATTCAATGCAGGTTGGCAGGTTACCTTACATTCACATTCAATGCAGGTTGGCAGGTTATATAAATGGTTGGCAGGTTATATAAATGCTCCGATAAGTATTTACGTTGCCTGTAAGAGAGCGGGTGCCAATTTAAATGGCCTGGCCAATCTTTTCAACTGACAGAAATGCCAGGTAGCATATGAAGATGAAGAGGTAGCAGATGAAGAGATGAAGATGACAGAAATCCCAGGTAGCAAATGAAGATGAAGAGATGAATATCAATCAGGAGTAGACCAAGCAAATCAAATCAAGATGAAGGATCCAGATGACCCCAATCGTCAGACGAAAGCATCCTACGGCTAGAAAAAAAAAACATTAATTCGGGGAGTCAACTCCCACTTGTTGAACGCCTTACGGTGTAATTAATGTAGAACACCAAACATAATAATAAATAACTTAAAAATTATTTTACATATATATATATATATATATATATATATAATCAATTTAATACAATGATAAACATAAATATAAATGATTATATTATATATAATCTAATTCATTTTCACAATGGTTAAATAAGTTTTATTTACTCATTTTTATATAAAAAATAAATAAAAAATAAATATATTTAAATAATAAAAAAATATTTTAATTATTATAATAGCTAATATATTAAAATAAATATATATGTCTAAATTTATTTTTCTTAACTTTTAATCATTATAAATAAATAGAAAAGTCAACTAAACAACGTTATTCATTCCCATATTAAATAAAAGAAAAATTATTGATAATTAATATGAAAAAAATTACTAGGCATAAAGCTTGTATTTTAAGATATTGCAATTATACATAGTTTTAGTGTTTTAAAGTTTATATAAAATTTATCTAAATTTTGTAATTTATTTTTATTATATGTTATTGCTCAAATAGTTATACGTTTAACCATCATTAACTAATTTTGTTTAACTAATTTTGTTTAATTAGAAGGTGATACTTGAAATTAGAGTTTTTCAAATTTATTTTATATTACTTCATCAAACAATGTAGTCAACACATTCCTTGGATGCGGCTGTTTTTCCTGGTCATCTTCTACTTGGTGGCTTGCTCCTGCTAGCTGGCTTCAGCACAAGGCATCAGTCTACCTCTAGCCACGCAGATGGGTCTCACTTAATGGGCGCACTCCTTGAACACTCTTCAGCTGGTGGCTTGCTCCCCGAACACGCTCCACCTGGAGGCTCGCTCCCGCCATTTGGTTGTGGCAAGCGCATTCGAATTTCATTCAATCATGCAGATGGGACGCCATTTAAGGGCAACCATTCAGAAGGCCCACATTTAAATGCTCTCCAGTGCGAGGTTGCTGACCTACAACCTTATGCGACGAAAGTCGTCCCAGGGCATTTACGTCGACAACTGTAAGCTGCATATCCCACATGTGGTTTACTTGTCGCCTACTTCGTCGATGCATGAAATGGCGGTCATGCATGGATCCTCCTTAATTCGCTCTCGCTCGACGTTGTTTGTGTGGCTCTGCAGTGTTTTGTTTGGCTCTGCGGATTGCTTGGCTCTGTGTGTTTGGGAGCTTCTCTTACTCACCTTGACCTAGCCAAGAGGTACCTCCCGTCGTGGCGTTGGGCATGGTTCTGGAAGAGAAGTTGGGTCTCCCAGGAAATCCAAGGTGGTAAACATCGACAATGACAACAAAGTTTCGACCTTGGTTTGAGCGCTCGTCAACAACTGGGAGTCTGGTTAGGTGGCGGTTTTTCTCGCTACAGGAAATTACAGTAACCAAATCACTGTTCTACTAGTTGGTTAAAAATATACTTAGGAACCTGATAGAAGAAGTATTGGCCAACTAGACCTCTGTAACTACCTCGATCTTCGATATTAGGGTCCTTCTGGTGCATTTGGATGATAAATAGGAAAGCCTCGACGCCAGCCTGGCCGAGGGCAAGTATTCTCTGGAGTGGTGCTCCAATTTGCATAGGCACCCCGATTCGGCAGAACCCACCACCATGAGGGTCGACTTGGATGGCTTGGCATCTACTCACCCAGGAAGGTCATCCTCTGTGCCTGCGACTCCATCCATTCCAGTGGAATTGTTAGCAAGGGCGGTAGGGAGCTCTGAATCCTTGTTGGCCACCACCTCAGGACCGGTTTTGCATGACTCGGGCGCTTTCTCCATCCTGTCATCTCTACTCACCACCTTCCCTGTTCCCTCCTCCATATATTTGTTGCACTTTAAATGGATTCGGACGTCCACTAGGGGCGCTTCTCTCTGCGGCAAAACTGAGCCACTGACACGCAAGCTCCCTCCACAGCTGCCCGATAGTTGAAGACAAACCCAACCCCCGAAAAGAAGAATATTTTGTGCAAGATTACCATCCCTAGATCCCTCGGCTATCAACAAAGGCTTCTCCTTTTTTGTTAAACAGTGCGTTTTCTTGCTCGGTTATGGTTTATGGTAAAAAATGTAAGTTCTTCAATGGTGTCTAGCTCCTTGGGACTAGCTAGTTTCCCTATGCTACTTCTATGCCTAGCATTTTTTAACGTCTAGGTAGGTGGTTTTGCCAACCTAGACTGCCCAAGCTAGCATTTTGCCTTGTAATATTTTTTGTACTCTTAATATAATAATTTGCTGCAGTGTTACAAAAAAAATGTAGTTAATACATTATCTCAAATCTTATTGGTTGAAAGAGACTTTTTTAAGTTTCAATAAACTATAAGGCTCATTCTTGACTCCAATTTTCCCCTAATGCAAATATAGATGTAACACACTAGAGGATACCGAGTAAAGAAAAATTGTGAACACCATAATAACAATAATCTATTACTTTGAAAAAAAATGAAAAATTTAATGACTATTATCTACATAGATTTTATGCATGAAAATATATTTGGATAGTGTAATCATTTTTTCAAAATTGTTTGAATCCAACTTTTTTTAAAAGTGATTCACCATTTGTTAGAGGGCTACTTCACCAAGAAATATGCCAACTTCTACTATTCCAACACAAGAATCAAGGTATGGCCAGATTACACGATCCACCCATTTATTACAAAGGGGCTTAACAAGAGCAAACATGTTACTTACAAGAATTGAAATTGGGTGAGGAGAGTGACAATCATTCCTCCCAACCACCCAAGCTACAATAACTGAACTTGTTTAAATCCAACTCATAGAAATGAAAATGAATAAAGGTGAATTGAGGAGATGGGAAATGACAATAGTCACATTTGAAGTTTATGGTAGTGCACTAACTTTGAATAAAGATTGTGTTTTGTGTTAAATTATAGTGATGCATGATGAACGCATGTTTTACCTAAAATTTCTCTTATGAGGACAATATGGGACCCATATAAGATGGACAAGTTTTTTTGTTGTCTTTTATTAAGATCTTTTTCAAAAACAATGGCTTTTAAAAGTCAAAGACAAGAAATGCATGATCCTTATGCATTATGATGAATGTAATTTTGTTCTGTATATAATAAAATTACGCTGGGGAACTTTGAACAAAGATAAATATGAATTAACTAGAGAAACCCCAATGTCATTGTATTTTAGTATGTTTGCTCTATTTACTTTCTTGTTTCTAATGAGTAAATAAGCAAGTGGTAATATCCTATATGTTATCTCATCAATACTACTTTGTAGAATATACTTGATTTCTTTTTATACCAGCACAGATCCAAATCCTAGGCTCTATCAAGCGTTGAGAGGGATCAAATCTTTGGAGGTGAAAACCTCTTCTTAAGTATTGCATTTAGCTATCAGCTTTGGTGTGATTCAGACCAAAAGACATATCTTTTTATTTAAGGTCGACATATAATATTTTTTATTTTGTTAGGAAAGAACATTACAACATCTCCCCCATACATGGTTTTAAAACCATGTGCAAGGCCCTTCTAAAACCATGGGTTGTTTAGGAGGCCTTGCACATGGTCTTAAAACCAATTGCAACAACCTCCTAAACCATGTACAATAAAACCATGGGTTGTTTAGGAGGCCTTGCACATGGTTTTAAAACCATTTGCAAGGCCCTTCTAAACCATGTACAATAAAACCATGGGTATTTTAGGAGGCCTTGCACATGGTTTTAAAACCATGTGCACAACCAACATTTTTTTTGCGGATAATTCAATTTTTTATTCTGTATTATGTTGTTAAGTAGGAACATTACAACATCTCCCCTATATTGTGTTGTTTTTCTTACCGACTTTTTTTTTGGCCGATAATTAATTTTTTAAATTTTTTATTGTTTTGTTAGGTAGGAACATTACAACATCTCACCCATATTAGGTTGTTTTTGTGGCCGACATTTATTTTGGAGGATAATTAATTTTTTTTTATTTTTTATGGCCGACATTTACAAGAGGAACGTTATAACATTACAAGATCTCCCCCATACTGAGTTTCAAAGAGCCTCTCGGTGCAACAATAATGATAAAACATAAAAATATTTATTATAATTAGCTTAACGGTTAACACTTTCATCATAACACCTTATTATTTCATCATACCAATCAACACTAAGTTAGCAACAAAACATACGAATATGAAAAAAAAATGGCAAACATTGAAATATATCAAAACTTGAGTTATTGATTATTATTTATAGAAATCTTTTTTTCAACAAAAATGGGTAGCTTTATTGGAATAGGAAAAACATGTTTATTTTGGCAAAAACCAATCAACCTAGTTACAAATACAAGAGAAAATGCTACATTACACTGTACAGAAATAGAGACGCCCAATCAGTCTCCTATACTTAGAAATTACGGAATATGGTAAAAATAGCTGGGTTCCCCATTAATACTGAGAAAACCTTGAGGAAGATGACAACTTGATTTGCCAAGCCATCCGCAGAAGTATTTAATCCCCGAAGGATATGATAGGAATCAGCCTGATCAAAAGTTTTTAAAATTCTCTTAATTCTCTGCATAGTTACAATTAAAGCAATTTTTTTTAAACTATCAGAGGAATTTAAAGCTTTGATCAAAATTTCAGAATCACCAAAAATTTGGACAGACTTATATCCTTTATTCTTACCCAATTGACTCGCCTGAAGCAGGCTGTAAATCTTCGCCTGGTTATTAGTCATAATGCCGAGCCCCCAACTAAACCTGATAGAAGACAAACCATCCGGAGAGATGACAAGACCACCTGCGCCAGAGATCCTCGGATTACCTTTCGAAGCTCCATAAAAAAAATTGTAGCTGAAGATGAACTCGACCAGAAAGAGTTGAAAGCACCAATATCACCCCGAAACCTCCATGACGGGGGCAAAACAGGCTTCAAATTAATAATCCCCACAACATTTGAAGAAGAACCCAAACAAATCAAATCTGGCAAAGAAGATGCAGAGTGGCCAATTATTTCTGCTAACCATGATAACGTTTTCATGATAACAAGCTGGAGTTTGGGCTGCTGATCGTTGAAGAGGCAATTATTCCTTGCAATCCACAGAGACCACAACATAAATTTTGGAATTGAGTGCCAATATTTATGCAAGACTGCATCATTGCATTTTGGAGGTCGTCGGTCATGCCAGACTGAATAGAATTGCTTAACCGAATTTTGAATTGGGCAAGTAAGTTTAATAAATTGAAGAACCAAATGCCAAGGTTGTTTGGAAAATTCACAAATCACCAATAGATGATCGGCTGTCTCAGTAGCTACTTGGCAAAAGAAACATCTGAAAGGCCCATTGAATCCACGCTTCTGAAGATTGTCACCTGTCAAAATTTTATTTTTTAACAGCAACCAAACAAAAAAAATAAACCTTTGGGAAGCAGGAATGCCATACTGAATGCCAAATCGCAGGAGGAAAGGAAGATTTGTAAACCGACAGAAGAGACTGGAACGCAGAATCAGCTGTGTAAAACCCATCAACGCCCCATCCCCACTGATCTTTGCATGTGAAATGAACTGGATCTAGGCCCATAAGAAGGGAAGACATATCTGATTTCTGGGAGAAAAAATGGACAGGAAGGTCTGGGAAGTCCCATCCAGACCAATTGCCTTCAAGATCCCACTTACATATATCAACAAGGCAGTTTAGACCATTATTCTTGAACCAAATCATTAATTCATGTAATTGAGGAATAAAGGAAAGAGGTGGAGTGCCAGAGATGGAATCCTCCCAAAGAAGGGTCTTCATCCCGTTACCAGGGATTTTATACAAATTTTGTTTGAAAAACCCAAAACATTTCCTATAGGAATTCCATGTAACAGAGCTAGAAGGAGTATTTTCAGAAAAAATATTTCGTAAAGAACCACCTTGTAAATACTTCATCTTGAAGATTTTACTTACAGGGTGCTTGGGATCATAAAAAAGCCGCTAAACCAGCTTACCTACCATTGCAAAATTAGCAAGACCGGGATAGCAAATTTGAAGACCACCATATGAAGAGGGGCGCTTGAGGACCTCCCATCTCACCAAATGCATCTTTTTTTAGCCACCTTTCCCTCCATTCCATAAAAAATCTCTCATAAGTTTAGATAGTTGAGCAGAGATAGCTTTGGGAGCAAGAAGCAGAGTTGACTGAAAAATGGGGAACGTTGAAAGAACTGATTTGATCAAGATTAGTTTCCCAGCTTTAGAAAGCCACTACCCCCCCCACGAGGCTATTTTAGCCTTAAACTTGGCCAACACTTCAATCCACAGAGGAGGAGCCGGACCAAGAGTTAAGGGGAGACCTAAATACTTGATTTTTTCCCACTTGACATATCCAGGAAAGCCAAAGAGATCTGAAATCCGGAGTAGAGCAAGCTGATCTATATTCTAGCCGTATATAGCACTTTTTTTTTATTAATCAAAGCACCTGAACTTAAACATAAATTGTTGAGAATATCTTTAAAGGCCCGAGCAATTGACATAGAGGCCCCTCCCAAGAGAAGAGAATCATCCGCAAAAAGAGCATGATTGATTGGATCGATACCCCTGGCAATCTTAATGCCTGGGATATATTCAGCTTCCCTTTCAGCTAATAATTTTCTGCTAAGGGTTTCAGCCATCAAGATGTACAAGAAGGGGGACAACGAATAACCTTGACGAAGGCCTCGGGTGGGTTTAAAGAAATCAGTGGGTCTACCATTTACCAAAGGGGCGATCCAAGGCTTATTAGTACATGCTTTAATCAAGGAAACAAATTCTAGACATAAGCCAAAAGAAATCAAGACTTCATATAGGAAAGGGAGCTTAACTCGATCGAAAGCATTTTTCATATCCAGCTTTATTATCATGCCTTTCTCTTTTCGAATTAAACTAGAGTGCAAAGCTTCTTGAACTTGTATGACGTTATCCACTATATGTTTGCCTTTTACAAAACCCCCTTGAAGAGGAGAGATCCGCTTGCCAAGCAATGGATTTAGTCTGTTTGCTAAAAGTTTGGCTATTATCTTATAAGAAGTATTACACAGATAAATTGGTTTGAAGCTATCAAAATAAGAAGGGTTGACATCTTTAGGGATGAGGGAAAGAAAAGTAGAGTTTGTGCACCCACCCATTTTAGCTTTTTTTTCTGGAAGGAAGTGATCATTCTCAGCAAGTCAGACTTGATTATAGGCCAGCAAACTTTATAAAAATGAATCGAAAAACCATCTGGCCTAGGAGCTTTGTCTGACTCCATGGCCCAAATAACTTCAACAATTTCCTGCTAAGAGAAAGGCTCCATTAAATCGAAGTTTTCCTCAATGCTGACTAGAGAAGGAACATTGAGCAGAAAGTCAGAAGACACTTCCTCATAAGAATAGCCATCATCTTTAAATAAAATTTGAAAGTGCCTACTAGTTGGTTGCTTAAGAAGATCTTGGCCTTTAATGATGACCCCTTCATCATCAATGTTTTTCAAGATGTGATTTCTGGAAAGCCTGGCCCTACATTGACGGTGAAAACAAGAAGAATTCTTATCCCTAGCCTTCAGCCAAAGTGAGTAGACTTAGAAATTTACTATTCAGTTATTTCATATTCATTGTATCCAATTTTAACTCATAGAATTCCTTAGCCCTTTCCTCGTAGTACCATTCAGATAAAAATTTCATTTTGAAATATTTCTTTAATGTGCTCCAATTTATGTTTTTCTCTCTTATACCTTTTACTTTTTTTTTAAGTCCTGCCACCATATATCAGCTTTTCCCATAAGATTTTAAATAGCCATCCTGGCCTTCAGTTGATTAGAATAGTTATAAATTTGGAAGTATTTCTTCATCCCGGATAGCCAAGATTCTGCTTCTTGTCCCTTTTCAGTTTCTCCAATAAATGTTGGCGGCTTGATCTTCTTGAACTCCCCAGAGATTTCTTCATAAGGTTTATATTTTCTTTTCCTAGTATGGTGGTTATCTTCACTACTGTCACTAGTATAATGAGAATTGTGTTTATCACCATATACTTTGGAAGATGAGCTAGTTTCGTTTTTAACTTGTTTAGTCTTTTTATACTTATGCTGATAACCTATATCTTTAGACTCAGTTCTTTTACCCTTTCCCTCAGTATGAAATCTTTCTATTAAAATCTGATTTAGCTTCTCTTGAGCTCTCAGAATCCTCTCATTTTCTTTCTTAACTGATTCCATCTTTGGTTTTAATTATTTAACTGTTTGTAGTAGTTCAGAAGAATTATTGGTTATATCTTCTTGTATAGGTTCTTTTTGAAGATTATATCGTTCAGTGTAAGGAGATTCCTCATCCACATATTCTTTCAATCTATCCATACCTGTCATTAACTCAGAAACAATTTTCTCTGTGTGTATCATTCAAAGAAAACAACATCAGGATATTTATTTAAATTTACTGTTGCACATAAGCAAGTTGAGCTTCATTAAGGCCTAGTGTTTGAACCTGGCTCTGATACCACATGTAATAACCCTAAAATTCGTAAAAATTTAATTTTTTTTAAAGTGACATAAAATGTCTAAAGTCGCAGCTAAGTAACTGCTAATGGTTAGTGAAAAATGAAACAGTTTATAAAAGAACATGTGATTGCTTCTTTAAAAGAACTTGTAAACTAATCGATGTAATCTTAAACACCTGTGTTAGTACTATTAATGACTTAACAGCTTTAGTTCTATCAAAGTTAGAAAAGGACTTGCATTTTGCTGCTGCTAGATATACTGATGATTAACTTTTGTCAAGTAGGTAAGATTTCTTGTATGAGATCGGGGCTTACTTAGCGTTCTGCTAACCCAATTGGACTGCTGGTTCCTTACAGGTTTAGCAGGTAAGCGTAAGATCTAGTAGGTGTTATTTAAAATTACGTCGAGAACTACTTCCCTAGCATGATTAAGATGCTAGTTATAGAAAAATGTTTAAATATGTTGCATGTCTTCAAGGAGGTAATTTCAATTCTTTTTCCGTTGTTATAAATCCATAGTTGTATTTATAACTAACACCATAATGACTTTCTATCAAAAACATAAACAAGGGTTTAAATTGCAAGAGCAAGTACTTACCAAAGTTCCTTCAATCGTATGAAGACTATTCTCTAAAAATCTAAAGAATACGGTTTGGTTTTCTTGTGTTTACAGTACTGGTTATTTATAAATTCCCATAGAGAGAATAGAGCTCATGGTTTTGGGTTTAAGCTCATTTCAAACTGTTTAGAGATCTCACAGCTATTCTCACTTCAATGCTCAAAAGATGTCCTTCTCTTAAAGCATGATCAAGTTACCTATGTTTTTCAATTATAATTTTAACAATGGGTTGTTAGAATTTTAACAGGAATTCTACATCATTGTTAGTCTTCAGTTTCTTGAGCACTCCTTCATCAAAACCGTATAAAGGCCATGTTTTCAGAAGTTCAAGGATTTTCTTTTTCCTATGGTTATAAATTATAATATAACCATCTCATAACTCTTTTACTATTTCTAAAATTACACCATCTATTTGATTTGTTTGAAAGCATGAAGATATTCTAGGATAACAATAATATCCAAGTCATAACCTAAGGTAGAATACCTACAAATCAAACCACTATGATGAAATCAAATAATGGCAATCATATGTTACATAGTTTTTGAAAAGATTGTTGGTTTTGAAATAATGCAAAAGTTTGATTACAGTGCTGACTATAGGTTTCGACCCACGCTTGGAGAAGTATTTTGGATGGACACGTGGATAGGTTACATCCACTCGAGGGTTGACTTAAAACCTTGAAACCCTACTCAATTGCTTTGTGTAGCGAGAGTTCCTCCTTTGTGTTGGTCGAGCTGAGAGCTCGTAGCCATGAGAGGCCTGTAACCACCTTCAAACATTGGCATTGCACCTGCAACTTCTACGCTGTGACTGTTGGGAGAAGTTGTTAATGGTTTAGGTATTTTTAAGTGTTGAATAGCTGCAACGAGAGTGTGTATTGGCTTTTCTTTATGGCTCGAAGGCTGTGCTTGCCTTTAACCTTCAACTGATACTCATAGCTTCTGCCTTCGTCTGGTTGAGTCGATTTCCTTGTGTTTCCTTCGCAGAGGTGACTTCACATCTTCTTGCCTTTCGACATGGTGCCAAATGCGACCTGGTGTGGCCATCTCTCCTTAGTTGCAACTCCAAGTTTCAACAGGTAAAGACTTACCCTAAACTTGGGTTTAAATTTGTTTTCTTACGAGGGTTTTTACAATTTTTATGCAAACAAAGTATTTATAATGATACGGTTTGATTCTTGCAAGTCTTTGCTCTAGGTTCCAACGTTGTAGGTGAAAGTGAGCTCACTCTTCAGTTTTTACATGAGCATCCAACTGGTAAGCCCCGGTTCCAACGAGGGTTTCTTTCTGCATGACGTTGTGGTTGTTGGAAGTTGGTTCTTGTGGTTGAAATGGCACGACCTCAGTTATTTGTTAGCTTAAGTTTCAAAGCTTGTTTGTTATTGCAAAAGTTTTAGAAACCCTTAAAGGGTACTTCATGCGGGGTGAAGAAGGCTCTGGAAGCCGTGATGAAAAATGGTTTTTATTTGGTGTTTTCAGCCTTATGGCCTGAACAATGTAATAGCTTTCATTTTAAACGATAGAGCCCAGCTCTAAACTCAAAGAGGCTGTCGACCTCTGTCTAGTTAAGTTTTAGTTTTTATAATAGATTTTAGTGGGTGAAGAAATACTGTGAAGCAGTCAGTATTGTAAATGAAAACATGATTTTTCTCCTGTCAGTAAATTATGGTTACTGTTTGATATAAATATATATATTTTTGCATAGTTTGGTTTTGTTAACAAGCCTAAGCCTCGACCCTTTAATTCTAAAGGCTATAAGCCATTCCTTATTATTTGATTCCGTTTTTGCAAATTGTTTATGTAATATTTGATTATTTAATTTTGTTCAACAATTTGTTTATGTAATATTTTAATTATTATCCTATATTATAAGGTTTTCAATGCAAAGTTTATGGGACAATTTACTATGTTTAAGAGTAATACTTTACTTTGTTTTTTGTTCAAAAGGGTTAATTAATAAGTAAACCCTACAGTTTGATAATAGCATTATTTATACTCAGTAATTCTTAGCTCTGTTTATTTAATATTTTCATTAATGATTTTTATAGCTTGTTTTTAATTCTCAGCTAAGAAGGATTATGGTTTATTACTACATACTTGTGAATATGATATATTTATCTTCAAAACCTAAATAGTGTATTTAAGTTACTATAGAGATTTTTGTATAAGATCAGAGACACATAGTGTTTGAAAATCATTGTTATAAAAATGTTTTGAAAATTCTCTTTATCTGGTTCTTAGATGATAGCCTGTTTACTATACTTTTGTTTATTTATTAAATTGTAAGTTCTATGTTTTATAAAGATTACTAATATTAGAATTAGTTCTATAAATAATATGATTACTAATGTTTTTACATACCTATCTTTTAGTTTCTATCTGAAGTAAATACAATTAATGCAAACAATATTTACTACTTCTTTACAGTAGAAATCATAAGCAACTAAAGTAAATGTAGTTACAATTTTCATTCAAGTGAAAAGAATCATCATATTCACCTAAACACCCAGTTGTACTAGAGTACTGCTTGAGCCAGGCGTGGAAAAATACAGTATGGAAATTCTAATTCTATCTGTTTCTCATTTTGCATATTTATTACTATTTCTAACATAAACTGCAATTTAACAAGTCTAACATTACACAGTTACTCCTTTCTTCACAAACCCTAATTAAATGCTAACATGCCTGTATTTAAAAACTAGTAAACATTTTACTGAGGACGGTAAATAAAAATAACATAAAGACAAATAGAACTTGTCAATGATAAGACGTCAACAACTTAAGGAGGCTGTTCCTCCCAACCAATCTCCTGGAGAACGCTCAGACAACGCTTCCTCAGGACCCCCGAGCTTGTTCCTGGTCCTTTTGGCAGAGTTTTGGGTGGAGAATATCACCTTAAGACCTTTTGTCACTTGACTGGTCCAATTACCTCAGTAATTAAAATCTGCTCATAGCAGTAAGAACTTCATCCTAATAGCTGCAATAAGTTCAGTCTCAACAGTTAACCCCTCAAACTCACTTCAGTAATCCCCTCCATTGAATTTATCTTGAGTAAATTCATTCACCCTGAATGATCACCTCTAGAATGAGCAGCCTCAGCTGTCTTCAATGGGAAATTTTATAGAGATGCCTAGGTCTTCTGGGTTAGTTTTCATTTAATGAGCCACCTGCTCCAATTCCACTTTCTTAGGGAATCATGACCACAAATATAGGGAAGTTGCCACCTGCAACAGTTGGAAGTAGTTTGAGGATGCTGCCACTTGTCAGTGTACTCTCCACCAATTGACCAGTAAACACTCTTTTAATAGCTTCCCTAAGCTCTTGTCTCATCATTTATTTATTTATAAATAAAATATTCTAAATTACATTAATTATTTTTGACCCCACTGGGTCATCACTTACAAACTTAGCATAAAATATAACACAATGTTCCTCAGATAACATTAAATTAAACCCATTATCATAAATTCAATAAAATGAAAAACAAATGTGTAACATATTTGGTACTATTAGATCAAGAATTTTATGTGCAAAAGTATTTAGTTAGTGAGGCAACTCTCCTTAAATTTGACCCTACGTTGTTTGTGAGGTAACACGCTACTCCATCTACTTATAAACTACGGTTTATCAAATTAGAAAGGAAAGAAATGAAAATATGCACTTATTATTAGTTCTCTGGGTTTGGAAAAATAACATCTTTTATTGCGTTTTTCTCCACCCTCACTCACAAATGAGAGGAAACATAACTAATGCTTTAGTATGGCACATTTCCACTACATCCCAATTACAAATTCAAACTCAACAAATAAAACTAGAATGTTACATGACTTTAAAAATTGAAATCGGACAACGTCGATTGAATAAAAAGTTGAAGTTCGTTAAATTGTTAAAGAAAGTTAAATTTATTTCAATTGTTTTTCTATTTATTAGCAAATTACAATCATATGTTTAAATGAAAACTCATAAAAAATAGTAATTATCGACTTCAAAATGCCAATAGTAATTATCGACTTCATAATGCCAATAGTTGACACTTTTAAAATCACAACAGCTGGAAATCATTAATCTAGGAAAATAACGTTGAAGATTAAGAAAAAACAACTATAAATCATTAATCTAGGAAAATAACGTTGAAGATTAAGAAAAAATCAAGAGTGATTCTTCGTACAAAAATCTATTTAAAAATAATTTTAGCTTTATTCGTTAGCAAATTGGATCGAGGAAGGCCACTCTTATTTTGTAAAGTGAACTTGCTTTGAGGAAGGCCATGCATTGTATTGTATTATGGGCACCGAGGACCATGTTGTTTAAAAGGGGTGGAGTATTGTAATGTCCTATGTTCTTACCTTTGGATTAAGGCTATGAGAGGTGTTGTAATGTGTCAATGCATGTAAACATGATAGACCATGGTGAGGAGATCAAGGCCAAGGACCGCCATTGAACACTGGACATATAGGTGAGTCGCTTTAATAAGGAAAGGCAACGCAAAATGAGATGGGGGAATGATTCCACAAGGTGGAGGGGAAAAGAACCAAGCCATTCATTGAGAGCCATGTGTCTAAAGGATATCCTAACTACCTATTGATTGTTGATGTCAATCATTAGTCCCATTAAGGAAGGTTGTTGAGGAAATTATGACATTGGAAACGATGTCATGTGACAAACTCCCTGCAGCCTTGAGTTCTTCTTGAATGTTACTTTTGGTTGCATGGCCAACTTCACCCACACGTGGTCTCCCAAAAGACTCACATCCCATACGTGTTGTTAGATATTTGTTTAGCATCCCCCTAAACCTTCGTTTTGGTACAAAGGATAATGATAAGGTTAAGAACCTACAACCTTGAGACATGGGAAGGAGACCAACCTTGATGTCGTGAGAAACAATCCAAACATTTCTTCATTCAGAGAAGGCTATTCTAGAATTCATCCATTCATTTTCTAGAATGTTGTTCTTGACTTGTTTATCCAGTCGCTCATGGAGTTCATACATTCTCAAGTCACTCATGCAGTCAGTCATGAAGTTGTTCATTTAGGCATTCATTCCCTAGAATGAGGTAAGAAACCCATGCTATCTTGAGCAGGTCTATGTTCCTATGCATTACCTTTCACAAAGGTAATGTGTTGAACCCGATTAACATCTATGTTTCCCTTGATTGTTATTGTCTCTATTTCGAACACGTTGGGATGGGTCGAGTAAGTGTGTTGACATTCTCATAAACCCAACCATGTTTGTTGTATTGACTGTGTGCATCTATGTTAGAGACTATGAGTAAGTCTTTGTGGGGTATGATAAACCCTATCGTGAGATGGTTTGTCCAGGTGGAGTTAGTTATTTGTTATGAATGGAGTTGAGAATGTTTTGTTTCCTAGTGGAACCATGCCCATCTTGGGGGTGGCCTCTCAGCCAAAAGAGCATATGTTGGACAAAGAGCTTGTGGTTGGGTGGAATGTTGCGATTGCATAGCTAGTCAATGAAAGTTGTGTAACTCAAGGAAATCGTTCAATCTACGTATACGGTTTGACTATTAAGCAACCCATTGTGATATTAAGTGTCTCAGTCCAAGGATCTGTAAAGGTTGGACTAAGAATGTATATATATACATTGTTTATGAGAAGTTTATGAATATGGAAAAGAGGTAATGAAATACTTTTATATCCATGTTGTTCACATGTTCTAGATAACTAAGAAGTATTGATTATGGGTCTATTTTCCCATTAGTTGTCTTAGTAATCTGTGTATATGTTGATGTTCAAGTAACCTGTGGCAGTCATATCGAAGGAATAAGGTCTATAGTATTCACGTTGCAATTACTTCTAAATGTAATGGTGCAATGGTTATAGTTGAGCTAGGTTCATGAAGCATCATAGTCATGCTTAGATTTGATTGTTAATAGTAGGTTCATGCACTGTAGCTTTTCTTAGTATATTGCACCAAGTGCATGCATTCGCTTAGCGAAGAAGATTCAGATCACTATTGATTCCAATGTGCAATGATATGATTGATTTCCCATTTAATGGATTGAATGCTCTTATGAACATGAAGAAAAGGATGAAATTTGTATTCCATTTCCTCAAAGGTCCAATGAGGAGGCATGTGTACACTACAAAGTGGTATCAGATCTAAGGCTACAACTCTCGAACCTCATGGGTTATAAAACTAAAGAATTCAGTTTGATTAAACCTAAATAAATTTATCAATACTCAAAACATTGAATAGAAAACCATAGAAAGGAAAAGACCAATTAGTAAGGGAACTAGTTGGTAAGAGTTGAAAGATATAATCAATAAAGAAGAGTGGTATCTTTATTTGTTGACCCTTATAGTTAACAAAGTAAAATTTGTTACCAAGTTTGACAGAGAAGGCTAAGATAGAATGGTTTGTCCTAGAAAAATGAAGGCCATTGGCAGGCCTAGAGGGTAGAAGAAGTTGCCACGAGGAAGGAGGTATGTTCCTCCTGCATGTCCAAAGGATAGAATTTCCTGTTGAAGTCATAATAGATGTGATCAGGTGAAGGCTAGAGGCAAATTCAATTGTTAGACCAATGTAGTGAGTGCATGATAGGGTTCTCAAGAAGGTTGCAAGATGTGCACCGTCAACTTGCAAGTCCTTGGGGGCTTCCAGAGAGTAGCGCTTTTCCTTATGAGGAATAATGGAGATGATTGATGTTGGAGCCAATTTTCCTAAGAAACCATGGAATGGTTTTCTTAGAGGCATTTGAACAATTGATCTCAAGAAAAGGTAGAGTACCGTAGTAGATTGCATCAACTAAGGAGTTGATTGCAACAAGTGTAGAGATAAGAATTTATCTCACCCCTTGCTTGTTATTTATATAAATTTATGTTATATGCTAGAAGCACAACAAGAGAATCTCAAGTATACGATTTGGTTTTTAACCTTCTTGGGTGAGGAAATATATGCTTTCTTGTTGATAGCTTGATTCCTTGAGAAAAGGAATAGTCTGACCAAGTTTGGGCTAGAATGGTTCAAGGGGGTAGGGCCTTGCAATATTGTTTAAAGAATAGAATATGCATATATGTGTATGTTAGTTTTGGCAGGTTTCCAAAGGAAGTTTATCTCAGGAAAGGAGATGCTAATAAAGATGGAAGTTTTTCACAGCAGGGACTAATTGTCGAGATAAAAAAAGTGGACATGAAGAGGAGGGATTTCTCTTGCCTTAAACCTAATTTTTTTAGATTCTCGAGTAGCTTATTGGGTTTACATGAATCAAGTCCTTGAATTGTTTAAAGATTGTTCTGTCTAATGCTTGAAGGTTAATGGCAGAAGGCCAGTGAGAAGGTAGCCATGATTGTGGAACTCTAAGCTAAGATTGAGGCTCAAGAGGGAGAATTATCTTACCCTTTCTTCTCTTTCTTTGATTGATTGCAATTTTTTAGAGTAAGGAAGTTTGTAGTCCATGAATTCTAGAAGCATGCGAATGTTGTTGTACATCAAAGTGAACGAAGGATTGGGATTCATATGCATTTGTAGGTATATTGAGGTATAATATGTGTATGGAATTGTTGACCATTGATCGATGATATTGTTGCATAAAGGATATGGATGGCCTATTGTCCATATACAATGATTATGGCATGATGTAACTTGGTTGTTAATTTAACTATGAACTAGGGATTGATAATGTCGATGGTGTTGTTGTCATGATGGTTAACCCATGAGGAAGGATGAGGGAAATTTCTACCTATTAGTGGGTTGATGAAGGGGTTGTGTGAGCTCCTATGAAGCATCAACAGGTTAGGTAACATCAAGGATCTGGATAACATCCATAAGATGTATGAGTTGGTATAATGTTGAAATGGATTTGGGTAAGAATCCCTCAGGCATGTTAAATTATTTTAATTGATTTGTTCATGATATCTTTGGGAATGTTGAATGCATGTATGAGTATATTATGCCTAGGTAGAGCATGGACTAGATCGGGAATATTTGGGTCAGTAAATATTATCAATTCTTTCATGCATTCATATGACTGTGTGTCATAATTCAATTGGTTAAGAGTAATAACTAGGGACTGATGAGTGGTACATTCTTGTTTTGCATGTGATACCATGATAATGTTGGGTTGTGATGCCGTTAATGGTGCACAAGTATCCCATGAACCCCTTATTGGCATTAGTTTGGGATGAAACCTCTTTTCCAACATGTAGGGAACAAGTGAATTCCTAATATTGTGTTCGAGTGAAGAAGGAATACATCCAGATATTTAACCAAGTGGATAGGAAGTTGGATTAGTATTGTGTTTTAGCATTAGCTAGGATGTCCATCTTCCATTGGTAAGACACATTTGTAGGCACAATAATGCTTTGGACCAATGTCAGAGAGCATTGGGCTCATGTGCATATGTGAGTATGTGCAATGAAATAAATTTATTAGGAAGAGGCTCGTGTGCTCCTAGGAGACTGTTTGGAAGTGAAAGGAATGGAATTGGATGAATGATAGCATGAATGACATTACCTGGTGTAATGGTCGTTTGAATTGTGGATTTGGTAATTCTGGGATCATTTTGTAGGCTAATGAGGATATAAAAGTAATAAAACTAAATGGGAATTTATATATCAACCCTCACCTCATATATAATAGCAGGAGGGGGAGGGAGGCACCCCACAAATGAATAATTGAACAAAGTAATAATCATGATATAATGACAATACATATGTGTGAATGATTGATGTGTTGATGCATGCTTTGAGTTAGCATAATCATTGGAATGCATTTTTAGAATGCTACTTGTGCTATTATTTAGTGCATAACTGATAGTTCATTGCACAGAAATACCAATAGGTGATTTAATTGAATGATTGTATGTATAATTCTTGATTCATTTCATACTATTGAGGTTATGCAACAATGAAGAGTTTGAAAGATGAAAGTGCCATTGATTGTTGGTTGTTTGAGATCTAAGTCAAGAGGACATGTTGTAGATGGATATTTGTGAAGATGGAAGTGACAGTAAGACCATGAATCAGAACTGAATGCCACCACCTAAAAAGAGTTGGACAACATGAGGGTTTCCTCACAATTAACTAAATTCTGATTTTCTATAGGAGACAGTTGAAATTCGGAATTACAACTTCATATTTAAATTTTGCTAATGAATGTTTAGCGATGTTTGGGTGATTTAGATTCATGTTAGGAGGGCACATTGTAGGAATATTGTATGTTGATTCCTACAAAAGGAAAATCATATGTGCATGAGGTCATAGTTAATTGAAATCTATTTTTTTTTATAGGAAACATAGATTGAAATCTCAGATTTGAAATTATACCGATATGTTGATGATTGTTTGGCTTATTGTGGATTGTGTCAAGAGGACATAACGCAGAAAGATTGTGTATTCTTTCCTACAAAATCCAAACAATATGAGTAGAAACTCATGGGTGTAAATTCTGAATGTGTATAAATTCATATGTAAATTTCATATTGAAATTTTGTATCAAACATTGATGACTGCTTGGTTGGTTGTGAAAGATGTCAGGAGGACATATTGCAAGAAGACCATGCATTATTTCCTGCAATATCCAAACAACATGAGAATTATATCATGGGCATAAGATATGAATGAGTATAGTTTAGATGTGGAATTTTATTGAAAATTTCCACAAAATTTAATGATGAAGCTAATGGTTATTGGTTGTTGTGAATCTATCATGAAGGACAAGTTTCATGTATGCGACCTTGGACATGGAAATGAGTGTAATCCCATGAGGAAGACTATGCATTGTTTCCTGAAAGGACAAAGAACATGATGAGGACCTCATTATTGAATAATATGATTATGCAAGAGGCATATTTTTAAATTATAGGTTTGAATTTTTGATGGAAATATCTCAAAGAACTATTTGTTGTGAATACATGTGATATGATGAGACCCGTCCGGGGAGTCAAGTGATGGATGCTAGCTGAAAAGCGCAGGGAGGATTTCCATTGTTATTGAGATGGAAAAATGTAGGAAGGAAGGGACATGGAACTACTGGTGAAGTTTGAGACCTCCTGAAAAATGCTAATGGGATATGGACTACCTTTCTATGCACACACTTAATAACACCTAGAGGAAGGGGACACTCAAGGGACTGTTAGGAAGATAAGGGGTGCTTTCTTGGTGTTGTGTGGGGCAAGTATTGTGGGGGTCGGGATGCTTGAGACCTTGAGGTTCCTATAACTCTATGTTTGAGCTCATCAGTTGGTAGGTTCCATCCTTGGGTTCCTGAAATGCCTAATAAACCTTGCATGCGTGCTAGCTTGGCATTTTGATATCCTGATCAACCCAGTTATGTGATGGATTGGATATGGACTCAATGGATGGATGGGAAGAAGCTAAAACTCACCTATGGAAGCCATGGAAGCAGAGATATATTCACAAAGATAAGTATTGGTTGCTATGCATACTTGTTCTTTGATTTTCAATATGTGCTTCAATTTTGTATTTATGGTCATGGAATGTATTTTCTTGGATGGCTATAACATGCATGAACTGCAATTGGTTATTGTTGTAGATAATAGCTACAAGGGCCTGTAATGGCAAAGTGCAAACAATGAGAGAAATTGTGGGAATTTTTGCACAAATAAAGTCATCATATCCAAGATGGAATGAAGAAGATAACTTATGCCTGTTGAAATCTAGAGAGAGCGGTCTCTTGAAGATTGAAAAGAATGCTAGGATTGCATTGCCACCTGGAATGGAACCTAAAAAAAGTAAGCCTCGACGAAGGCCATTTATTGTACCGAGAGTGTAATTTCCTTTAGCAAGGCCACACTTGTTTTGTAAAGTGAACTTTCCTTGAGGAAGGCCATGCATTATATTATATTATGAGCACTAAGGTTATTGTTGTTAGAAAGGGGTGGAGTATTGTAATGTCCCATGTTCTGAATTTTGGCTTAATTCCATGCAAGGTGATGTCATGTGTCAATGCATGTAAACATGACAAACCACAGTGAGGATCTCAAGGCTAAGGCCCCGCCATGGAATACTAGACATGTAGTTGAGTCACTTTAATAAGGTTAGTTACGACAATGCAAGGAAACATAAAATGAGATGGGGGAATGATTCCTCAAGGTGAAAGGGAAAAGAACCAAGCCATTCATTGAGTTCTATGTGTTTAAAGGAAATCCCAACTACCTGTTGACCATTGAGGCCAACCACAAATGTCCCATTAAGGGAGGTTGTTGAGGAAGTTATGGCATTGGAATGAGGATGTCATGTGACAATGCCCCTATAGCCTTGAATTATTCATGCATATTACTTTTGGTTGCATGGATAACTTCACCTACACGTGGTTTCCCAAAAGACTCATGTCCTATATGTGTCATTAAAGGTTCCTTTAGCATGCCCGTAAACCTTTGTTTTGGTACGAAGGATAATGATAAGGTTAAAAACCTACAACCTCGGGCCATGGGAAGGAGAGTAGCCTTGATGTCGTGAGAAATAATTCATCCAGTTCTTCATTCAGAGAAGGATATCCTAGAGTTCAATCATTATTTTCTAGAATGTCGTTCTCAAGTTTTTTAATCTAGTCACTCATGGAGTTCATACATTCTCAAGTCACTCATTTAGTCGGTAAGAGGTTGTCCATTCAATTGTTCATTCCCTGGAATGATGTTGAAAACCCATGGTACCCTAAGGCAAGTCTGTGTGTTACCATTCAATAGCAAATAAGTCAAACCACATTCACCTCTTTGTTTCCCTTGATTTTTATTGTCTTTGTTGGGAATGGGTTGGCGTGAATCAAGAAATTATCTTGAAATTATAATAATCCAAGCCATGTTTGATGTCTTAACTATGTGTATTTGAGTTAGAGACAATGAGTTAGTCCTTGTGGGGTCTGATGAACCCTACCCTGATATGGTTTGTATAGGTGGAGTGGGTTATTGGCTATGAATGGGATTGAGAAGATTCAGTTTCTTGGTGGACTCATGCCCATCTTGGGGGTGGTCTCTCAACAAAAAGAGTATATGATGGACATAAAGCCTATGGCTAGTTGTAACATCACAGTTGTGTAGCTAGTCTATACAAGTTGTGTAACTCAAGGCACTCATTCAATGTATGTATTGGGTCTAACTGTCAAGCATCCCATTGTAATATTAAGTGTCTTAGTCCAAGGATTTGTGAAGGTTGGGTTGAGAATGTATACACACACACACACACACATTTTTTATGAGTTGTTTATGAATATGCAAAAGAGGTAATGGAATACTTTTATAGTCATGTTGTTCATGTGTTCAATATAATTGAGTAGTATTGCTTATGGGTTTGTTGCCTTGTTAGTTGTCTTGGCAATCTGTGTAGATGATGGTGTTCAAGTAACCTGTGGCAATCATATTGAAGGTGTGGGGTTTACAATATTCTTGTTGTAATTACTTGTAAGTGTAATGGCACAACTAGTATAGCTGAGCTAGGTTCATGAAGCATCATAGTCATGTTAAGATATTATTGTTAATAGTAGGTTCATGGGCAGTATCTTTGCTTAAAAGTGCTTGCATTCACTTATGAAGAATATTCATATCACCATTGATTATGTTGTGCAACGATCTACTTGATTTCCCGATTAATGGATTGAATGGTCTTGTGAACATGAAGGAAAGGAGGAAATTTGTATTCCATTTCCTCAAAGGTCCAATGGGGAGGCACAGGTACACTACATCTTATATGTATAAATGATAACAACAAAATAGTAATTATCGACTTCAAAATTCCAATAATGAATTGACAACCAAATGATACAAGTATAAAACATTTCATTGAAAAAAATATGACTCTTAACTCGTCTCTTCCAACAATTAACCAAAACTTAAGTCTCCTTTAACAAGGACAAGCACTACAAAATATTTAGAGTTGTAATTAATGACCAAAAAAGAGTGTCAAACCAACCCATCTAAATGTAATTGTCAGTTAGATTAAACCTTAATATCACCATGTTGTCAAGGTAACACTTTACAACAACTTACTCCAAATAACTGTTTCAATCCTAATATTGCACTTTTCCAGTACATAAAAAATATTATGTCTGAATTGAAAACCCTATCCTTCAAATACTAATTAAACCACCAACCAACTATCACTTGAATAAAAAACATAAAAGAGCAACATCAACTCTAATGTCCATATTTATGATACTCCATTCAATATTATCTAAAACATTGATAACATTCAAATGATTAGAAATAAAATTCAAATTAACTACAAAAGCCAATTCAAATTCCTATAATTTAACTAAAAACAAAGACAAAACAAGGGATTTTTCCTTTGCAATTCAAAACCATTTTAATGTGCTTCATAATAGAATGAAGCAAAGACAATTGAAAATTCATACATAATGGGTAGACTTGTCTTAAGCCAACACCTTATGCGATGAAAATGAAAGGCATGGGTTCAATGTTTCAAAATGTAAAATGACATGTAAGAGTTGTGGTACAAGATTTAAATTTAATCAAATCTATCTATATGTGGATAAAGACAGGATCCTATGTGACACTGTGATATGATACAATAGGTTAATATACCATAGTTTATATGTGCCATTTCTACATAATTTCAAAATAACAGTTGAATACAATTGGAACAAATCTTGCCAACCATATAACTTTTCCACATTAATTTATGTTAAAAAATATTAAATTGTTAAGTTAATGGCCAACTAAATTAAAAAAATATTAAATTGTTAAGTTAATGGGCGACTAAATTTAAAAAATATTAAATTGTTAAGTTAATGGCCAACTAAATTAAAAAATATTAAATTGTTGAGTTAGTGGCCAACTAAATTGAAAAAGATTGAATATTCAATTTCAAGTTGTAGTTCATTCAACAATGTAGTGAGTGAGATGAGCTTTGAGTTGAAATGAATACTAAGAGCACCAATTCTCTACAAACATAACAAAACAACATAAACATATTAATGAAGTAAATTGAACATATAATTGCATAGAATATTTTGTTAACTCCTGCAATATAGTGAGCCTGCATCTTAATGGCGACGGTCAAGTAGCTTGTGTTGACTAACTGCAGTGATTTGAATGCACTTCTTGCATATGAAGGGACATCATGGAAAACATTGATATGCCCAAAGTTTTTGGGGGGATGGGGGCTGAAAATCCCTGTTGTTTTTGCTAAAGCTCTTGCTGCCAAGAGTGTGTGGAACCTTATTCATGGTCCGGGTCTTTGCGCTCAGTTTGTTGTACAAAAATATGTTCATCTAATGTCTTTATTGGATTGGATCAGAGCCTCTGTCAAATAGAAAAGGAACATTTCCATTTGTTGGAAATTTGTTTTATGGTCATTTAACATTATCAGTAATTATCTTGTTTGGAAGGTTGGGAATGGTGTTGATGTTCGCCTGGGTATGGATCCATGGGTGGGGCGCAAATGGAGACACCACTTACCAGCTTTACTGATTGACAAATGACATTATGTTGGAATCTTTTTTCTAAAAGATATTGGAGGTCCTGGTATGACATTTTTTATGGAACAGGGTTGGCTATATGCTGATAATCTTGGTTTAGTGGACTTTCAGGATGTATTCACTTGGGATGGATATTTAGCTATTCTCAAAGCTAGTCACGTGAGAATATTTTAATGATGTTGATAAGTTGGTATGGAATCTGTCTAAATCTGGTAAGTACTCTCCAAAAGAAAGCTATTTGCAATTAATGTTGGACAAGAATGAGATGGAATACTCCTGGTGGTGGAAAGTGTTGTGGAAGCTTAAGTGTCCTCTTAAGTCCAAAATATTATGTTGGTTTTTATTCTTTGATAAGGCACTTACATGGGATTTTATTGTTAGGAAAGGCAGGGAAGGCCCTAGTAGATGTTATTCGTGCAAGTTGGATGCTGAGTCTAATTTGTATCTAGGTGTGGATTGTCCTTTTACCAAGAATGTTTGGTTAGATCTTGAAGACAAGTTAAAAATCAGAAATCTATGGAGTGGGGATTCTATGATAGACTGTTTGAAGACTTGGTGTCTTCATATGGAGGTTAATCATATTATATATTTACCTATCATGGTTCTGTGGTTTATTTGGAAAGCTAGAAATCAAAGTTGCTTTGAAGACATCACTCTGATGCCTTCTCAGGTATCCTCTTTTAGTTTGGGTTTGTTGAGATCTTTCCCACATGACAATAATGTAGTGAACATAAGAACTGTTTTTGCAGAAACTATTGATAAATCTTATCCTTGGGGGTATTTTGATGGTTCGACAGTTGGTGTACCAAAAATTTGTGGAGCAGGAGCAATGATTTATATTTCTGATGATCATTATTTTTCTTTTAAAGCTGGTTTAGGGGCTGGTACTAATAACTTTGCTGAGCTCTGTGCATTAAAGCTTCTTCTTACCTTGGCTCGGAAGAATCATATTGCTAAAATCCAGATTTTTGGTGACTCTTAGTTAGTCATTAATTGGGCTAGTGGTAAGTTCAGAATGAAAAATTTAGAGCTTTCTCAAGTACTTCATGAAGTAAACAGAGTTTCAGATATGTTTGAGCTTCTGGATCTCAAGCACATTTACCGTGAAATAAATTCTCATGCATATGTCTTAGCTAAAGATGGAGCGACTGTGCAGGAAGGGTATTGGTATATTAAAGAGTTTCAAGCATCTAAATTTTTTGAAACTTATCAGCTATTTTGAATGGGGCTGTTGATGGAACAAGTTAGTTTTGGAGCTGTGATACTTTTGTGACTACTATTGTTAATTTTGAATATTAGTGCTGGTGATGATGTAGTTTATGTGTTGATGTTTATATGGTCGATATGATATTTGAACATATTATCCTATGTGATATTTGAACATATAATTGTCCATAGAGATACCTTATGGGTTGATGTGGTGGATTTAAGAATATTTTTTTGTTTGAATCTATGATCTATATGTATTTCCAAATACTATGATCTATTGTAAGTTTTGCTTTGAGAATTCTTGGATTATTTTGTGAGAATGGACAAGTTTTGTTCCGTCTGAAGAATGTAAATAAAAATTATGATTTTTTTCTATGGGAAAAATATGAAGGGTGTATTAAAAAAATACTAGTAATCCCAAAAAAAGAGAAAAAAAACATTTTTCAGTTTTTTAATTATATAGTTTTCATATCTAACCTTAGCATAGATGAGTCTAAGATTTGGCCATGGAAAGAACATGGAGAAGAAAATACAAGTGGATAAAAAAGACGAGCAAAGACATGTGGAATATTGGTTAAGGTTTCATATATGTGTGTGTGTGTGTGTTTCAATACTGAACAATTGTAAGTGACATATATGGTATCCAAGCATCCAAGAAGACACCATCATTGGATAGATATGCATGGTTATTGATTTGAGAGATTGACAAAATTCACAGATAGACCATGTATTGTACAAGGATCTACCAGGAAGATTTACTCCTATGCAAAAGTTGATAATATTTATCACAAGGTGGGTCCTGGTTTAGCCAAGATCGACAATATTCGACATGGAGACGTTGTAATGCTTTTACTATTCATTTGCCCAAAAAATTCTTTCATTTTCTTGGTTTCGTCTCGAGTAGGTGTCATTGAGACAACTGCTAATTCTTTCTATATGTCGGGTGAGATTGCAAAACATGCAATGTCATCGAGGGCTCAGGTGTTCATCACAACAACTAATTTTAGATTATTGAAATGAGGTTTATTGTTTCTCATGAGGTTAAGGGTGTCTCTTTAGTTATGGCTTTGTCAAATTCTATTACCAATCTATCGGGTAAAATAATATGCAATAATATTTAATCCTATGTTGCTTTTGCCATGATACTATTTGTATTTATTTAATCACATTGAAATAAAACAACATATTGTAACTACTATTTCAGATTATAACTACTATTTCTAAAGATGGTATTTTTTTCACTATTCTAAGCGATCCTATTTTTTTCAAACCAGCTATGAAGCAATCAATAATTTTAGATCAACAGATGAAGC
This sequence comes from Pseudotsuga menziesii, assembly GCA_001517045.1. Lineage (NCBI taxonomy): Eukaryota > Viridiplantae > Streptophyta > Pinopsida > Pinales > Pinaceae > Pseudotsuga > Pseudotsuga menziesii. The sequence goes on from LPNX010763531.1 coordinate 40,360, forward strand.
AAGCAATCCTTTTCGTGGATGATCCTCAGGCTCCAACTGCATAATCAGAGTCATAACAAGCTTTAAGATCCTAAACATATGAAATTATAGGGATAGGATCATGAAGAGGCAATGGCAATTATAACGATGGTTGCATGAAGAAGCAATGGCCATGCTCATCGGTACATTCATTGCCAGAGGTGCCAGTAGAGGTTCATTTAGTTTTATTGTTAGAGGAACAAAGCATTCATTGTCACACTGAATGCTCCTAGAAAAAATACAAGCAAAACTAACAAAAAGTCAGAGGTGGTAGAGGTGCATTTATTTTTATTGTCATAAGAAACAAAGGATTCATTGTCACATTGAATGCTCCTAGAAAAACTGTGAGGAGAACTATAAAAACTTAGGGTAAACAAGGATAAATACAGAGGAAAAACTAGTGCTACAGTTTTGTGATATAATTTTATATATAGGTGGTTGCAGTGACAGAAGCAGTGGTGGAAGTGTCAAAGGTGGTGGTGAATCACTACAGTGAAGGAAAACAGTGCTAAATATTATAAGTAAATGCCTCTACTCTACAGCTTAATTTGTCAGAGGCTAGAGCTATATGCAAAAACTTAGATAAAAAATGGTTGATGCCATGTGAAAAGACTAATGGTGGTTGTAAGCCTCTGCACATGAGGTCGAAAAATGTGCTCAAAACATGCTTCGAGCTTACTTTAGCATAATAATGACTACCATGCAACAAAACTCAACGCAACTCAAGTTTAACCTCGACCGTCTGACACTTTGTACCGCTAGGTCAATTCTGTCGTTTTTTTTTCTCCAGATTTTAAAGAGCTCCTATCACATATTTCCTATCAAATTTAGTATCTCCAAGTCAATTATGTAATCTCCTATCACTTTATTTTGCATCAAATTTAATGTTTTCGTATAAATTATTGAATGCACCGTGAACTCACTACTGAAGTGAACACACTTCATATGCGTGGAAGGGGGATATGGGCGTCCATGTTGTTAGTCGAAGCCCAACTGTAGGGACGCCCTCTCTACTCCATTTGCGGAGGCTATGTTCTGACTGAGGAAATGCCAGCACAACCCCTTCATTAAGTGGCTAATGTAGTTAATGAAGAGGTTTTGCTGGCATTTCCTTAGTCAGAACTTAACTAATTCACTTCTAAAAAAATTAAACCAAAATCTTCTTGTTAAAGAAAGCCACACTTGGATTGATGCTTCGGCTTTGGTTCATGTCTGGGAGGTTCTGGATTTTGTTGGATCGTGCTTCCTTGATCTTGTATTGATAGAAAAACTTCGTTGACGAGTTTAGAAATCTGGCTCTGGCATAGTTTTTGGAGGAATTCTTGATCATGGTGTACCATTTTGCTGCAAACATTTTCTTGGTCGTTCTGGTTCTCGTGGATTGCTTGTGGCTTTCCCGCTAGTTGCTTCTGGCTCGTTGGTGGTGTCTTATAGCTTCTTCGAGATTCTATCCTTGTGAAGTTGCTTCTGAAGGATTTTTTCCTGGGTGCTAGAGCTTTGCTCTGCTTCTCTGGTTCTTGAATTGTTTGCATTTCTTTCATTTGGGAATATTTGTCTTTTGCTCTATCCTAGAGTCTCTTCGATCCAATAGAATTTTTTGCTTGTCCTGGAGTTGCTGTGGAGCTAGTTAATTTGCAGGTTTCTTGGAGGTTTGGGCTGGATTTTGGGATCTTGTCTGGGATTCCTCATGGATTCTGGTGGTGATCCTCACCCACTTCCTCCGAAATTGCTTACTTTTAAAAGACTTGTAGCTTCCAATGGTAAGAGGAAGGGCAACTCTCTACTGTAGCAATTTGTGAAGAAAGTGGACATTCCAACCATTGAATTGCCAGCTGAGAGACCTTTCCGGATGGCTATGAATATTTCTAAATGTGGATTAATTGGTCAATTCAAAGGGCTCTGGCCTTCTCCTAAGACAATTGATGGCTGGGTACAACGTAATTGGAGGCCTTTGGTTTTTGAAAGAATTCGTAGTTACTTGGTCGACAAGGTTTTTTTGCCTTTGTATTTGATTCAATTGAAGATAGAAACCTCATTTTTCAAAATGGCCCTTACTTTATGGGTCCCCAAGGAATCTATTTGAATAAATGGACACTTGACTTCGATTCCATTGAGGATGTTCCTTCATCTATACCGGTTTAGGTTCAGCTTCCTCACCTGCCGCTCCACTGTTGGAATTTGGAATCATTGGAAACCATTGGAAACAAATTAGGAAAATATATTGATAGGGTAGAAAGTAAAGACTAATACTCGTGCGCAAGAATTTGTGTAGAAGTCAATTTAGAGACTGGATTGCCTGAAGCAATCAAACTAAATGTGGCAGATTGGTCTCATATTCAGGAGCTTGATTATGAGAAGCTTCCTTTCAAATGTCGCCATTGTCATGGTTATGGCCATTTCGCTAGGAACTGTAAGAAGAAAGCAGAAGAAACCCCTGTCCTTGAGAAGGCTGAGCAATGGACTCATATTCAGAAAGTTGGTTCTTCTAAGCAAGGTAACAAATTGAAAGGAAAAGAACCACTTCCAGAGACTAGAGCCAATTCCGGTGAGAAGAAGAACTATCCAAATCAAGATGTAGGAAATTCAGTATCCTCTAATCCGTTTGTTGCCTTGTGTTCTTTGGAAGACTAAAATCCTCCTACCCTCGAAGAAGGTGAGATGCTTCCTTCAGAAGTGCTATTTAGTGAAAGTGAAAAAATATTGGGAATATAGAGATCCCTGTTCCTAGTCAATCTCCTTGTGTTCCAATCCTCTAGGAAAATCTCAAATCCCCTTCAAGACTCTCTTCTTCTCCTTCCTATGCTGAAATTCTTAAGAAAAAGTTGGTTGATTCATCTGGCTCCTCTCATGAAGATACAAATGAGCAGTCTTCAAAAAAGGCTGGTAGAAAGTCTCGTAAAGAGATTAGAGAAGAAGAAGCAGAGCGTTTGAAAATGCAGGGATCTCAAGCTGCCATTGAGATGACTATGGGAAGAAGCAAGCGGAACAGACCTCAAAAAGGTGGAGCAACTCCCTCTGGTACAGGTAAATATTGCATATTACTTCATGGAATTGTAGGGGATTGGGGAATCCCCAAAAAGCAGAAGATGTGAAAGATCTTATGAGAATGGAACCTATAGAAATTCTATTATTACAAGAGACTAAAACTAATAAGGATTCACTTTTATTTCTAAGCAAGACTAAGGGGAAATTGGACAATGGTATTGTTGTCAGTGCTCGGGACACCTGTGGGGGACTAGCAACTATTTGGTCGGAGGATAAATTTACCTTACTCTCATCTTTTGCTTCTCAACATTGGATCTACTTTGAGCTTATGTGTTCTGTAAGTAAGCTTGCTATTGCCCTTATTAATTTGTATGTCCCTGTAAATCATGATGAGAAGAAGGACTGTTGGACGACCCTTTCTAAATTTATGAAAACAAAGTCCCTACGAAACATCATTGTGGCAGGGGATTTAAATATCATCTTTGATCCTAGTGAAAAAAAGGAGGCGTGCTGGGTAAAGACCCTCTGCTAGATTTTGTTGAGTTGATTCTTCATACTTGGGATCCTCTGGATTACAAACCAAAGAGGGGACGATTTACATGGACCAATAACAGGGCTAGGTCAGATAGCATTCTAGCTTGTTTGGATCACTTCTTAGTGCAAATCTCTTTGCTAGATAAGAATTTTCTTATTTCATCCAAAATTTTGCCTAAGATTTCTTTTGATCATCATCCTATTTCCTTGCTTGTGAAAGAAGAAGAAGATGATTACAGACTAATTTCGTTTTGTTTCATCCCATTATGGATTGAGCGTGATGGATTTTGGGATATAGTAAGTGAAGTTTGGTCTCAGTACGTGGATGTCTCTCCTAGCTTCATTTGGGAGCACAAAATTAAAAAAACTAAGTACGATTTGAAAGCTTGGATTAAGAAACCTCTTGCAACTTCAACTAACGACAGAAAAGAAAGTGTGAAGTTCTTAGCAGATATTCAATTCAGCTTGGAGGAAACTAAAATTTCAAAATCGCTTTTGTTAATGGAGAATCTTACTCAAGCTAATTCTTTTCAATCCTTTTGTCATGAAGAAGAAAATTTGTGTCTCAAGTCGAGAAGCTTATGGTTGCAAGCTGGTGATAAATATTCAACCTATTTTCACAGACAATGTCGATTAAGAATTTCCCGTAATCATATATCAGAACTTTTTTCTACTGAGGGAGTAGCTATCAAATGTCAAATGGAACTTAAACAGGCTGCTAACAATCATTTTCATCAGCTTTTTTTTTAGGATGGCGTTACAGATAAAGCAACCAATCTTGGATTTTTATCTTTTATTCCATCTATGGTTTTTGCTGAGACAAATGCTGACCTTATAAAACCTTTTTCTGAGCAAGATGTTGTGGAGGTTATCTAGGGTATGGAGCCAGATAAAGCTCATAGGCCAGATGGTTTTTCCATTCACTTCTACAGAATTTGTTGGCCAGTTATAAAGCATGATTTGCTTCGCATGATTTCCTCCTTTATTAGGAAAGCTAAAATTGGTGGATGTACCAATTCTACCTTTTCAGCCTTAATTCCCAAGGAAGTTAACCTTGCATCCTTTGATAGGTTCTGACCTATCTCCCTTTGCAATGCCTCTTAGAAAATTATGGCTAAACTTTTAGCTAACAGACTAAATCCTTTGCTAGAAACTTTAATCTCTCCTCAGCAGGGGGGTTTTGTTAAAGGATGACATTTAGTAGACAATGTGATCCAGGTGCAAGAGGCCATTCATTCCAGTTTCCAAAGGAAAGAGAAAGGTATGATCATTAAACTTGATATGAAAAATACATTTGACCGTGTCAAGCTCTCCTTTATTTACCAAGTTATACTCACATTCAGGTTTAGTATGGAGTTTGTTAGTTTGATAAAATCTTGTACATATAGACCTTGGATTACTCCTCTTATCAATGGTAGACCTTCTGAATTTTTTCAAGCTTCTAGAGGATTGAGACAAGGGTGTCCTCTGTCATCGTTCCTTTACATATCGATGGATGAAGCTTTAAGCAAAATGTTGTCTGCTGAAATGGCGATAGGTGATATTCCTAGTATCAGGGATGCTAGAGGAGTGGAGCCTATCAATCATGTGCTCTTTGATGATGATTCTCTTCTCCTTGGTGGGGTTCATTAAAAATTGCTCGTTCCTTTAATGATATTCTTCAAAAGTTTTGTATAATCTCAAGAGCCTTGATTAACAAAGAAAAAAGTGTTGTATACGGGTGGAATGTGGATCATCTGAAAATGTTTCAAATTTCTAATTCTTTGGGCTTCCCTGGTTATGATCAGTGGGATAAGATCAAATAATTGGGTCTCCCCTTGACCTTGGGTGTTATCCCTCCTTCGCTTTGGCTTGAAGTTTTGAGCAAACTAGAAGCCAAAATTGTCTCTTTGGGAGGACACTGGTTGACGAAAGCTGGTCTTGATAAAGTCAATTCTTTCTTCCCTTCCTATTTTTCAGTCTTCATTGCTACTTGCCCCACAGTCCATTTCAGTGCAGGTAGCCAAGATTCTCATAGATTTTCTTTGGAACGGTGGAAAAGGAAATAAAAATAAAATTCATTTGGTAAATTGGGAGACTATTAAAAGACCTCTAGCTGAATGCGGTTTGCAAATAAGAGATCCTGAATTAGCTAACCTTGCCTTAGGTGGCGAGCTTGTTTGGCATATTTTTGCTGATAAGAATCATTCGATCAGCAAGCTGTTTTTGATGAAATATCTTAAAGGTGGATCCTTGAGAACTATAAATTCAGGAAAGCTTCCATCAGGTATTGCTATTTGGAATTTGTGCAGGAAAAGTTTAAATCTAATTCAACGACATCTATATAGAATTCCAGGTAACGGGAACAACTTTTTTGTGTGGGATGACAAGATTCTTGGGCATCCTCCTCTTTCCTCCACAAATTCACTTTCTGAGATCAAATTATGGCTATCTAACAAAGGTTTCCTTCGATTAGTAGACATTTTCTCCTAGGACTGCGCAGGGAATTGGGATGGCTGGAATTTTTTGGAAATGCCTGATCGGTTTATGCCAGATCAATCATTATTGATAAATTCTCTGTTCGGTTCGGCCCCTGTCCATCGCTCCTCAAAATATAAATGGAGCTGGGGTTCAACTGGTGTATATTCCGTTGGTCATGGATTTTCATCAATTCAAGCTTCTCATGCTTCCTTGCTCAACCCTGCGCTATGGAAATCGATTTGGTCTCCCTACGGTCTGCCAAAGGAAAAAAAGAATTCTTGGCTTCTTATGCATCAAAAGGTTTTGACTGGTGAGAATTTGGTTAAACGTGGGTTCCTCGATCCTTTCTGTTGCTGTCTATGCAAAGAAGCTTCTGAATCATCTGACCATTTATTCGTGGACTGTATGTTTACCAATGTTGCACAAGTTTCTGGAACGTGGGAAGGAGTGTCGGATATAGCTAGAGGTTTCTGCCAAATTTGCAGGAAACGATAGGTTGGGAACGACAATAAAATATATTAAAAATTAAAAAATATAAAAATAAAATATTTAAAAACCTAGAACTAAGTCTTACATATAAATTATAATCATTAATGATATTTATAATTTATGATATAAATATCCGTATAAGTATTGATATGTAATTTAATTTGAGCCTTACTAAAGCTAAGCCTTACATATATTTTTATTATTTAATGATTGAAATTTAAAAAATGAAAAGACAATTTTTAAATTTAAAAAATAGATATTGAAATCATCCACATCACATTGATATTTATATTTATATTGGTAAAATCAAAATAAAAATGCCCAAGGCAATAGATAGCCGAAAACTTGGCAAAATTCCCAAAGTACTACATAGTCCAAAAGTTGGCAAAATGACCAAAGTAATACACAATCCAAAAATGCCCAAAGAACAAAGCCCAAAATAATAATGAAGGGGATCATAAAGTGCCATCTTCAGTAACAAGGCTATCCATATAGACTTGAGCCTCACTAGACTTTGCACCTCCAATGTCACCATCATCATCTTCAGCGGGAACAATATTAGATACAATGTCATCTAAGGGTATTCCAACCAAGCCTGCACTTGGTGAAGGATTATCCTCATCTTCATCAATCTAAGCAACATCTTCAGCATCCACATCCCACCATGTTGCAGGGCCTTCTAAATACTCAGGTAGCTTCCTTGAACAAAGTCAAATACTACTATGTATATAAACCAGTTTCTCTACTCTCTTAGAGGTAAGCTTATTCCTTTTAACAGAGTGGATGAAACTATAAGTGGACCAATTCCTTTCAGCTGCTGAGGAACTAGCAACTTGAGATAGCAAACGTGAGGCAAGATGTCGAAGCTCTGAAACTTCCACCCCATACATTCTCCACCATCCAATAGGGTTCTTTTGTGCATAAATCTTAATGTCCCTCTTTGCATCTTGAGTGAAAGTAGGAGGATTTAAAGTACCAAAATCAATAAATTGTTCTCGCATAAAATTTGCTTCATCAAGGGTATACATCTTGCTTATGGCATCAAGAAACCCATCTTTAACCTCTTCATCATCAATGGGTAGAGCTCTATTTGGACTCTCCATATATCACTTTGGATTAAGGGCATATGCGGCATGTGAAGAGAGGTATTGAGTTTTCTCCATCTCTTCTCTATTATCTTATGTATTTCCTAGAAAAATTCTCATTTCTCTGACGAATTATGTGCCTTACCTTACCCACCATGCAATCCATACATTCATATATTTCCCCAAGACTAGGGGAATCAGAATCTACATACCTAATCATCTCCACAATTGGGGATGTAAATGAAACAACATATCTAACCTCAGGCCACCAATCTTCATTTAGGATCAGATCTCTTATCTTCTTTGCTTGAGCTGATTTAGACTCGGACCATGCATTCCACTCTCGAGCAACAACAGTGGCTTGCAAGGATGCATACACCTCAACCATACATTCTAGAAAAATGAAGTATGTGGCATATCTTGTTTCTGCAGGTTTCAAAAAATGTTTCCTTGATTTCATCTTGTAGATTGCTAATGAGGCATGGTGGTTGCAAATGAACATTTGTGCCTCTCTCGCATTTGATATGAGCTTTGAAATCCAAGATATTTTTCCAATGTCTTTGAGGACATTGTTAAGGGCATGAACACAACAAGGAGTCCAAAAGATATGCCTATATCGACTTTGGATCATTAATCCCGCTGCTCTACAAACATGTGTTGCATCTGTGATTACATGTACTACATTCGAGGGACCAACCTGTTTAATTGCATCCTTCAAAATTTCAAACATGAAGGTAGCATCTTTCAATTTTCCACTACAATCAATTGCTTTCAAAAAGTAGGGCCCTGCTGGAGATGTGACAATAATATTCAATAATGGTCTTTGTTGAATGTTTGTCCAACCATCCATGACTATTGAAAATCCTAAAAGAATCCAAGATTGTTTGAGGTCGTCCATAAGTCCCTACATTCTTGTTACCCCCTTATCTAGCAATGATGTCCTCATTTTGTTGTAACCTGGGGGTGAGTAGCTTGGCCCAGTAGCTATGATTTTTTTCACCATTTCTTTGTAATATGGTGAATGAGTAGCATTAAATGAAATTCCATTTTCCATAAAAAAATCAGCTATAACATCATCACCCTCATCCCTATGCACCACATTGTAAATTTTATAGATTTGTTCAGCAACAACACTAGGAGACCTCTTACTCCTTTGAGAAGTAGAACCCCCCTCAGACTCATGTTGGTTTAATTGACTTTGATTCACTGAATCTTTCCTATCAATGGAGGATGGTACAAGTCTAGGTACCTTAAAAGGATGATCACTATCCAAATTTGCCTCACTAACACCTCTAGCAACCATATGAAGCTTTGTAATATCCATCCTTTTTTCAAGCCCACATGAGCAACCCTTAACCCCATCCACGACCCCATCACCAGGTAGAGATAAAAGATGATGCCAAACTCTAGTGTAGCTTCCCTGAAACACATGGTTGCACAATGTGCACATCCATTCTTCACAACCCCCACTATTCTTTTTCTTGTTTTTAGTAATCTTGTTCACAAAATTTAACAAGGGTTTCTTAGGGTTTGATAATTCTTGAAATTGACTTTGGCTTGCATTTGGACTTAGAGTAGAACTAATGTCCTGCTCCCTCAATTCGACACTTTCACTCTCCATGACTTTTCTGATTAATACACAACATAACAAGTTTAATACTCTGGTATATTGATATCTCGCAAATTGAAATTTACATGTTGGAAATTTTAAATTTTAAATATAATCGACAAGTAACTACAAAGAGTTATGAATCATGATTATTGAGTAAATTTGTAAAGTAAATTGCAACAAACATGTAATCCATAAGTTGATTTTATGAACATAATTGAATAAGTTGTAATTTGTAATTAACAATTATGAATTTCTGTTTGTAAATTAAATTAGAGACTACAAAGCATATTAATATATTATTGTGCTCATTGAAGTAAATTATTAATAAGTTGATTTTATGAACATAGTTGAATAAGTTGTAATTTGTAAATTAACATGAATTTTTGTTTGTAAATTAAATTGTAGTATACAAAGCATATTATTGTGAATTGAAGTAAAATTATTATCCTCGTTGATGTAATCATTGTAATGAGTAATGCCAAATCTAAAAGTAAGATATGAAATTTGAAATTTGTAACTAATACTATCAACTAAAACCTAGAGATTTAAAATTCACTTGTTGCTCATATAAAAATTAAAATGTAATAACTAGCATACCCCCGAAGAGGGGGAAATGAAATGCCGAACTTCGGTATGTCTAAAATGAGAGAAAGTTGTGTGTATGTAGAAAATGTAAGTTTATATGTTGAAAGTAAGTATAGTGAATGTATGGAAAATATAGAGCAAATACTAATAACTAATAAATAAGAGCCCATACAATAAATAGAAATCAATTTAATCGATGGCAAGTAAAATGAAATGGCCATTAATTTGTCACAAGAGAAAGTATACATATGTAATATGATTACTTTTATCAAGTTTGAATTTAATTATATTGGAAAGCAACATTAGTATATTCATTTGGTACGGGGAGTGCAAGGATTGAGGGATGCAATTTTAAGTGTGAAACATACAGTAAATGAAGGTGTGGCTCTTCCTTTTTGCAAAGTGTGACATATGAAGTGTCTTTCATATTTGTATAGCGGTCGAAGGAGAACAATGGTCCAATTCGCATTCCTTCTAATGGCTTAGTGCGGTGACATTGCCATGAAGTTCAAGCCTTGATGTTTAGTGTTATCAATGTCAATGGTTGACCACGTTAATGTCAATTCTTGGGTTTTATGCCATAGTCAATTCCCAACCCATCTTGAGCGGGATTTTTTTCTTATTACTTTGATTTATGTGTGGAATCGATATGTGCTTTGGTTGAGATTGGTCTCATGGAGGTTGATGGTCATCATCTTGCTATGCATTTGAGCCATTGGTGAATCTGCAATAGATTATGTAATAGACATAACCAATGCTTGGAGCATGTATTTGTTATGATTGTTTGCAATAATGTTTGTTGCAAATATATTGATTGTTGTGTCAAAGTTTGAACGCTCCACTATTGAAAATAATCTATTAGTCCTAGATTGGAGAAGGCTCCAATTTTCCAAGGCTGGTGTATAATTGTGGATGTTTTTCAATAGCTGCAAGAAACAAGGTTGGGTGACATCAGTATGCCTTAGATGGAAGACCGTCTCCAAAATTATTACATTGGTGAAATTTTTCCATAAACACTTCTACGGAGTTGCTCCTGCATATAGAGGTTTGTCCATCACATGTGGGAGTTGGCCCAAATCACTGGAAAGAATTATTGAATGGTTATTGAATGAGTAATTGGTTTTTTCTAAAAAAATACTGACGCACGTGATTCTCAATATGCACAAACACTTTAGGCCATATGAAGCTCATCTCAGCAACAAGAATGTATTGAATATGTTTCATATCTTATTGGAAGACTGATAGGGCCATGTCCATGTAAAAGCTTCATGTCCTTTATAGGAATCTAGAGCCCTGCATATATAGTGGTTGCATGTATGTTAAACAATGCAACTCCAGTAGGGGTGGGGAGAAGTAGTGGGCTATGGCCAAAGGTTTCTTGAGAAGATAGTGCCTTTTTATGGTGCTTATAAATAGGATTTACCTACGCCTGCAATTCCTTGGATGATCATCCCCAATGGATCTTTAGTTTCTTGTACTTGTCAATGTTGTAGGACTATGTCAAATGCAAGTTGTTGATTGTGAGATAATGTATTTGTGGAAGTAGTCAAGGGAGTGTTACCTTGTATTACTCCCACATTTCTTTGGTTGTAATTGATGTAGTTTGGTGCAGTCTCCAATGTATTTGTTGATACTTCTAGACAATTCCATGTATGATTGGTGTCAAAATATCAGAGGCCAAGCATGTTGAATTCATTAATAATGTTATTCCCTATACGGACTAATATTGACAGAACTTACCATTCATTTATTTCCATGTTGGGATGTATGTTATGATTGGTATCCTCATCTCCAGATGTTTTTTCACTAGTAGTAGGTATAGGGATGCGATCAACATGCCATGCACACTAGGCATTTTGTATGCTTTCCCAGTTTGATGAAATGTCATGTTTTATAAGGCCTATGTCTTTAGCGAAGGAATAGAATGGTTTATAGAATTGTTGTTCATTCCAATAGAATTCAAGAAAGGCATTGGAATCTTTGGTTGGAAATGAAGTAAATGACGTGGACAATTGTAGAACGAGTTCTCTTACTCCAATTTTCAATTTTGCATCCCTGGTTATATGACCATTGGTGTGTAAGGTCAATAAGACAAATCAAGGTTCAAGCTCCATTGGGCAAGTAGAATACAATCACACTAAAGTTATGAAGAAATATGTAATTCATTTAATCATTTCCTTCACAACTAATTTAGGAGAAATTGTTTATGAATATGTATTCATTGAGTTTATTCTTATTATGATGTTGCCTAATGCATTGTAGATCAATGAAAGAACAAATATGAATTTGTTGGTTTGTATCAACAAAATAAATTTGGCATTGTGTTAGAATAGAAAAGTGAATTTCAATTTCTAAGTAGATTCATTACTTCTTTAGTTTGTGCTTATTTATCAATTGCATTTATTTATGTTCTGTTTTTTGTTTATGTACTCAACCCCCTAGCAATCCTTATTGAAAAAATCACATAAAAATCAAATAACTAAATAGCAAAAAAACCAGCTTCATTAGTTCTACTCTTTTCATTTATTTCTCAATTACATTTATTCCAATTCTGTAATTTTGTTTATGCACTCAATCACCCCATCAATCCTTTTTGCAAAAATACATATACAAAAAAAACTAAAAAGAAAAAATATGATGAGAAAGCACCACAAGTTGGAGGAATCATCTTAAGGGTGGAGAATCTGATTTAGGTGTCTTCATTTGATTCAACCCATGTGAAATTTTACTCAAGACAATCACCCATGATAACACCTTCACCTTGTAAGAAAGAATATGTAACTTGAACATGTGCCATGGTGTATACTATAAATAAATATGGAGAGACTAAGCCAACATACAAAATTTGAATGTGCAAGAAGAAAGCCAACAACAGATGATTACATTGGCAGTTTGGAATAAGATTCTTCTAAAAATGGAAGCAAGAAGTTTTGAAAATAGTCTATCAAGCATAGAATCAAAAGGTCGTGAAATTTTGAAGCCAATTTTTCTATATTGGGATGGATCAACGTGGCCAATTATGTTAGATGAATTTCTAGTAAGATGTGCCACACTGTTCATATGCCAAATTTACTATAACATTGTTAATCCGAAAGCTAGTTTTGGTGTGCAAGTCTTTGGCTGATGTTATAGCATCCTCTCTCACTCTAACACTAACATCACCAACAATTTTAATGGAAAGCCTCATTCCATATTTGGCTTGTGGTTACCATTATGATGTTGCAAGCCACAATCTCTAAAGTGACCTATCGTTATATTGGGATTTCAATCTACATTAATACTCCTCTCCTCTTCTCTTTTCTTCATCTTCTTCTCTATATATTAACCTATATTAAAGGTTAATTAGCTCTAGCACTTAATGTTTCCATTCAAATTATGATAGTCAATAGAATGGGGAGTTATCTCTGTAAAACTCCCCATGTACTAAAGTTATGAGAGGGGAAATAAGACCAAATACCAAGTATTTCCAAGGATTCCAACCGCATAACCATTCAAATCTACACAACTTTGTTTATCTCGCACTAATAGTGATACTAGTTGAAGTACATAGATCACCACTTGTGATAAAAAAACCCTAAATTTACATATGTTATGGATAAAAGCACTTGTTCTTTTGTTTGGAAACCACCATTTTTTCATACCCTAGACCCTTTATCTTTTTATTAAAAATAAGTCGTGGGTATTCTATGGGATTAAAATTATAGTTTAGCATTACTGGCTGTGAGAACTAGTACTTATTCTAAAAGTGACTACGTTTGAATGAATATGTGCAACTTCTCTCTATCTATGTTTGACTTCTATATGTGATTGCCTTTTTCATCTTTCCTCTATGAGATGTTCTTGCATGTTTATGTTTAATACTATATGATTACTAAACCATTTTATCACCCTTTACGCTAATTAAAGAAAACCACAGGCATTGACACGGACATGGAAGCAAAGGCAAAGAGCTTGAAACTATAATGCATGCTAGTACATCTCTTGAGAAAATTTGTGTTGTCCAAGGGCTTGAGACCATATTCTATTAGAGCTAACCAAACATGATCAATAGACACTTTAAACAATCATGCTCAGAGTTGGGGAACTTCTCTTCTTGCAATCATGCGACCCCTTGAGCATTTGCATTTAAGTGTGTAGGAAGTTAATGGTGTGAATGCATATCACATTAAGAACTCCACAATAACATGAATATTCATACCTCCACAGTAACATGAATCTTCATCTTACACTAAATGACGTATTGAGTGCTATTTATCTTGTAGTCATATAAGTTTTATAGAGGAGAATGAAAAGAAGAATAGTTAACCTCAGAGGAATTTCTATTAATATATGTTGATGACACCCATAATTAAAAGGTGTAAAAAAATTATTGAATAAACCACCAATAAAATAACTCAAAATCTGTAATCAATATTCCAAATACTAACATTTTAAAAATGTCAATCATATTTCATAACCAAATAAACATTTTAATAATTTATATACATCATCTAAAACACAAAATAACATATTAAAAAGTTAAAATACATAATCTATAACAATAAATAAATAGGTTAAAAATTAATTTACATCATCTCATGATTCAATAAATAAATAAATAAATAGGTTGAAAATTAATTTACTTCATCTTATGATTCAATTTTATGCAATTTTATGCTTCATTCAAACACATCACCTAAAACATACATCTAAAAATTGATAAAAATCACCTAAAAAAATAATATCATATTATTTAAGCAATGGATTATGAAATTAATATCATATTATTTAAGCAATGGATTATGAAATATTTATAGTTGCTATGTTAAATAAAATTCTAAGCATTTACGACTGCATATGCTAAATAAAATGAAGGCATTTATCCGATGTCGAGCTCATTTTACTGTGCTAAAATGCGGACTATGCGGGCCCTTTACTCAAAATGAGCTCGCATAGTCCGCATAAAGGGGATACATTTACCAGGAAAACGTATAAAAAATCTTTAGAAGCTAAGGACCTGAAAGAATCGAGACCATAAAAAATCTTTAGAAATCAAAATTTCTGCACATCATAATTTGCACAAGCGACACCATTTTTCATGTTGACCATTCACGTGGGTCCTCTTATAATCTCATGTGTTGAAGATCATTGAATGGCCAAATAAGGTTGACAGGGGAAGAAAATATTTTGTTTCAAGTTTTTAATATCCCAAGTCAATCTTCGTATTGAATATCGATAATATATAGTCACCATGTCCATTAGTAGCTTGTTGCTTAATTTTCATAACATAATGGATGTAGAAGACAACCCCTTTAGGTGCAGATATTGTAGCTCAGAGAACACAAATTTTGATACACTAACAATTCCATTGAATTTCTTTTTACCTTTTCTCTTCACACAAAATTACATGACCAAAACATACAAGTAGATCCCAATAACACTTGAATGTGTTCTACTTAAATAGAAGAAGGTTGATTGGTGCCCTAGTATCCCATCATAACTTCTTTAGGTTCAGTGTTTTTCACTTATAAAAATACATTTATAAAATAAAGGAGATCCAAACACCATCAATTATACTTTGAGCTTTTAATTCTTATTCATTATTATTCTTGAAAAAATTAAAATATAAATCCCTTGTCTTTTTGGAAACAAAATTTCAATTAGTTTCTGAAAAAATTAAAAATCTCTTATCTTTTTCTTGAAACAAAATTTGAATTAGTTTCTCAAAAAATATGAAAATATAAATCAATTTGGTTAAGATCAACAACAATGTTGCAGTAACAACAACTTGAAGAATTGTGTTCATTATAGAGATACTACTCACCCCAAAGGTTATAAGTACTTTCTCTTTCTAAATATACCTTTACTCATGTGACTTAGTTGGTTTCCCTTATCTGTTTTATTGATCCCGGCTTCCAAAGTAAGGAGAGTGTTAAGTAAATGAAACGAGGAGTAGTCTTATGGAGAAGAGGGCGTTGTTCCCAGAACTAAAGCGATTAGGTCTTTAAAACTAAAATTTAAATTAAAAAATCTAACCATTACGTTAACTATTATATTGAATTTTGCACAGAAACAGAAAACCATAATTCAAAATCAAAATGTTAATGACATAATGTATTAAATTTTAATTTTAAATTATGTAAAGACTAAAATGATAAATCTAAAATTTTAAATCAGTAAGTAATTTAAACATTAAAAAATTCAAAATAAAAACTATCAAGATTCAAAATGAAAAATTTAAAACATTATCGATATTATATACGAGTGTAATGAAATTGATATCATTTAAAACTTAATTGATATAATTTATCCTCTATACATAAATTATATTATTATTATACAAAGTTTGCAAATTGTAAATAGTGAAAAAAGTTAAAAACTGGTAACCCGTAAACACTAAATAGTGAAAATTAAAAAACTTTAAAACTCTAACTTTGCACTTTGTAATTAGAATTTCTGATTTCGCTTTGACCCTAAGTTCATAACCTATAACTCAAATGATTATTCATTAAATAATAAAATAAAAAATATTAAAAGTTAATATATGAATCTATGATTCATGAGTGTATGCGTCTGCGGCTATACCTTCTCGCCGCTCGGTGGCTCGGCTCCGGCTCTGGCTCTGCTGTAAACGATGCCAATGAAGACCGTCGAAAGATGTCAACAACAACAACAACAACACTCGACTCTGTCATTGCCGCGCCCAGTCGGCACTCGGCTCTGTCTAGTTGGTTCGACACCCTTCTAGCTCGACTCCCTTCTCGTTGGCCTACTGAGACCCCTCTCGCTGGCTCGGCTCTGTCAAAACTCAATAGTAGCAACTCACTCGACCCTCTAAAGACTAACAATCAACGCTCAGTGTAAATCGATCCCGACTGTGTGTTGATTAAACGCACAGGGCATGGCTTTATAGCATAAAATTAGCGGGAATGTTTGCCGCCAAAGAGCTCGTGAGCTGGAACGTTTGCCTGGAACGTGTGGTCGTTTCTTTGGACAAGGAGCTGGAGGTCGTTCCTATCAATTTTGGGAACGTTGATAAGTCCCCGCAAATGGAAACGTCACTTTCAAAGTTCTGGCGTTCCCTGTATTTTCCTGTCAAAGTTCCTAGAAAGTTCCTCTGTTTTGGAAACCGTTCCTGGAAATTCGAGAAGTTTCGTTCCCATTTCGAAATTCCCTGGAACGCGGGAACCTCCGGAACGAGTTTCCAAAAAGGTGAGAACCATTCCCGTGCAACATAGGTGTTCGCCCAATCTATTTGGAGTCTGGTCCTAAAAGACTTCAAGATTGCAGCTCCCTCTGGCATAACTGTTACGGTTCTGTACTCTTCCTGGAAGGAAAGGATTCTAGTGTCCAAAGGGAATCGTGCTGGATGGTTGAATGCCTGGCATATTATCCCTAAGAGCGTATGGTGGTCAGTTTGGCTGGCACAAAATGATCTTCATTTTAATGATAGGTCGTGGTCTTCTGCTGATGTTGCCAATAAATTCAAACTGCAGATCTTTGAAACTATCAGGAATTGTTCCTCTTCTATTCCGCAAGAGCTTTCAAAGTGGCTGGGATGTATTGCGAAATGCAGAGATTTAAAAATTTCCAAACCGATGTCGTCTCCTCCTTGGCGTGTGAGACTGTCTATAGATAATTTTTCTCTTTGGAGGAAGAGTAAGGGAGTTGCTTCAATTTTCTTCGATGGAGAGTCTAAGGGGAACCCTGAATTTTCGGGTGCTAGCGGTTTAATCTTCTCTCCGGTCAGTGAGAAAGTCTCTTGCTTCTGTTGGGGCTTAGGAATTTGTTCTAATAACCAGGCAGAGAGTTACAACCTTATCATGGCTTGCCAAATTGCCAAGAAGAATGGTCTCAAGAAAATTCAAATTTTCAGGGATTCTGAGGTCTTGATAAAATTGTTAAACTCTGCCTCTCAGTTCAACAAGCCTTCATTGGATAAAACCTTGCAACGAATTCGTAACTTCTTGAAAGACTTTGATATCATCTCTTCTTTTCATATTCTAAGAGAGCGAACAACCAAGCGGATTCTTTGGCTAATAAAGCTTGTCTTCTGCCTCTAGGAAGCTTCAGTTCCAATGGAGAATCTTGTAGTTTTCAGTTGCTACCATAATTGTTCATATGTGTGAGAGATGATGTTGAAGATGTAAAATTTTTATCCTTCACGAATATTGTTTTAATTCTTGGTCGTATAGAAGTTATCTTCCGACCTCAGTGTAATTGGTTGATTTAGCTATTGCTACTTCAGTCCAATATTTTTCCAAAATATCATAAAAAATAAAAAAATATAACCGTTTGAGTTAAAAAAAAAAGTGGTTGATGTAGTTCATCACGAAAATTAAAACCAAAACTATTGAAAAAAAACCGTCTTGGAAAATGGCTCAAACTAATCGTAAAAGGCCGCCAATATGATCTAAAATCGGTTGCCAATATGATCTAAAATCACTAGAGGCTTCCATGTTTTAGAAATCAACATGGTTTCTAAAATCGAACTTTGCATAACCGACTAAATTTAATTTTCTTATCTTGAATTAATTTTTAAAACATGCAAATCAAAGGAAATTGATTGCTAAGGCATAAGAACACACGAACTAACAAAAACACATCTTTAATTTTCATAATGGATTCATAATCCCAAACTATAAAAATATTTAAATTTTGATGTTATACGTTATAAAACGCTTATGGATTTGCTCAATCTTCCTCCAGGATTCTCTAGAGATGCTGCAACCCCAAACCTCACAACCATACAAGATAACATGAGTGACTAAAGTTTCAAAGAGGAGCTTCTTTTTATCCCACATCACCAGATTTGTTGCTTTACAATTATTTTCAAGACCAAAATAAGCTTTCCACCCTCCATTAATCCTTTTCTCAATGCTATAGTTCCAATTGAGCTTGTGATGAATATTGATTCCTAGGTATTTGTAAGAAGACACTTCCTCCAAGTTGCTATTGTCATACACAAAATTAGCGTAAGTGTTATTTTTGGATTTGATAATCATAATTTTTGTTTTGTCAGTGTTGACAATGATACCCATGGTAGAGCAGAAATCCTTAAGAAGTCGAAGTTGCTTATCATGATCATACAAATTAAAGAATGCATTTGTGTATTAAAAAATTACATATAAAATTTAAGAATGCATTTGGATATTAAAAATATTACATATAAGATTTGCAGTTTGTTATATATATATACTCATTCAAAAAATCTAAGCGAGAAGGACACTTTTATCGACCGTTAGACAATGCATGAGAACAAGCCGTAAAATCTAGTTAATAATAAATACATTTTAAATACTATTTCAGTTATTAGTTAGTAAAATCTAGTTAATAATCTCGTTATCTAACTGTAGATAATGGTTTTGATCTCCTTTATATGTAACACTCATTCACATAATAAGATATTGATTTGCTGAGGTTCTTCACGACCTGTGTCAGTGGTATCAGAGCAAAGGCAGTGAAGCATTGGTGAGAAAGACTTGGTGAGAAAGAAGGAGCCCATGAAGGAGGAGCCGGCAAAGGAGCTATCACCAAGAAAGGAAGAAAGGAGAGCTGCTTAGTAAATATTGTAGAAGAAAGACAAAGACTGCACATTAAGAGGAGACTGCACGTAAATTGTTCCGGTAATTGTTTTGAAGAATTATTTTCTTTTTTAAAAAGAGAAAAAAAGGAAGAGAGCCGCCATTTATATTTTCGTGCAATGGTTTCTTTAAATTAATTATCAAATCTTTGGGGAGTTCTTTTCAGAAAATAAAAGTTTTTAAACATCCATTTATATTTGAGTACAAGGTTTTTAAAATTGAATTATTAAACCTTTCGAGAAATCATTTTAGAAGATAAAAATATTTTAAGGAACATTGGCTAAGGAAAAGAATATTTCAGACTGTATTTTGTACACAAAAAATTACTATACAGTAAATTTCAATGAATTCTTTAATTTCAATTGTTGGAGTTATTTTGTCTGGAAAAGAAAATTATCAGGAATGGTTTCGTAAAGTTAAAAATACCCTTATTTTTAATGATATGTGGGATGGAATTTGTGAAAATGAGAATTTAGAAGATAAGAAAGATGGAGAAGCAATAGATGAAGTGGATAAAAGTGCACCAGTACCACCTACTAATGCCAAAGAGTTAGCATTATAGAAAAGCAAGGACAAGAAGGCTTATGCCTTGATTATTGCCTCTGTAAGTGAAGAAGTAAGTAGACATTTAGTTTCTAGCAAAAGTGTTTGGGAAGCATTAAAGAAACTAAAAGATTTGTATGATTCACATTCTGAGCTTGAAATCATACAACTGTTGATGAAATTATTTAACTTAAAATTAAAATATAATGATCCAATGAAACTTGCTTCTGAAATTAGAGCCATTTTCTATGATATTGATGCAATTGGTGTAAAAGTTGATATTCAACAACTGCATTTATTAAAGCTCTATATCCTACCTATACTCATTATTTAGAATCACTTCAAGCTAGTGGCCAAATGAAAGCTATGACCTTTGAAACACTTGTTGAGAAAATTGCAGAAAGAGAGAAAGCATTTGGGAAGAAGGAGTCTAAACCCAATGAAGAAACTTTGTGTCTTGCACAGAAAGGACGCAAATCAAAAGAAGAATTTGCAAAGGATGAAAATAGAAGCAGAGGTCGAGGACAAAGAGGACAGTACAGAGGAAGGGGGGGAAGATTTAATCAAGGAGAAAAACAATGTTATAGATGTGGAAAAACTGGTCATACTGCCAGTTATTGTAGAACTTCTTCGGATAAAATTGTTAACAAGAAAGAGCAAGTACAAGATAAAGGAAATGATAAAGGTAATCCTCCTGAATCTACACATTATGTTGTTGCACATTGTAATCTAGGAATTGAAGAAGCTTTCAGTACTTCATTTTCATGGAATGACATTTGGTTATTGGATACCGGAGCCACATGTCACATGACATTTAGAAAATACTTATTTGAAACTTTTAGTGATCAAATTGATGGGTTAGTACATTTGGAAGATAAGTCTCAATTAAAACCTTTAGGAATTAGTTCCGTTAGATTGAAATTATCAGGACTTGCTGATAATATACTTATTGATGTTCTGTATGTTCCACAATTGAAGAGAAATCTAATATCTCTTGTGCAAATTAGACAACAAAATCACTTGATACATATGTTTGATGGTATCATTGAAATTAGAAGAGCTTATGATAATGTGATTGTAATGAATGGAGTGGAAGATAACAAGCTTTTAAAGTTGAATGGTACATCATCCAATTCACAGAATTCTGCAAATTTGGTTCAGCATAATAGTAATTTATCTTCTAGCTTATTGTGGCATGCTAGAGTTGGTCATATTAATTATGACAGTCTCAAGATTATGAAACAGAAAGGAGTTCAAGGGATTCCTACTATTCCAAGACAACTTTCACCATGTGATGCTTGTATCTTAGGCAAGCACCGTAAACAACCTTTTAATTATTCTATGTTTCGAGCTTCA
This sequence comes from Pseudotsuga menziesii, assembly GCA_001517045.1. NCBI lineage: Eukaryota > Viridiplantae > Streptophyta > Pinopsida > Pinales > Pinaceae > Pseudotsuga > Pseudotsuga menziesii. Next base: position 61,590 of record LPNX010763531.1, read on the forward strand.
AGAAAGCTTGGTCTTGTTCACTTAGATTTATGTGGGTCCACACCTGTTCCATCAACAAATGGTAACAAATATATGATGACTTTCATTGATTATTTTACGAGGATGTGTTGGGTTTATTTATTAAGAGCAAAATCTCAAGCTTTTGATACATTTAGAAATTTTCACTTATGGATTAAAAATGAAGCTCAACTCAATATTGGAACCCTTCAAACTGATAATGGTGGTGAATATACATCGTAAGATTTTGAAAAATATTTGCAGGATAATGGTATTAAACATCAAACAACTGTTCCTTATAATCCACAACAAAATGGTGTGGCAGAACATATGAATAGGACACTCTTGAATATGGTAAGATCAATGATGTTTTTTAAAAATATCAAGTTAATGTTTTGGGGAGAAGCAGTTCTTTGTGTTGTCTACATTAAGAATAGATGTCCTTCTGCTACACTACAAAACAAAACACCTTATGAAATGTGGCATGATCATCTTCCAACTGTCAAGCATTTTAGAATTTTTGGTTCCACATGTTATGCTTTGATTCCTGAGCAACAAAGACATAAATTGGGAGCAGGAAGTCGGAAGTGTATTTTTTTGGGATATTCTAATACTTCTAAAGCTTATAGGTTGTATGATGAAGATAACAGGAAGTTTATTGTTTCTAGAGATGTTATATTTCTTGAGTTTGAGAAAGATGCACTCACTATTGATAAACAACTTGCTCAGCTTGATAGATTTCATTCTAAAAAAATCTATCATGAAATAGATAACAAACTTCCAAATATTGAAGGGGGGATTATTGTTCTAAGTCAAGTTTTGGAATTTCCTTCTAATGCACAAGTTGATGATTCTAATGCACAAGTTGATGAAACATAAGATGAGACAGTTGATGATATTCATAATGGAATGGATAAACTAAGTATCATGGATAATGCAAAACCTGCTCTTAAAGAAGAAACAAAGCAAACACCACAACAAGAAGAAGTTCGTAGATCAATACGGACTAAGACATTTCTGAAAAGGTATGATGATTTTGTAACATTAGATTGTGAATTAAACGTTCATGCCTTTGATGAACCTGCATCTTTTCAAGAAGCAGTAAATAGTGATGTATGGAAAAGTGCAATGAAAAGAGAGTATGCTGCTCTCATAAAAAATGGAACTTGGAAGTTGGTGGACTCTCCAATTGGAACCAAACCGATTGGATGCAAGTGGATATATAAGAATAAATATAAAGCAGATGGGTCACTTGACATACACAAAGCGACACTTGTAGCAAAAGGGTATGCACAGAAAGAAGGTATTGATTACACAGAAACATTTGCTCCTACAACTAAATGGGGCACCATTCGAACTTTGTTTTCATTAGCAACACCAAAAGGATGGAAGATACATCGCATGGATGTTAAAACCACATTTTTGAATGGAGACTTAAAAGAAGATGTGTATATGGATCAACCTGAAGGCTTTGCTATCAAAGGTCAAGAACAGAAGGTATGCAAATTAGTCAAATCTTTATATGGTTTAAAGCAAGCGCCCCGATCTTGGTATGAAAAGTTAATTGAGCATCTTCTCAAATTGAATTATAACCACTTTAGTTTAGATGATGCAACTTTATTTGTCAAGAAAGTTGGAAGATCGGTTGTATATCTAGTTGTCTATGTGGATGATTTGCTTATCACAGGAAATAATGACGATTATATAATATCTATCAAAAGAGAGTTGAAAAAGGTTTTTGATATGACAGATTTGAGATTATTACATTATTATTTAGGAATTGAAGTAGATAAAAAACCAAAGCACATTTTCATTTCTCAGAAAAAATATGTTGGAGAGTTATCAAACAAATTTGGCATGCAGGATTGTAATCTTGTTTCGACACCAATGGAGCAGAATCTAAAGCTTACTTCAAATGAAGGTAGCACATTTGAATATCCAACAAAGTATAGGCAGCTTGTTGGAAGTTTAATTTATCTTACTACTACTCGTCCTAACATAACTTTTGCTGTAGGAATACTTTCCAGGTTTATGCATCATCCCTGTGAAGGTCATTGAAATGCAGCAAAGTGAGTGCTCAAATATTTAAAAGGCACTCAATCTTATGGCATCAAATATTCTAAAGTTTCATAATTTCATCTCACTGGTTATTTAGATTATGATTTTGATGGAGATAAAGAGCATGGGGTCTCTACTTCAGGTTATTTGATGAACCTTGGATCAGCAGCTATCACATGGAGATCATGAAAGCAATCTGTTCCTGCTGATTCTACAACTAAATCCCAATATGTTGCAGCAGCTCAAGCCACAAAACAAATCATTTGGCTTCGTAAAATACTTGAAGAATTGCAGGAGAAATAAGTGACTTCAACGCCTCTCTTTGTTGACAACACTTCTGCAATTCAATTGGCCAAGAATCCAAAATTGCATGATCAAACCAAACATATCAACACTAAATATCACTTGATTCGACATCATGTTGAGGCCAAAACCATTCATCTGACACATTGTCCTACTTCTGAGCAAATTGCAGATATCTTTACTAAAGCATTGGGTTGTGAAAAGTTTGAAAAATTTAGAATGCAGCTTGGCATGTCAGATGTCCCTTCAGATTAAGGGGGGAATGTTGAATAATCCTTCGGGATTACATTGTAAATACTATTTCAGTTATTAGTTAGTAAAATCTAGTTAATAATCTCGTTATCTAACTGTAGATAACGGTTTTGATCTCCTTTATATGTAACACTCATTCACGTAATAAGATATTGATTTGCTGAGGTTCTTCACGACCTGTGTCACAAGATACTATTAAATAGGTTAATAACTCATTCAATTGTTATCCGAGGTTTCTTTTCTTAAGGATATCAGTTGCAATCTAAGGTTTATATATTACGAGGAAGTTATGGATAAATATGGAAGGAAATGGCTCTATTAACTGTTGACAAAAAAGGCTTCCAGAGTTGTTATAGAGGGGAAATGCTTCGTTAATCATTTACGATAGATATAACGATTGATTTCTTTATCTTTATATATGCATATATTATCGTTCGTAAATTTTGTTATCAAAACACCAAGACATATCATGGAATGATTTATTGTGGTTTTAATTTTCTGATTAGACACTAATGGATGTTTTAGTTTTTTGTATTAAGACATATCAAAATGATTTATGGTGGCTTTAATTTTTTGATGATACAAGATGAAGTGATGAACTAATAAATGTTTTACTTTTTGTATTAAGACATATCTTGAAATGGTTTATGGTGACTTTAATTTTTTGATTATGTAAGATGAACTGATGAACTACTTAATGTTTTAGTTTTCATAGAGATATATCGAAATGAATTATGGTGACTTTAATTCTTTGATTATGTAAGATGAACTGATGAAGTGCTAAATGTTTTAGTTCTATACCTTATATTCAAGATAGTGACATTATATATAGACTAAGTAATCCATTTGTTAGTTATCTTACCAACTATTACATCGTAGGAAGCTTGCAAAATTCGATACTCTCTTTGAGATAGATGTGTCCCGGTGTCAGAAGTCAGAGGACATGTGCTAAAACAATTGGTGAGCCCCCCTTTGCACATCCATTATTGGATGTTAGACTAACATAGGACATGTCGATGGCCTCAACAACTAAAACACTTAGTGGAAATCCAACTACTGTATGAATCCTCTACTTGAAACATAATTTGTGAGAATAATGGGAATGTATATCTAAATTGTTTTGATATATATTTTCTATTGATATCCAGTATTGACTAGAAGCCAAGAGGATTGACACACTTCGAAATGTGTTACTATCGAAGCGAATTGTATGCCTTAAATTAAACATATGATAAGGGAATTGTATAGATAGTATGAAACTTATTTTTGTTACCATCTTAACAATGATTAGATTGTAGGAAGCTTAGAAAAATGTGTCATCCTCCATATAATGAATTCAATTTTAAACTTTATAATTTGAACATATAATAGTGGAATTGTATATAAACCATGAAACCTATTTTTAGCCATCTCGCCACCTATTAGATTGTAGGAAGCTTGGCACCCAAAAATACAATATTGCATAATGGAAGTATGTATTGGGTGTGTAATGACGTGATTTCTAGAGCTAACCATATATGCCTATACCAAATATAATGTGGCCTCCACTTTATTTCCCAATCAATTTCAACAATATCTGTTTGTTTGGCAAGTCATTCCAATCAACTTTTTTGTTTCGTCAATGATGGGAAAGCTAGAGTTTGGTCAATAGAAGACACATCAAATGGAATTGTTTAAAAAATGCCAACAAATTCATCTAACAACCTTGCAGGATATGAAGATGGATTACAATGGAGTTTGATCTCTAATTTGACTTCAGATATCAATGACCAATGCAATAAATGTTTTCTTGTTGCAACAATTGATAAGTATATGATCATGTGCAAATACAATCGTCTGGATTTTTTCTTCTCTGACTTCAGTGGCCCACTTCCAATGGTGTAAGTCGGTGTAAGTCGAGGTGGAATGTTGGAATCCATGCCTTTTGAAGTTCACATTTCAACACAATTAAGTGTTGTTGAGATTGTAAACAACATTTCAATCATCCCAACTTGTCCAAACTTGGATTCAATCGATGACGTATTCACATGCTTAACTGAAGATAATTGACATGATGTTTGTATAAGTGTAAATGATTAAAAATAATTGTGGATGCAAGATTTTGTAAGCTTTTTGCAATGTCAAAATGTTTTTAGCCCAAAAAAAGGCTTAACTCATTGTCGTGTATGTTGAATGTAAACTCAATTGATGTAAGCTTCATTTGAGTAACATGATAGTTTGAATATGAATGTGTTTGATCAAGAGACATATTATAACATGTGATTTGAAAAAAAATGTATCTTTTCTATTTATTTAGGATCTATTTTGCTTCATCAATATTGGCTCAAAATAAAAACAACCATATTAATGTTATTAATACACTACAAGGAAAACCCCCCTATAGAGAAGGTCATAGAGGATGCTTTTAGTGTGACAAGATTGGAAAAATAAATTTAAAAAACCCCATTACAACCTTCTCCAATGGTATCAGATGTTTTAATGGAGTTCATAATGGATAAAAGTTATAACAGGAAAAAATCAGTGGTTGAATGTTTTAGCGGAATTTTTTTTTATTGGTGTGTTTTTTTGAAACAAATCACGCCGGTGTTTTCTAACACAACATATCGGTGTTGTACAATGTACAGTATCCACATCGGTGCATTCAAAGATAAAGAACATATACTTTTCATAATTTCAATGACGTACTGGTCCTTGTGTATCGATTATACGCATTGGTGCTTTTAAACACAATAAACGCACCGATGCGATTAGTCACATCGTGCACACTGCAAAAAAATGGCTTTTACCATGCGGTCATTTGATATGAGCGCACCAGTGCGTATAAACCAATTATACACATCGCTGCTTAAAACAAATCTAAACACACCAATTACACCATTTGGTAAGTAAAAATATTTATTTTAAATTTCAATTGTGTGTTTAAATTAACATAACTGCACCAGTGCTCCTAACTATGATAGACACATTAGTGTGTCTACCATAATACCAATCGTACCGGAATAAGATTCTTCGAACAATGGTTACTGGCCTTGCAACCAAATACATTAATTTTAGTAATTGTGTTTGTGAGTTTTATTAGTGTTTGGGTAGAGGCACCAGAGAAACATTAATTATCAAAAGCACCACATATGATTATTTGAACAACCATTACTGACATTGTA
>LPNX010763531.1:67941-78906 GCA_001517045.1 Pseudotsuga menziesii
AAGAGTGCTTATAGCATCTCTGTGTACAATAACTTTTTCATGATTCATACAGAAAAACATCATCATCTTTCGAAGTTTTGAACCTTCAGTCTTCAGCATAACAAACATAAAGACAATGTTCCCTCAAAATAGCCGAGGCTCCAAATCACTGTGTAGCCTGTCATCTTCTTGCCTCGTGATCACTGTTGATACTGTGGCTTTTGTTCCTTTTTTTTATAATGGAGAAAAAAAAGGAGCGATTGCTGAACCTATTGCAATCTCTCCTTCTATTATCCTCGACTAAATAGCTAATGCTTGTTTAGATAAGGTATCGGCCTCCATGTTGTATTCCCTGTAGATATGTTTGAAATGGACTTCCTCAAAGCTGGGTTGAAGAGCTCTTTTTTCCATCAGTAGATTTTGAATATGAGGAGCTCTTATGTCATTCTTACTTGTTGCCCAGTCTATTACTGTTATTGAATCCCCATAAATATGCACTCTCTTGAGTTTTTTGTCATTTGCTATCTTCATTGTGGCCCATAGAGAAGATAGTTCAGCTTTGCTATTTGTTGCTCTTCCCACACCAAATTTGAAAGATATTTTGTTGGTCTCATCCAAATAGATTATTCCCCCTACTCCTCCTATGGGAGGATCACCTTGGCTAGCCCCATCAAAAAAATCCCAAGGGCATCTCTTGTCAAGTTCCGTAGGCTTGACATTTCTTTTTTTCCTTTCTTAGGAGAAGAATGGTATTCTTGAGCCTTCTGCACCAGAATGTTTGCTGTAATGTCAATGGGAGTCCATTTATCTTTAAAAATGTCCCTGTTACGAGTTTCCCATATGGTGTAAATGAATAGAGCACGAAAAGCACTATGATTACATACTGCCTCATTTCCCCACCAGTCTTTTGCTTTTTGTACCCAGCTTCCTTTTGAATTGTCCATACTTGCTTGAGTGAGTGATCTAGCTGCAATGTTTCACACTTGTCCTGCAAATGAACACGAGCCAAAATTGTGAGAGGTGGATTCATATTCTGATTTACATAGTGGGCATAAACCAGGCCCTTGGAATCCTCTTTTCCTTAAGTTCTCCCAGGTTAGCAACTTGTTGTTTGCTGCGAGCCAGAAGGTAAGTTTGGTTTCCAAGGAATATTTGATGCCCACAACACCCCCCACCACCATGTAAATTTGAGCACATAGATCTGTAGACAAATACACAACTCACAAAGTGGATCTCACAATTTAGTCAGCAATTGAAGAATGAAACAGTGCAAAAAAGGCTTGCAGCTGTGAATGCTTTCATTAATCAAAAAGTAATCCGATTATAATTACAATGAAGTAAAATGGCTTTAATATCCACAAGAATTCGAATCCACATGAGGAAGTTCGAATTGATTAGACTCTACTTGACTGTAGGTAACCAAGACCTTGTCTAAATCACTATCGGAGGACTCAGTAGTTAACTGACCTTGTCTAAACCATAACCGGAGTTCATCGGAGCTCTAAAACACAACTCAAGTGTTACATTCAGTGTTGACTAAGGTTAACTGACTGTGGTAGGTGAGAAATGCGCCCCACATGTGTTCAATCAAGTAAACCTAGCGCTAACTGAATGTAGAGGACTAGAACTGAATGTAACTGACTCCTAACTTAGCTTGATTAGTCATCAACTGAAGTGAACTGACCTTGGTTGGTTTCGGCACTCCCAGTGGCTTCCAAAATTGTAGGGATTGGTCTAGGAGGCTCCTAAACTGATGCAATCAAGTGCAATAAGTGGTCGTGAGCCTCAATTAGTGTTCCCCACACTTTAGTAACTGAAACATGTGCCCCAATTAGGCTAAGTGGACCCAATGGTGTTAATGACTATAAATAGAATGGATGGACTCCCGATTTAGACATGACTCCCAATTTAGACATATGACCAAATTTGTACAAGGGAGGATTAATAATCCTAACACCCCCCCTGAATGCTAACTTGGAAAAACTGTGGGCCCTGGTAACTAAGACCATAGGTCACCCATTACATCAAGTAAAATAAAGTAACTGCTTAATACAAGGAGCTAGGGCAAAAACCGCATGGAAAAAAGCCCTCCCTCTAGCTAAGCAGGTAGAATTACGTCTCAAGTTTGAAAAACTTGAAAATATGTTGCTGCAATCTTCATCTCTGTGAGGTAGTGAAGCACCATGCATGGTGTGCTGTGCACAGGTATTCTGGGGCCTGGCATGTAGACTTCTCCTTCTTCTCCAAAAATGATGATGGGAGGAAGGATGAATGTAACCTTTGTCTCTTGCTGAATGAAGAGGTGTATGATCATATCCATTCTTCTGAATGTAGTAAGACTAAGCCTTTGCCATATTGCATCATATAGGAAGTCTATTGCATCTCCCTGAAGGAGGTAAAATAGCATGACATAGCGCAAGAGTCTTTCCTTTCTGAGTGTCAGGTGAGTTTCTAGTCATCTTCCTAGGTTCCAGTTTGGAAGTAGGGACTGAATCTAAATCTGAGTCACCCTGAATCTCAAGGTCATAAACTGATATAGATGGATCTGCAATACTAGTAGAAGCTATAAAAGAAGTAGATGCAATGATTTTACCTTCCCTTATAGGTGGCTACTGAGAGTGCACTGGTTCTGAAGGAGCCATGAAATGTGAGAACTCATATGCTTTTGAAGCATGATTTGCAGTACCCTTTGCTATGATGCTCCCAGTAGAGATATTTGTGATATGCACTGAGTCAGGATCAAAGATCACTCGCTTTGGAGATCCAGTATGGGTCATCTGATAGACATATAACAGGTTTGAAGCTAGGGAGGGAACGAATAGCACATATTTGAACCTTCCATGTTCAAGTTGGATAGAGCCCTTTCCTTTTGTTTTGAATTTACTGTTATTGCCCATCTGAATACTAGGACCATCAAAGGACTGAAAAGAAGAGAATGATTCTCTGGATGCAGCCATATGGTTGGAAGCTCCAGAATCAATGAGGAAGACAGGTGTTGATGTGTAGCAGGCCTTCAGTGCATGTCCTTTTCTTTGGTATTCTTCTTCTTCTTATTCAGAGTCTTCCTTCCTTGTGCTAGTAGGTATAGAAATGTTGTGCCTTTTCAAGAGAAGAGCCATTTCATCAAGTTGTCTTCTCATACAGGAGCTTTCTGAATGGAAGCCTCTTCCACAGTAAGAGCAGAGGACCTTGCCTTTGCCATTCTTCTTGCTTCTCTTTGAACCTGGAGGTTCTTTTGACTGCTCTTTCTTCACAAGGGACTCATCTCTTTGCTTCCCTTTGTCATTCGCTACCTTATCTCCTCTTGCAACTAGAGCTATATCTTTGGGAGATCGAATGATCCCCATTTGGATCAATTTATCATTCTCAGAAATAAGAGATTGCATGAAGGCATTAAGAGTGGGCATCTTCCAATTTGGAGTAGTGAGCCTTACTGTTTGGAAGGTGGATACAAAGTCTGAGTAGTCTGCATTGAGCTTTGTGAGAATGGAAAGGATGAGCTGATCTTCATCCTTCTTCACTTTGCATTGCTTCAATTGATATATCAGGTTCTTGAACTTTGAGAAGAATTCATTTAGAGATTCGAAATTGGATGGATTGAGAGTAATCAGATCATTTTCTAGCTGATGGATCCTCATCTCATCATGCTTATCAAATAAGGAAGCAAGCTTGTCCCAAACCTCCTTTGGAGTGTCCAAGTCTTGGATGTGAAATCGAAGATCTCTAGAGACTAAGGAGAGCATGAGTCCATGGGCCTCATCAAGCCTGTTCATGTACTTAGCTTTGTCTTTATCTGATTCTGGATCTTCCTCTGTTTCTTCTATGAGTCTGAAGAGATGCTTGGTGCGGAGCAATACTCTCATGTCATCCTTCCACTGGTGATAGTTGAAGAGAGTGAGAAGGTCCACTGGATGAGCCATTTTGAATGTAATAAGAAAGACTGAGCTGCTGTAGTGAATGCAGTGAGAAGAAGAGGTTGCTTGTAGCAAATGCTGTAAGAAAAGCTGATAACCTGTCACAAAATCAAACATACAAAGTAAGGTCGACATTCTGCACTTTTGGAATTTCCTTCACACCCAGCATAGTTGATCAAGAAAGCTTGATCAACAATTTCCTAACTTGGGATATTAAGTGGTAAATTCTCTGCTTTTGGTGCAGTACTGGAAGGAGCAATTTGCCAAAAAAATGATCCGGTTGGAGATCTGAGGAGGAGAGGAGTCTTGTCCACCGAGGCTCTGATACCATGTAAATTTGAGCACATAAAGTTGTAGACAAATACACAACTCACAAAGTGGATCTCACAATTTACTCAGCAATTGAAGAATGAAACAGTGCAAAAAAGGCTTGCAGCTATGAATGCTTTCATTAATCAAAAAGTAATCCGATTATAATTACAATGAAGTAAAATGGCTTTAATAGCCACAAGCAATTTGAATCCACATGAGGAAGTTCGAATTGATTAGACTCTACTTGACTGTAGGTAACCGAGGCCTTGTCTAAATAACTATCGGAGGACTCATTAGTTAACTGACCTTGTCTAAACCATAACTGGAGTTCATCGAAGCTCTAAAACACAACTCAAGTGTTACATTCAGTGTTGACTAAGGTTAACTGACTGTGGTAGGTGAGAAATGCGCCCCACATGTGTTCAGTCAAGTAAAACTAGCGCTAACTGAATGTAGAGGACTATAACTGAATGTAACTGACTCCTAACTTAGCTTGACTAGTCATCAACTGAAGTGAACTGACCTTGGTTGGTTTCAGCACTCCCAGTGGCTTCCTAAATTGTAGGGATTGGTCTAGGAGGCTCCTAAATTGATGCAATCAAGTGCAATCAGTAGTAGTGAGCCTCAATTAGTGTTCCCCACACTTTAGTAACTGAAACATGTGCCCCAATTAGGCCAAGTGGACCCAATGGTGTTAATGACTATAAATAGACTGGATGGCCTCCTGATTTAGACATGACTCCCAATTTAGACATATGACCAAATTTGGACAAGGGAGGATTAATATTAATAATCCTAATACACCATTCTTTTTGCACTTCAGTTTGCTCTGTTATTGCAATTTCGTGCCCTGTTTTTGCTGTATATTCACCGTTCGTTGAATTTCTAATCTAAATTAATTTGTCATGATATTCTTCATTGAGGTTGATGAAGTTTGTTTCCAGAAGGTGCACATAAGAACCCCATATTTCTCTTTCATCACCACTCAAACCCAGTTCATCAACAATTTTCCATCTATGGTGTGGATACTGGAGGTTCACTGAAACATCTACAAGGTTAAAACATCTATGTTCCTTCATATTTACAATGATTTCAGCGGGCAGCTTGTAGTCTTCCCCAACACATTCCCATGGATCCTCACCAATCCTGACACTCTTTCCATTACCTATTTCCCATGCCACCTAGTTCCCTATGAGGGGAAATGCCATTACTAATTCCTTCCACCCTACTAACCCATTTTTGAATGTCTTGTTTGTACATATGAACCAGTCAATCAGGGTTGTATCGGGGCAATATTTTGAGCAAACAACTCTCCCCCAAAGGGTATTAGTGTTATGGGCCAGCCTCCATAGTGATTTTGCTGCTAAGGCTTTGCAGAAAAGAGATGGATTTTTTATGCCCCATCCACCTAGTTCTTTTGGTGGATCTATGGTTGTCCACTTTGCCAGAGGAATACCTTCATTTTTTTTGCTTGCTGTCCATAGGAAGGAGATGCATTTTTTCCTAATCTTAGTTAGGATTACTTTTGGGATGTATGATATTGAATCCCAATAGACTGGGATGCTCTGGAGGACTGCCTTTATTAGCACTAGTCTGCCTCCCCTGGATAGAAACTTGTTATCCCATACTGAGACTCTTTTTTCAACCTTTTGATACAACCACATCCAGTCTTTGAACCCATAGCTATTAGGTTTTAGTACAAACCCTAGATACTTGAAGCCCTTTGAAAAATTGGAGGTTATATAAGAGAGGATTTCTTTGGAGTGTTGAATAAACTCTTCAAAGCATTCATTATGCACCATTAGGGATTTGTTAATGTTTACTAGCATTCATGTTGCCTTCTTGTACTTCTCAATTAGTGCTGCAAACTCCTTTTCATTATCCTTGGTACCTTCACCAAAAAGCAACACATCGTCCACAAACAGGGTGCGTGTGACTTCTTCCTCACTAGAGACCTTTACTCCTACTATATTCCCTTCTCCCTTCGCTTTCAGGACCAACCCACTGAGAGCATCTGCAACTATGAGGAACAAAAAAGGTGACCGAGGGAATCCCTATCGAATTCCTCTTGTAGGTATGAAGAAGGATAATGGGGCACCATTAATCAGTGCTGCAAAGGATGTATATTGGATACATCCCATTTTCCATTCTACAAATTCCACATCCATTCCCAACTGTATAAGGATGATCCTGACAAAAGTCCAACTTACTCCGTCATAAACTTTGGACACATCTAATCTAAGGGAAAAAGCACTTTGTTTATTCTTTTTTATGGAGTGGATTTCTTCCTGGTCCAGGGATACTGCATCCAGGATTTTTCTATTGTGCAAAAGACCAAATTTCTCTTCTAAGATTACTCTGCATAGGATGGGTTTTATCCTTTGAGCAATCACCTTTGCTATGACTTTGTATATCATGTTACAGCATGAAATAGGTCTAAAGTCATCAAAAGTTTCAGTCTTCTGCTTCTTCGAAATTAGGGAGATAAAAGTGGAATTGATGCTTCCCAGGACCTTGCTATATTTTCGAGACTCCTTAACCACTACCAGGATGTCTCCCTTGATTAGGTCATAAAACGCTAGGAAGAATTCTAGGGTGAAACCATCTGGTCCCGGGCTCTTGCCCTTTTGAAAATAATGAAAACTTGCTTTATTTCTTCCTCCAGGATGTCCTTGGTTAGTTCCTCATTAATTTCCTCTGTGATTGCTCTTGGAAATAAGTCAAGGACCTCTAAATTTTCTGTGATAGGGCATCCCTCTGGCTCCTTGAAGAACACTTGAAAATGCTCAACTGTAGCTTGGGTTTTTTTCTGAAAAAGAACTGACCATATTTGCTTGTGGAGATCTGATTTCGTAGATTGTGTTAATGCTCTTTCTATGAGATGCATACCTATGGAAAAACTTTGTATTCTAATCCCCTTCCTTTAGGCATAGTGCTCTACTTTTGAGCCTCCACTTCTTCTCTTCCTGAGAAAGTAAAAGGTCCTTTTTCCCTTCCATCTTTCTTAAGACCTCTAATTGATCTATAGAGAACACTTCATCATTATTCTCATAGATCTCTTTAATTTGCTCTTCTATCTATCTCGTCACCTCTTGCTGAGTTTTCCTTTACTTTTCATCTCATGCTTTTGAGATTTTTTTAACCTTTATTAGAGGAAATTTGGGGTCTAAAATGGGCCTTATAAGAAAACATGCCAACAATAAGTTCTTGTGATTTGGAATTCAAGAACCAATAGAATTCCAATAAAATGATTCAACCATAATGGTTGAATTGACATATTTGTCACAAAAAAAACTCATTTTTTTGTTCTTTTTTTTGACATATCTCCCTGTATTTTAACTCAAATTTCGATCGGGAGAGCTCGTTGGATGTAGAATTTGATTTTGCATCTAACGAGTACTCACACTACATACTTTTGACGGACCTCGCTACCCCAAAAACAACAAATACCTGAAAAAACGTGATGGTCATCACATGGTCCGTCAAAAGTATGCAGTGTGGGTACTCGTTGGATGCGGAATCAAATTTCGCATCCAACAAACAAGCTCAGGAGGTTTTTTTAGGTATTTCTTGTTTTTGGGATAGCAGTGTCCATTAAAAGTATGCAGTGTGGGTACTCGTTGGATGCGGAATCAAATTCCACATCCAACGAGCTCTCCCAATCAAAATTTGAGTAAAAGCACATGGAGATATGTTGAAAATACGAACACAAAAAGTAGTTTTTTTCTTTCTTCCTCCAAAATTAATAAATATTATTTTATTATTTTAACTATTATTTTATTATTTNCTAATTTATTAGCAAATTGCTGCATAAGAAAGTGATTCTGAACCTCCTGTAAAGGCTCCCATGCTTCTTTGATTAGGTTTCAAAACTCTTCTTCTTCTAGCCACTGTGGTTTGAATTTGAAAGGGGATGGGGGTTTCACCTCAGGGGACCTGATAGTTAGCACTATTGGGAGATGGTTTGAGTTCCCTCCTGTTTCCAACTCAGATTTCAGAATGAGGTCGTCCCTAATTAGGTTTACCAGGACTAGGAACCTATCCAACATTTTTGATTTGGCTTTTTCTCCTCCCCTTTTATTTCTCCAGGTAGGGACTATCTTTAGTGGAGCCAAATCTATTAGTCCTTTCTGGTCAAAGAGATGGTTAAAAAAGGGGGCTAGGCTATTTCCTCTAGCATTGTTTCCTCAAATTTCCGTTGCAGTGAGGGTTAGATTGAGATCCCCACCTATAATCAAATTTGGGAGATCCATCGCTCCTGAGGATTCTAGCTACTCCCAAAAAACCTTTCTATCATAGAAAGGTGCATACATATTTAGGGTGAAAAACTTCTCTCCAGCCTCATTGTCTTCCAGTTTTGTTGCCAGAATCAATCCAAAACGTTTTGTGGATATCATTCTAACTGCTGGATTTCAAGCCATTATGGTTCCTCCAGAGTGACCTTCAGCATCACAACTCACCATATCCCAGTTCCCAGGGCATTCCTTGATTATATCCTCAACCTTTTCGCCTTCGATCATGGTTTCTTGCAATAGTATCACTGATGGATTTGTAGAGGCTAAAAGCTATTTCAATGCATTTTTTTTAGGTCACCCCTAGCCCTCTGATATTGAGAGAGAGGATTTTCATTTTATAACCCATGCTGGGGATTTTCTCCTAAGCGCCCCTAAGATAGTGGACTATTTCCCTCGTTTAACTTCTACTTCCGCATGCTTCTGTGCTTTAGAAAGGAAGGTTTTTCTGCCTAGTTGAGGTTTTAGGGTTGGGTTGTGGTCCAGCCCTCCCGTGGACACACATTATTTTTTTGGCAAATTGTGTACTCTAGGACGGAGATTATAATGCCTCTCCGCGTTTTTTCCAGAAATGGCCATTTTACAATTGACTATGCGGTTTTCTGAATTAGTGAACAAAACTGAGCAAACAGAGTTAGGACTTGGTTTCTCAACAAAGTTACCTTTTGGTTCCTTGCCTGGCGTCCTCTACTTCGTTCCTCTTAAGCCTCCACTGCTGAGTTGGCCCTTCCCTTTGTTGTCTATGTGGCCTTTTTTGGAGCTTGTTCCACTATCCATCCTCTCAGGATATTTCCAAGATTCTCCTGCTACAGTGTCCTTGAATTTGTCGCGTTCACCACCTTTTTCTATTTTTTCTTCTTCCTGTAGACCACCCTTTGATTCAACTTTCCCTTTCACTTATTTTATCTGCCTTTTTTCGCCACCTTCATGTTCACCACCTTTCTGCTCCTCCTTAATTTTGTAACTATATTCCACACTTTGCTTCTCCTCTATGTCACATTGCCCTTCACCATCCTCTGTACTGCTCTTATCCTTTGGCCTCGCATCTAGTTTTTATACTCCCTTCCGGACCCAAATCTTTTTGAAGAGGACTTCCTTCCATGTTTTTGGACAATCCCTCTGCAGATGTCCTACTTCTCGGCATCCGAAGCACCGAAACAGAACCTTCCAATAATCCAAGTGTTGGCACCACTGGTTTTCATGCATTCTAATTATCAATTCCTCATATAAACCATTTCTCAGGTCTGTCTCTACCAGGATTTTTGCGCACCTACGGTAAACCTTCATTTCCCAATTGTCTTCTAAGGTCACAAACTTCCCTAATTTATTCCCTATGACTTCCAAAATTTTTGCTACCTAGAATACCATAGGAAAACCAGGCAGTATCACCCATATCTGTTGCCTGTTATGTGGTTCCTTTCTTGCATCAAAATCAATCCTCCACTTTTGTAAAATGAGTCCGGATGGCCCCCAGCTCCATTTTCTATCCAATAGTTTTGTGCCATTCGCTTCCTGCTTTAGTTTTATAAGGAACCATCCTCGCGGCAACACATGAAAATTAGGTAAATATCCCAGCTCATCTTCCCAATTCCTTTTTACTCATCCCTGCATAGCTTCCTTACCTGGGTTTTTACCGCAAAACCGACCAACTAGAGCTCAGCTTAGGTACTCTGGAATTTTTTTAAGCTAAATGTCACAACCCATTGTAAGTTCTGCTACTGTTTTTTGTGAGCGAATTCCTTTGTATTTTCTTGGTTTCAACCTACTTATGGAGGCATGATCATGGCTACTCATGTTTTCCCCTACGTCATCATTTCTAGAACGAGTTTCTCCTGCTGGCTTCATCCTCTCCTGCGCCATCGTACTGTTCTCCAACTCCACCATAATTCCTAATTGCTCCTGTGCCGTCATACTGTTCTCCAACTCCACCATATTTCCTGATTGCTCCCACGTACAATGAACTTCGTCCTGTGTATAAAAAATTGCCACCACCTCATCATACGAGTAATCCACCTCGTCCAGCTGCATCTTGTCGTGTATCCTTTCGCTCCCTTCACTCGCTTATGTTGTAGCTCCTCCTCCCCCATCATTTTTTAAAAATTTAAAAAGAAAAAAGACCGCTCCTGCTGTTTCCTTGTTCCTCCTTGCCTTCACCTAAACTGCCTTCTGCTCATTTTGCCTTGCCGCAGAGCTCCATGGATCCCCCCCAGTTCTCATACATTGTAGTGATATATATATATATATATATATACATATATATGTATACATATATATGTATACATATATACATATATATACATATATTTGTATATATGTATATATATACATATATACATATACATATATACATATATACATATACATATATACATATATACATATACATGTATACATATATACAAATATATGTATATATATGTATATATGTATATATATATATATGTATACATACATATATATATATATAT
>LPNX010763531.1:78926-116426 GCA_001517045.1 Pseudotsuga menziesii
CAACTCTAACTCATAATCTCTCTCTATCTATCTCCCCCTGCAAACCCCCACACTTCACTCTCCTACCCCTACAACTGACACCATATATATCTCTCTCCACCACCACTTAACAACTCTCTCTCTCTCTTCCCCCTGAAAACAAACCCCCACTCCATACCCTCCAGTCTATCTATATATCTCCACTATTGCTAGCAACCTCCCTCTCCCCCTACTCCTCTTCTACCATTAACCACCCACTCACTCTTTCTTTCCTCTCACCTACTCCTACCACTAACCATCCCACTGATCACTCTCTCTCTCTCTAAACCCTTTAACCGTAATATATATATATATATCCCTCTTCTCCTACTCCCAGCCACTCTTAACAACCCACTCTCTCTCTTTCTATTAATCTCCCACATATTCCTACCAGTAACCACTTCTTGGATCTCTCTTTCTCTCTCTAAAATCCTAAATCCCATTCTCTCTCTCTCTCTCTCTCTCTCTCTCTCTCTCTCTATATATATATATATATGCTCCCAAACCCCCACTCTTCACTATCCTTCCCATACCCCCTCTCTGTCTCTCCTACCAATAACCATCTCCCCATCCCTCTCACTCTCTCTATATCCCCCTTCCCCTAATCCCCCCCACATCCTTAACCATCCACTCTTTGTCTTTCTATGGGTTCCCATCTACTCCTACCACTAACCACCCCGCTTATCTCTCTCTCTCTCTCTATATATATATATATGTGTGTGTGTGTGTGTGTGTGTGTGTGTGTGTGTATGTATATACATATATATACATATATATACATATATATATATATATATATGTATATATATATGTATATATATATGTATATATATGTATATATGTATACATATATGTATACATATATATATACATATATATATACATGTATACATATATATATACATGTATACATATATATATACATGTATATATATATATATATATATAGAACATCATTTTTTTGAAATTGAAATACCATAGATGTAGACATTAATTGTAATATTGAATCATCCATACATTTAATTAATAATTTACCGTTTCACATGTAACATTTGACAATAACATTGAAAAATGCAATTGAATAAATTTTTTTATGTTATTATACATCAATAACAATACCTTTGTCATTCAAAATAGCACAACATAGAGATAACAATAATCAAAATGTCAACATGCATGTAATTGTTACACTTATTGGTAACTTGTTGTTTTTCAATTCAAACAATATGTCCAACACATTACTATACAAAATGTCAAATTTTCACAAACAATTATTTCAAAATATATAGCAAGTTACAATAGCTTGCATTAACATCAAAATTAAATATGGAAGATCATTCTTCACTGGAACTTCTATCGATGCTCGAGCCTCTTGCATCACTTGGTTATTTTGTTGAATGTTTTGTTGATTTGATTGATTTAATATCACAAAAAAATACACCTCAAGGCATTGGATACCTATCGATGTTTGATAAATCTAAGTTTAAGACGGATCTATGCTGGTGATATTACAATCTAAAAAGTTTTAGAAATTACAAAAAAAAAAACTCCTATTGCATATGTTTGCATTTTGCACATGCGCGAAACTAACAACTGCTGCGTTCGGCACAACACCAATGAAGAAACCAATTACAAAATAAATATATAGGTAAATATTATTCTTAGTTCTATTCTTAATAGAACCGATTCTTCATTGGTGAAGGAATATTTTAAGCAATTAAAAAGTGGAGATCGGTTATATACTTAACAATAATGTAAGAAATTATAGTTATGATTATGATAGTGCCACAACCTTGGGACTAATAGGAATGCTTATAATACGTATATCCCTGCTACATATATTGTAATATTTATCTATTGAATTAGTGTATTTGAGTTATGACATAGTCCTTGGGAGATGCAACATAGACACTATCATTACCATTCTTTAATGTACCAATAGATGTTGTAAGTAATATTATGGAAAATCAAAATGCTTAGATAGTTTTTGTAGATTTTTGAAAATTCGTGCTCCAAGAAGATTTAAACTTTTTTCGAAGCATCTACCCTAGTTTGCATTGGGAGGCCTCTCGAGCTTTGTCCAGGATCTTGCAGAGATCTCGATCCTGCAGATGCTAGATTGTTCCAGGCTTTGAAGGTTTCCTTCCTCCGAAGTCCTGTGGATTTCAGTTCAATTCTGTAGTTGGAAGGATTCACCATTGTTTGGATCATTGCTCTTAAGCGTTGAAATTTGGAGTTTTCTCATTTTGGCTCCAAGATTTGTTTAAATTTTTGCAGGTGTCCTCGCCCAGCTTGGGCTTGCTAGATCTTGTGCAGGAAGATTCGGCTTTTGCTTGGCAGCTCCAGGGATTTCTCTCTGGTTCTCACGTTGAAAGGAGGTCGCGCTCTGATTTGAAGTTGATTGTTCTTGGCTCTGGCCTGGGTGGGCCTCGTGCTCTCGGAGTGCTCCTCTCTGTGGTGGCTTCAAGAATCGTGCCTGCTCATTGGTTTCTTGTTTATTGCAAGATCCTTCCCCTAGTGGTTATTGAGGTTTCAATCTTGTGCCTGCGTGGATAACCTGATGTGTGCAGAGGTTCTTTCAGCTTCGAATTTGTCTGGTGATTGGTTGTAGAAGGAGGGTTGTCTTCAGCTTTTCTTTGGGAGTTTATTTTCCAGGTTTTGGAATCTATGTGAGTTTCCTGGTGCTTTGGTCCAAATGGATTCTAGAGGGGTTCCTCCTCTCCCTCTCCCTCCCGATCTGGAAGCTTTTAGAAGGCTTATTGCTTCCTGCGGTAAGAGAAAGGGGGGGGCATCTAATAAGTTTGTCAAGAAGGTTGACATTCCTTCGATTGAGCTTCCTACTGAAAGGACTTGCCGATCGACGTTAAACCTTGCTGAGCGGGGGATCATTGGTCAATTCACTGGCCTATGGCCCTCTCCTAAGGCAATTGAAGGATGGGTGTAGAGGAATTGGAAGCCTCTTGTCTTAGAGGATATTCGTAGCCAATTTCTTGGAAGAGGCTTCTTTGTGTTTGTCTTTGAATCTACTGAGGATATAGACTTGATTTTCCAGAATGGCCCACATTTCATGGGTCCTCAGGGTCTTTACCTGAATAAGTAGACCCCCAATTTCGACCCTTCCCAGGATGTCCTGTCTACAGTTCCTGTATGGGTAATATTACCCTTTCTTCCTTTTCATTGTTGGAATACTGAATCTTTGATAATTATTGGGAATAAGCTCGGCAGATACATAGACCGGGCTGAAAGAAAAGATCAATTTTCCTGCACTAGGATTTGTGTAGAAGTGGACCTGGAGATTGGTCTGCCCGAAGCAATTCAGTTAATTGTTGTAGACTGGTCTTACACCCAAGAGTTGGACTATGAGAAAATTCCGTTTAAGTGTAGATTTTTCCATGGATATGGCCATTTCACTCGAAACTGGAAAAACAAATCTGAAGAGGTTAATGCTAAAGAGAAAGAAGACCAATGGATTCAAGTCCAAAAAAAAGGAAAATCAGTGCAGGGTTTTAAAAAGAAAGGGAAATCAACAATCGGTGATTCTGTGGCTGGGAAAACTTCTATTTCTCAGGCTGCTGATATTCCCAAAGATGATCATAATCCTTTTGCTGTCCTAAATACCTTTGAAACTATCCTTGAAGAAGGCGAACTGAGTCATATGGAAGTGATCGAGCCGGTCTTAGAAGATATTCCCGTTCTTAAGGATTTATCTAGCCCTTCCTATGTTGCTCTTCCCCTAGAAGGTGGTTCCCTTCCCTCTTCTCCTATATATACTTGCTCTCCTCCTTCTTATGCTGATATTGCCCGAAAGAAACATGATGTTAGTCCTGACTCTTCTAGAGATGATTCCTTTGAGCTAAAAAAAACAGTTGGTAGGAAGTCTAAAAAGGAGATAAGGGAAGAAGAGGCTAAAAGGCTCAAGACTCAAGGCAGTCAGGCAACAATTGAAATGTCTTATGGGAGAAATAAGAGAAACAAGCCTCCTAAGCGAGTTATTACTCCCTCTACATTGGGTAAGTAATGCTTTTAACCTCTTGGAACTGTAGGGGGTTGGGGCACTCTAGAAAAGCTGAAGCTGTAAAAAATTTAATGAAATTGGATCCTACTGATATCCTATTGCTCCAAGAGACAAAAATTGAGGAGGATGCTCTCCTTCTCATTAGAAAAAATAAGTGGAATTTGACTTCTGGTAAGGCGGTCAGTGCTAGAGGTTCCTGTGGGGGGCTAGCCACATTATGGCGCAAAGATAATTTTCAGCTTAAAAATGAGTATGCCACTCAGCATTGGATATTTTCAGAGCTTTTACATTATAACAGTAAGATAACTTTTAACCTTTTCAATCTATACGTTCTGGTTAACTATGGGGAAAAAAGAATGTTGGCAATCAATTTTCGATTTCCATGAGCTCCATTCTCCAACAAACATTATTATAGCAGGAGATCTCAATATGACTTTAGCTCCGAGTGAGAAGAAAGGAGGAGTGCATGGTAAATATTTCATGCAAGACGTTGTGGAAAAAATGATACAAGATTGGGATTTGGTTGATTTAAAGCCTAAGTTAGGCCGTTTCACGTGGTCAAACCAGCGAGTGGGGGCCGCGAGCATATTTTCTAGGATAGACCGGTTCTTAGTTCATGGTCCTTTGCTGGATAGTAAGTGGATGATTTCAACTAAAATTCTTCCCAAGCTGGCTTCAGATCATCATCCAATTACATTGCAATTTGAAATTGAAGATGAGCTTGGCCCAATTCCTTTCAGGTTCAATCCTCTTTGGATTGAACGTGAAGGGTTTATGGATACTATTTTTCAAGCGTGGTCCAATTTTGTGGTTGGCTCTCCCAGTTTTGTCTGGGAACAAAAACTGAAATAGACCAAGTGCGCTTTGAAGAATTGGATAAAATTTCCCCTTCTAACTCCATTGAGTACCAGGAAGGATAGAGTAGTAGAGCTCTTTTCTTTGCAAGTTGATTTGGAAAATAGAGAAGTAACCTCCACTCATATCGCCCTTCATCAGATTGCTTAGCTTAAAACTAATATTTCTTTTAGACAGGAGTAGGAGCACCTCAGATTGAAGTCAAGAAGTCTTTGGTTGAAGGATGGGGATAAGAACTCTTCTTTTTTTCATCGTCAATGCAGAGCCAGGCTTTCCATAAATCACATTTCAGAAATCATTGATGATGAAGGGGCCATCATTAAAGGCCAAGATCTTCTTAAGTAGTCAGCTAGCAGGCACTTTCAAATGTTGTTTAAAGATGACGATTGTTCCTATGAGGAAGTGTCTTCTGATTTTCTGCACAATGTTCCTTCTCTAGTCAGCATTGAGGAAAATTTTGATTTAATGAAGAGTTTCTCTTAGCAGAAAATTGTTGAAGTTATTTGGGCCATGGAGTCAGACAAAGCTCCTGGGCCAGATGGTTTTTTGATACTTTTTTATAAAGTTTGCTGGCCTATAATCAAGTCTGACTTGCTGAGAATGATCAATGCCTTCTAGAAAAAGCTAAAATGGGTGGGTGCACTAACTCTACTTTTCTTTCCCTCATCCCTAAATAAGTCAATCCTCCTACTTATGATAGGTTCAAACCAATTTCTCTGTGTAATGCTTCTCATAAGATAATATCCAAGCTTCTAGCAAATAGACTAAATCCATTGCTTGGAAAGCTGATCTCTCCTTTTCAAGGGGGTTTCGTAAAAGGTAGACATCTAGTGGATAACGTCATACAAGTTCAAGAAGCTTTGCACTCTAGTTTCTTACGGAAAGAGAAAGGCATGATAATAAAGCTGGATATGAAGAATGCTTTTGATCGAATTAAGCTCCCGTTCCTTTATGAAGTCTTGCTTTCTTTTGGCTTATGTCTAGAATTTGTTTCCTTGATTAAAGCATGTACTAAAATCCTTGGATTGCCCCTTTAGTAAAAGGTAGGCCCACTGATTTCTTTAAAGTCACCCGAGGCCTTCATCAAGGTTGTCCGCTGCCCCCCTTCCTGTACATATTGATGGTTGAAACCCTTAGTAGAAAATTATTAGCTGAAAAGGAGGCCAGATATATCCCGGGCATCAAGATTGTCAGGGGTATTGATCCAATCAACCATGTTCTTTTTGTGGACGATTCTCTTCTCTTGGGAGGGGCCTCTATGTCAATTGCTCGGGCCTTTAATGATATTCTCAAAAATTTCTGTTTAAGTTCAGGTGCTTTGATAAATAAAAACAAAAGTGTTGTTTACGACTGGAATATAGACCAGCTTTCTCTACTCTGGATTTCAGATCTCTTTGGCTTTCCTGGATATGTCAAGTGGGAAAAAATCAAGTATTTAGGTCTCCCCTTAACTCTTGGCCCGACTCCTCCTTCTTTGTGGATTGAAGTGCTGGCCAAGTTTAAGGAAAAAATAGCCTCGTGGGGGCGTCAGTGGCTTTCTAAAGCTGGGAAACTGATCTTGATCAAATCAGTTCTTTCAGCACTCCCCATTTTTCAGTCAACTCTGCTTGTTGCTCCCAAAGATATCTTTGCTCAGCTTTCTAAACTCATGAGATATTTTTGGAGGGAAAGGTGGACAAAATAAGATGCATTTGGTGAGATGGGAGGTTCTCAAGTGCCCCTCTTCAGATGGTGGTCTTCAAATTCACGATCCTGGTCTTGCTAATTTGGAAATGGTAGGCAAGCTGGTTTGGAGGCTTTTTTATGATCCCAAGCACCCTGTTAGTAAAATTTTCAAGATGAAGTATTTGCAAGGTGGTTCTTTACGAAATATATTTTCTGCAAATACTCCTTCTGTCTCTGTTATATGGAATTCTTGTAGGAAATGTTTTGGGTTTTAAAAAAAAAATTGTATAGAGTCCCAGGTAATGAGATGAAGACCCTTCTTTGGGAGGATTCTATCTTTGGCACTCCACCTCTTTCCTTTGTTCCTCAATTACATGAGTTAATGAATTGGTTCAAGAACAAAGGTCTAATTTGCCTTGCTGATATCTGTATGTGGGATTTTGATGGCAATTGAGCTGGATGGAACTTCCCAGATCTTCCTGTTCATTTTATCTCCCATAAATCGGTTCTGACTTCTCTTCTTACGGGCCTCGCTCCAGTTCACCATACATGCAAATACCGGTGGGGATGGGGCACAGATGGGTTTTACACTGCTGATACCGCGTTTCAGTCTCTTCTTCCGGTTCACAATTCCTCCTTTACTCCTGCGATTTGGCATTCAGTTTGGCATTCCTGCTTGCCAAAGGTTAACTTTTATGTTTGGTTGTTGTTAAAAAATAAAATTTTGGTAGGTGACAATCTTCAGAAGCGTGGATTCAATGGGCCTTTCAGATGCTGTTTTTTTTCAGGTTGCTATTGAGACGACCGATCATCTATTGGTGGGCTGCGATTTTGCCAGACAAGCTTGGTATATGGTACTTCTTCAATTTGTTGAGCTTACCTGCCTAATTCAAAATACTGTCAAACAATTCTACAAAGTCTGGCACGACCGACGACCTCCAAAACGAAATGCTGCAGTCTTGCATAAATAATGGCACTCAATTCCGATTTTTTTTGTGGTAATTGTGGATTCCTAGGAATAATTGCATCTTCAGTCATCAGTGACCCAAACTCCAGCTTGTTGTCATGAAAACGTTATCATGGTTAGCAGAATTAATTGATCATTCTGCATATTTTTTGCCAGATTCGATTCGTTTCTGTTCTTGTTCAAATGTTACGGGGAATATTAAATTGAAGCCTGTTTTTCCCCCGTCGTGGAGGTTTCGGGGTGATATTGGTGCTTTCAACTCTTTCTGGTCGAGCTCATCTTTAGCTGTAGTTTTTTTTATGGAGCTTCGAAAGGTAATCCCGGGGTCTCTGGCGCTGGTGGCCTTGTCATCTCTCCGAATGGTTTGTCTTCTATCAGGTTTAGTTGGGGGCTCGGCATTATGACTAATAACCAGGCGGAGAGTTACATCCTGCTCCAGGCGATTCAGTTGGCTAAGAACAAAGGATATAAGTCTATGCAAATTTTCGATGATTTTGAAATATTGATCAAAGCTTTAAATTCCTCTGATAGTCTAAAAAATTTTGCTCTGATTGTAACTATGCAGAGAATTAAGAGAATTTTAAGAGCTTTTGACAAGGCTGATTCCTATCATATCCTTCGGGGATTAAATATTTCTGCTGATGGCTTGGAAAATCAAGCTTGTCATCTTCCTCAAGGTTTTCTCAGTATTAATGGGGAGCCCAACTATTTTTACCCTATTTCGTAATTTCTAAGTAAAGGAGACTGATTGGGCATTTCTATTCTTGCATAGTTGTAAAGTCACATTTTCTCTAGTATTTGTAATCAGGTTGATTCGTTTCTGCCAAAATAGACCTATTTTTTTTCTTTCTTAATAAAACTATCCGTTTTTGTTAAAAAAAAAAGTAATGTTATGGAAGCCCTCGTTTCTCTTTGTATTCATCCAAATAAAGCTACAAAGAGATTAGTCTTTGGGAGTGCAATATATATGGTCATCTCGTAGGTTCTATTAATTCCCATCATCCCTAGTCTTTGGAAGTGGAAGTGCAATAGATGTTGTAAGTAATATTGTGGAAGCCCTTGTTTCTCTTCATATTCATCCAAATAAAGCTACAAAGAGATTAGTCTTTGGGAGTGCAATAGACGTTGTATGTAATATGACGGAAGCCCTTGTTTTTGTATGTATTCACCTAAATAAAGTTACAAAGAGAGTTTTGTTGAGATGTAGATAAACACAAGTACACCAGTTCTATACCAACTTGTTTTTTTTTCTCATTTTCAGCCTTCTTTACCTTCCAACCCTCCAACTTATCGGTGTATTATTGCAACTACTTGGGGCAATTGCTAGTATTAATCAATCTTACAACATATTGCCATCTTTTCTATTAAATATGGAAACATATTTCTCAACACAAGAAAGACAATATGGAAACATATTTCTGAACCCGAGAAAGACAATACTCAGTTCTTAGTTTTCTAGATTCCTGTTTAAATCTTGTTTTTATCACGTAATGTTCTTCAAGTTGATTTTTTTTCAAATAGATAGGTCTCTATGCTTCAACCTTTAATTTCACGTATATTATACTTTGAAATTTTCAACCTGTAATTTCATATATTTGCCATCTTCATTATACTTATAAAATTTTAACTAAATTTTAAGTAAATGATCCAAAATTATAATAAAAAAAATGTATAAATTGTGGAACCTTTAAACTCATGATATTTTGTTTACCCAAAAGTACTACAAAGTTACAAACTACCATGAAAGGACTTACGGTGATGGTGGGTATTATAGACTTTTAGAGACGGCTGAAAACCATAATGGTAATCCTTTTCGCAACGGTTACTCCAATGTAATCCTTTTGAAAACAGTAAGGGAAAAATATTTTGTTATAGTTTTTTGTATTGATGTCTAAATGAAATGTAATGTGTATAAGATAGTGAGAGCTTGCCTATTCCATTTGGTGTGAAAATGTTCTTTTATGCTTTTTAAAAATTGACAAAATAATTTTTATTTATCATTGAATTTATTACTTTAGACATGATTTTTTATATTTTGTACCAATGATATAATGCTAAGCATTTTGTATTATGATAAGCTAAGGTGATAGAAAACATTTGTATTTTGTACCATGATAGGTTAATTTCTGTACATATAATGTATACAACTCTAATTTCTGGTTGGGACGGTTCAATGGCTTTGTACGAATTAGTAGTTTTTGATCCATCCAATCCTGTTTTTGATCCAATGTGGAGATAAGGTATGTTCTTTACACCTTTTATCACTCATTTGGGAATAAAGAATTCATGGAGTGGATGGAGCATCACTGGATAAACTGTAATTAATCCTAGTATTTGGAGTTATGAAGGTGTGGCCGGGGCACATCGTCTTTTCTGGCTTGTGCTTTTTGGCAGCTATTTGACATTGGGTATATTGGGATCTGGACCTATTCTGTGATGATAAGTCAAAGTGATAAATGTACCATCCATGTATATGTATTTATAATTGGGGAGATGAATTAGTTGAGATTAAAATTTTATAATTTTAATGAATTAAAATTATTATAGAATGAAATAATTAATTATAGTAATTTTTATTTATTTAAACATTTTTTTTAGAATTTAATATCTTTATTATATATTATAATTTTTTTTCAACTTACATAAACATTTAATCTATTAAATTTTTATAAAACTAAGATCCAATCCCATTTCATTTGTATGAAACGAAAATCCAATCTCATTTCATTTGTATGAAATTCAAAATGAAACCTAATATAAAACCACGGGAATGAAAATTTGACATAATATATATTATAAATTCGTGAAAAACTGAATTTTATGAAATTCAAATGATGGGTATTAGACTTAATTATCCCATTAAAAGTAGAAAGTTAATTATCCCATTAAAAGTAGAAAGTTATAATTTATTATTATTCTAAACATTATATATATTCTTGATGGGTATTAAACTTAATTATATTATTAAAAGTAAGAGAGTTATAATTTATTATTATTCTGATTTATAATGTTAATTTAAAAAAATAAAGATTTAAAATACAATATATTCATACAAATTATAAAAAGATCAAAATTAACTTAATAGAATCATAAAGTGATGGATCTTGTTTCGCAAGGAGTTAAATATAACCTCACAATGTGAGCTGTGAGCTTATTTCATTCTCTGCAAAAAAAAAAATGACTCTCTTCTTTTAATGTTTAAGATTATAAACATTAAAAGAAGAGTCTTTTTAAAAAGGATAATTACTTTATTTATGATTAGGGCATAATGCTATTCAATAAGCCACCTTAAATTTTCAAAGAATTAAGAACTTTAAATTTTGTGAGTAACCATTTAATTTTATCCTTTTCATTATATATAATAATAATAATGTGTATTGGTATTTTTGTGTTTTTATTTTTAAATTTAATTTTTATTTTTAGATTAAATAAAATATTTGTTTAGATGTAACTAAGGCAAGGACTACCCACTAGGGGTGAACATAAGATCGGGATTGGGGGAGAATGGGAGGCACGTGGATGGGCTCTTTGCCTCCACTGCTAACACCTCATCGCCCACATAAGATCTCTGCCATGCACGTGTCTCACATGCGCTTTCAGCATTCTCTCCACCGCAGGGATCTATGCGCATCCTTCATTCGGCGACAACACTCTATGAGTAGGATGGTGAATGGTACGATCTATCAGACCTTAATCACCTCCTCCAGACACTGGACTATTATGATCTTGACAGGGACGGTTCGAGGGTGTGCTATGCACCTCTACAGCATGCAAACTAATTATACCACCTTCATGAATTATATGGAACCTCACAAACTCCATGGGAATGCCACCTTCCGCTGCACCCTCGAGCTTGCTGAGAATGGTTTGCATTTTCCGTGTTTTTTAAGGTGGTGGAACTCTGAGGAAGAGAGGCATCTGCTGCGCACCGAGATAATCGTCCTCGGGCTCCTTCAAGCTTCTGATAACCTTGGTAAGAATCCCTTTCTTCCTGCTTTTGATTTTCTACTTTGTCCCTGGAATGGTTGACTTGTTCCTCTCTGAATTGTTAGGCTCAGTCCTTCTGCTTTCTACATTGTCATTTCTCTACTTCATCACTCTACTGGGTCTGCTGAGCCTGCCCCGGCCTTGGTCTATTTCCAGCTCCTGCTATTTGCCCCCCTACCTCCCCGTAGAAGTTATCGAGTTGTCTCCACCCCTCCTGGGCCTGGTAGGCCAAACCCGATGATCCCTCCCCTTCGCTTCCAGAAGACGATTGTAGACAAAAGCAATTGCTTCAAGCGCGAACTCTGTGAACATGTCCAAGCTACCATCCAGAAGGTCGAGCGAGAAGCAAAGCTTGAAGCCATTTGCCTGGGACTCGAGGAGATAAAAAATGAGTTTAAAGACTTAGTCCCTGACCCTAGCACCTCCAGAGGAAAGCTGACATTATATAAAAGATCGTTAGGTCTTCAGTGGTCACATAAATTTATTTTGGGCAAAACCCTTGCGGAGAAAGATGAGCAGCACGATGAAATCCTTCTCCAATAGGACCAAATCATGCAGATCCTTCATAAAGTCATGGACAACCAGGCCGAGATAGCCAAGAAACTTGGTCTGAAGATTGAACCCCATAAGCACCTGTTTGACTGAATTTGTTTTCCTTCGGTCCTGAGTTCTGTCTCTTTTTTGCTTTATTAAAAAACTCCCTATGTTAATAGATTTTATGTTAATGGTTTTTATATTACAATGGATGAAACCTGCTTAAGACTTTTCATGAATTCTTGGTCTTACTGGTTCTGCCTTATTTCCTCTCAAGGGAGGCTATTAGTTTGACCCCCAAGTTTGTTTTTGCAAAGATGGGAAGACTTGGTTTTTGTTGTAAATGACTGTTATTTAGCTATCAATGATAATAGAAGGTACTACTAGTTAAAAAAAAACTAAGGTAAGGACTACGATACATGCAACTAACAAAAGTAATATATATATATATATATATATAGTTTCAATTTTAAGTAAATTATATGTTTTTGTGACTTATAATGTAAAATATATATATATATTTTTTGTTTATCATATTATCTTTATATAAATGGTATTCATTTGTAAATTTTTTAATATAAATAAAGTTTATTATTTTTGTTTATTATGACATAGTCACCTTAAATTAAAAAGATAAGAGAATGCTATTAGATAATTGATGAATACCAATGAAATATATGGTGATCTTAGGCCATTTGAATGGATCATGGCATTATAATATGACCATTATTAATAACTTTATATATATCAAATATATACTAATTTTATTAGGGAGAATCCTATGGAATGGTTACAGGAAAACTGAAATGCTCTTGGTTGAGGGAGTGTGTACCATGCACCCAAGAGGGAGAGTGGTTACTATCCGAGAGGAAGGAGATTTGAGGCAAACGAGGAGGTGGAAGAACCAATTTTTGGGCGAGAAGGAGCCTGCTCCAAGCACCGTTTGGGAGGAGGACAACATGTGGGTAAACTCCAAGGAAAGGAACCATCTCCATATATCATCTGAAAATAAGAGATGTTCATTAAAACGACCTACAGATTAGAATCTGGGAAAAGGAGTCCAAGATGTGAATATCCTACTCATCGACCTTAAAGAAACTGACTTATTATCTGTTCAAGTGAACACCAAATGGAGGGAATTTCATTCTACTTTCCTCTAGGATGGTGGTTGACACTGGAATGGGAGGACGCCAATAAAGGGTACTGTAGTGAAAATGAATAAGGAGATTAATCCATGAACACGACTCTCATTACAGGTATGTGCTCTGCCTTCCAATGACGCATTGATCGTTGTTACAAATGTGTTATAGTCTCTTATGGGGAAACTTATTTCTCTTTAGCTCTAGCTTAAGTATACAATGTGATTCTTTTCCAATGATAAACATTACTACCAAGTCCTTAGTCATTGTTTGGATTTTCCATATATAAACCAATTTGTATTGGCACCTTTTGGTGGGAGAAGCCAATATGTGGCTTCATGGTTAACCATTGGTGTAGCTGGTTAAACCCCAACACATATAAAATACTTAACTGTGTAAGGAACTGATTTCCCTAGAGAGCCAAACTTATCCTTTTGCTTAATTTTTTTATTTAGTTTTCTTAGTGATGCGTATTGTGTAAGAAGGGCAGACTTTTTGTTCAGTTTCCACGGTTTTGAAAGAAAATGTGACATTTTTACAGACTGAGATCCTCCCTAGATTTTTATCTGGTGTAAATTGAGGATAGGAATCCTGTGTACATTTATAAGTATGTACCTTTTTATATTAAAAAAATTTGTTCTAACTGTACATATGATCTCTTCGTGCATTTCTCCTCATATAATTAAAAGACAACAACCTATTTAGTAATGTTAACATATTGTGAAAGAACGATTTTTTATTTCAAGATAAGGGGTGTGGCCTTTAGAGACTATTGTGTTTATATTTTTTTTTAAGATGAAAAAGTCATTCCTTTTAATTATAAAGAAATGGGTTACATCACTGAAGTTATACCAAAAATGGTAAAACTTGTCACCATAAACATAGATCTTCTCCCATCTAACAGTCTCAAATTATGCATCTAGTTCAGAAAAGTCATGTAATCAACCAACAAAGTTTTCACACCTCCAAAATACAAAATGTAATGAAGTAACAGGTCATCCAAAAATAGGGTTACAAGTAGTAATGACCTTCTCATCCCACCAAAAAAATCAAATAAAGCTCCATTCCCATCCCAAGAGGAGTAAGTGTAATATTTGTCAATTGTCGAAAGTACTACGAGTAGACGATAAAGTGAGTTTCCCATCCAAAAAATTAGATACGTCCAGAGATGTCCTGTATTGGCCTCTAATGCCTCCTTAGACAATCCATCTGCCAACATGTTATGTTCTCTGAAGATGTGCTGACACTCAAAACAATGGAAAGGATCATATAAGTAGGTGTTGGTATGATTAGTAAAATAAGTGACACTCTTTGATATAGTCTTCCCTTGTGCAGTCTTCACCGTTCTCTTTAGTGAATGAAAGATGTACTCTAAATACCTTTTTGCGTTAATAACCAGCGTAGATCCAAATCCTAGGCTCTATCAAGCATCGAGAGGGATCAAACCTCTTCTTAGGTATTGCACTCAATGGACTATCAACTTTGGTGTGTCCTATATATAGCCATTGATTTGATTCAAACCAAAAGACACATCTTTTTATTTAAGGTCCATATATAATATTTTTATTATTAATATTTAATATCATTTATGGCCGACATATAATATTTATTATTATTTTTTATTTTGTTATGAACCAACATTACAACATTTCCCCATACATGGTTTTAAGACCATATGCAAGGCCCTCCTACAACCATGGGTTGTTTCGGAGGCCTTGCACATGGTCTTAAAACCATTTGCAAGGTCCTCCTAAACCATGTACAATAAAACCATGGGTTTTTTAGGAGGCCTTGCACATGGTTTTAAAACCATGTGCAAGGCCCTAGTAAACCATGTACAATAAAACCATAGGTTATTAGAAGAAGTTGCACATGGTTTTAAAACGATGCACAACCATGTGCAAGGGCAACATTTTTTTTAGCATAATTCAAATTTTTTTTATTTTATATTTTATTTTGTTAGGTAAGAACATTACAACATCTCCCCCATATTGTGTTTTTTTCTTGACCCACATTTTTTTTACGGATAATTAAATTTTTACTCTTTTATTGTTTTGTTAGGTAGGAAGATTACAACATCTCCCCCATATTACATTGTTTTTGTGGCGGACATTTATTTTGACCTAAAATTAAAAAAATTGTTTTTTATTAATAAAAATAGCGTAACTTTACAAGATCTCCCCAATACTAGGCTATGGCCCAATAATATTTAAATTTAAATTTAAATTTAAAAATGTTAATAATTTATTTTAAATTATCTTATTTTTTAATTTGAAATAATTTAAAAAACACCAAATTCTTAACATGATAAATCACAAGTACCCAGCCATATTATCATTTTCAGTTTATTTTTCATGATAAGTTCAAATCAAATAGTAAAATGGGCAGCACCCATGATCCATTTTCAAAATAAATTTAAGTCCAATTTATCATTTTAATACAACTATAGGAATTTTAACTTTTGACTATGATCCATGTTGCTTTCATCATATCCACGCTATGTATCATGGAACTTGATCAATATCGAGAATGATGATTTCCGTGAGCAATATATATGCTCCATTAATTGTACATCACTAAGTCGAAATCATTTCTAGGATTTAGAATATTAATTTTAATGTGGTAAAATTAATTTTTTTCCCTGTGTTGATCCATATATGGTAGTGGCTGTTACATAGGATTTTCTTGCAGTAATAATTCTTTACGATAAAACTGGACCTCCCGTTTGATAATGGATGTTAAATCCTGGTAAAAAGGAAGGCGACCAAGATCAATAACAATGTCCTTTTACACCCCTTCAAATTCAAAGCAGCTCGAACAAATTCGATCAAGCCGAAAAAAGTCGCATCTCAGATCATTCATTCTTCATCAGCTACCCTAATGGTAATATATTATATTTCTTCTTTTAATTAATTTCTATGTTTTGCACTGAACGTGGTTAATACACGAACATGAAGAGTATGCAGACAGCTGGTCGACTTGCTACACCATCTGGAAGCATCCCGGAATTAGGGCAGCTGCATTTGTCTTCGGTACCCTTACTCCTTAAATGAGTTCATGCAGCGTTGTAACTCATATGAATATCATGAAAAATAAATATTTCAGAAGGAAGATACAACATAATATTTCTGAATGTTAATTGTGTATTTATGTAGGGATAGAGGCTCTGGAGAATATGGCATTCGTTTTAATGGCTAACAATCTTGTCACATGCTTCATTATCACCATTATTTTTTGCCAACATATTATAAACGTTACAAATGTTACATCACGTTACAATATCTCTCCCATAATATTCACTATCACTATTATTTTTTGCCGACATGTTAGAAACGTTACATCACGTTACAAGATCTCCCCCATACTGGGCTGTAGAGTGCCTCTCGGCGCAATAAGTAGAGTGGACGCATTAGAGAGACTGGGTGAGGAAGGGTAAAGCCTTAATAACATTGAATTACATTATATTAGACCACAATTACATATGCGAGTTATATATTCTTGATGTATAAATAAAGACTTAGTCTTAGTCTATTGTAAAGGGACTTTGAAGAAAAGGGAAATGAATTTCAATGGTTGCACTACATATTTGTAACCCTCTTTGATAGATAAAATAATAAAGAGATTAATAATTCTTGGTGTACATAGCCCCCGGTTGGGGTGAACAACGTATATGGGTGTCATTCTCTTACCTTTATATCTTCTATGTTTCTATTTCTGCAAGTTGACCTAAGTTAACGCTTTGTAAAATATTGCCTTTCTAATAGAATTACTCTAGACTCCTTTAAGTATACACAATGAATGAGATTTGGACCATATTACTTAAACACATATATTAAAACTTTGTACACAATCATTATGCATATGTTTGTGTTGAAGAGAAGCTAAAACAATCATAAAGTTTATCATTAATGATGGTGGTTAGAAAAATGATAAATATTATATACATGTGATAATTATTATCATGAGCCAATAAGTTATTTAACGAAATATCTTTTGAAGTTAAGATTATTTCCAATGAAATATCTTTTGAATTTAAGATTATTGCCATGGTGGTAATGTCATTAATGTATTGTTAGTAAGTATAGATGATTGAATTATGTTATATGAGTATTCATTAGGTAATGAGAATGATCCTTGATATGAGGAGGAGGCTATATGTGTTAACATGAAACCATGTTACATTATGTTACTTCCATGCAATTAGATACATCAAAATGGATACTTAATGTAAATTGATTGTGTATTTAATGTAAAGGTTTATTAAAGTAGGGAGTATCCATACCTCTAGATGCTTGAAAGGATAATTAGGTGTTTAGAAGCTAAGTGAGTGAGGATTATATTATTTAGAATAAGTGTTTGGTACAAAAAATAATATCCAAGGATCTCACATATATTATGACATGGCCTAACATAATTAAAGGACTAAATCATTCATGGCAAAAGTTATTAGAAAGAATTTTGTTTGGTCTTTTATGTATACATTATGGAAACATACGATATCAAGATTCCATCTCGTCATGTGATTGGAGGTACTAACACTTTGAGTTGTGTAGGAAAAAAAGTTACCCCATTTCCCAAAATAGTAATGAGGAAATTGGATATGTTACAAATAGTATCAAAGCAAGTTCTTAACACTCAAACCTAATAGACTTATCTGCATACAAGTATGTTGTGAACTTTTTTATTTGAATACAAGATTTTATGTTTACTCATTGGCATGCATGCTATATAAAGAA
Source organism: Pseudotsuga menziesii (assembly GCA_001517045.1). Taxonomy (NCBI): domain Eukaryota; kingdom Viridiplantae; phylum Streptophyta; class Pinopsida; order Pinales; family Pinaceae; genus Pseudotsuga; species Pseudotsuga menziesii. The sequence continues at coordinate 96,843 of LPNX010763531.1, forward strand.
TCATGTTTTAATGTTATGATCGTCAAAGTACATGAACTAGTTCGCTTAGAAGCATGTACTTGAATCGCACTTGAATGCATGAAGCTAGTTGCTTAAATTGAAAAGCAAAAATAAATGCATGAAGAGTGAAGTGTTGTCTGAAGGTCGCAAGGTGATATGTTTGATTTTATTAAATTATAAAGATTTGTGAATAAGAAAATGTATGCATTACCATGTTAACGATAATTAAAATTGGCATACTTATGCAAAGGTATGCTTGTGCTATTTTCCTTGCATCATGTCGACTCCAATGCCAGCCTATATATAACCTGTCGAGATTATGCTAGAAGAGTTCAAAGCGTTGTGATTTTATCTATGGTAAATGACTAATGGACAGGTGATGTAGTTAAGCTAGTAATACCTTAAACAATTTAATAGGTATTCAAGCTTACGACAAGGAAGGTAAAATTTATGATTATTGTATTGAATGAGCAACTAAATGAGTAATATATGCAAGTATAAGTAACTAATACAAAACTATAGACATGATAAGTTAGACTATAAGGAGATGACTTTGATTACATGCAAGATTACATATGATAAATGCACAAGGATAGATATTGTTGCATCTAGATTGTGCATTCTGTAAAATATTGGTGTTTAAATGCATTAGGGAAGAAACTTGTTGACAAGAGAATTCACCAAACTTAAGCGAAGATAATAGAAATGGTAATTTAAATTCAATCTTATGGAAGTCAGATATGAGTTTTGCTTTAGACACATGTCAGTGAAAGTCACATTTCAGTGTAGTTATGACTAAGTTTTCGTGAGAGTAACACATTGAGATTATGTAAAAGAATATTTTGTTGTATCAAAAGTTTATGGACATTCAAAATGCGAATTGGATATTATATTTTATAATTTGCTTCATTAGATGACAATGTAGTTACTACTAAGTTGCTGAGATAGTAACACATTGAGATTATGCAAAATAATATTTTGTTGTATCAAAAGTTTATGGACACTCAAAATATGAATTGGATATTATATTTAGTGATGGAAAACAAAGGATAAATTTAATTGGTAATATAATCGAAAACAAAGGATAAATCTAGCGATGGAAAAAGGTAAAATCTAGAATCAATATGATTCCTTGATTATTATGAAAGGTTACCAAGATATTATCATTTGATTAAACAATCACATTATAGCAAAACATAGTTTAGATAACTTGATATGGCGAGAATATACTTTGTAAGAAGTTTTGAATTTTTTTATTGAAATACTTGAGTATGGTAACCATAACATTTTTTAGAATGATAAGTTGTGTATATGGCATATCTGTGATAAGACAATTGATTCATATAATTTATGTATGGTTTGTACATGCACATGTACTAGAGGTATCGAGTTATGCAAAGTGATAATGTGTTGTTTAAACCTGTTGGATGTCTAATATTGTTACTTAGGTCTTGGAAGACTTACATAAATATGCCTTGATGTTGAGTGAGTAAGCTTTGGAGCATCAAGATTATTGAGTTACCATGTTGATACAGTGTTTAGCCGTTGGGGTTAGGAACATCACAGATGTTCAAAATAATTAAAAGTTTGGTTTGATGTGGAACATTGGGTATAATTAGTGATGATTACGATATTTCATGTATTCAATATTTCTTTATGAAAAAGTATTAAATATTTGTCATTGTGACTAACATTGCCTGGAGGTTATTGTAGGTAATGAGCTATGGAAGTTCCAATAAACCATAAATAAAGAATTAAATATGAATATATAAAACCTGCAATAAGAAAAATAAATTTAATACAACTAAAGACTAATCAAATGAAGAGTTATGAAACTTTTGAGCTGACCACGGGGGATGCCCTGGGTTATAAGGCTCTTAAGTATTTAAAAAATCTTTCGACACTAATAAGACAACACACACACACACACACACACACACACACACACACACACACCACACACACACACACACACACACACACACACACACAGAGATACACACACACACACACACACACACAGAATTAACTAACTAATAATACAAGAAGAAGAAATTGGATAATAAAAATGTGAATAAGCAAGAGAAACTAAGTTTGGTGTTGAGTTTGTTGGATCTAGAGCACCTAAACCGTTTAGTCTCATTATGCATAGTTACAAGATGTAATAAAACTTGAAACTGAGACTTAATTTTCAAAATAAACAAATTAAAAATTTAATATTGATTGGGAGCACAATATTCTCTGAGAAAAAGAAGGAGAGTGAACAAAAACTTTAATTAATTATGAGTCAAGCAGAGGTGCCATGGAGCACCCTCGAGAGGTGTTAAGCTCTGAAAGTTTTGATAAAAGTAGCATAGAGCTTCTAGTGAGCACCCTGGTGAGGTGTTAGGATCTGTTGAACGCTCTATGATATTACATTCCTAGGAAGAGAGCTACCAAGATCTGTGATATCTGAGTTGCCAAGGAGCACCCTCGAGAGGTGTTCGGCTCAAAGAAATTTTAGGATCTGTGGTATTTAGCTTTCAGGATCTGAGGCATTTGGGATTCCAGGCATTAATAGCTTCCAAGATCTTTGCAAGAGATACACCTGAGATCTATACAAAGTGGATGAAGGGTATCGTCCTTGTGTTAGATGAATACAATGTATACATGTTGAGGATGCCTACACGTGAACTAGTGGTTCTGTGAGGAGATGACCCTTGTGTATATATATGCTTGAACATCTAAATAAATATTTCAACATAGAAATGCTTGGAACATCAATACCATACAAGAGGTATGTATGTGAATGTCATGTTTGGTATTTTTTTAATGCATCTTGATATGATGAAGGATAAAGCATTGACTTTAAATTAGTGTATGTTTCAAAAATTTGGAAAATTATGAACATGTATATGTTATAATAGTTGAAATGATTATTTATGTTGCCAAGCAATTAGAAGTGATTAAAGGTACTTTGGAAGAAGTACCACTATACCAAAGATATGGACATAAGGTTGAATATGACAATTTATGTGTCATGAAACAAATGCATGGATGATTTTAGTTTAGACTATAAATTTTATATTGCTATCATGATTGACAGATGATGTGCAGTTGCATGAATACTATGTTATCATCACAAGGTAAAGCTAAATTCTAAAGGGCTATTATAAAAAGATAGAAAAATGATGCTTAAAGGAAACTAATGCTTATATTTCCTTTAAAATTTCAGTAATTATATGTATACTTATGTTTCTTGTATGCGGAATTTTTTGGAAGAACTTGGAATTGCATGCGTAAACTGCAGGTTATTAAAAAAAAAGCATTAAAGACATTACGAAGAAGAGCAGAATCAAACAATGAAAGATGAAAGGAAAAATTATGTTGAAGACATAATCTTTGAAAGATACGAACACTGAGGATGGCATTCTTTTAAGGGGGGTAGAGATGTAACATCCCCTCTAGAAAACACAAAGGTAAAGCCACCTTTTGGTAAATACAAAGGTAAAGCTATTTAAAGTTAAGCCTTCTCGGTAAACCAATGTAGGTATTATCGCATTACCTTAAGTTAAACAAGATATTATTTATAGCCTTATTTTAGAAAGTGTGCCCAAAGAAATATAGCTAAAATCTTTTAAATAAAAATAAGTTAATCTTTCTCTAGGACTATGACATAGTCACCTTAAATTAAAAAGGTAAGAGAATGTTATTATATAATTATGTAGTTGGTTAATACCAATGAAATATATATGGAGATATTAGGCCATTTGAATGGATCATGGGATTATAACAGGAACATCATTAATAATTATAATATTATCAAAATATATACTAACTTGATTAAGGATAATCCTATGGAACGGTTACATGATAATTGAAATTATCTCGGTTGAGAGAGAGCATACCACACACCCAAGAGGGAGAGAGGTTACCATCTAGGAGGAAGGATATTCAAGGTGAATGAGGAGATGGAAGAACCAATTTTTGTGTATGAAGGAGGCCGCTCCAAGCACTGTTTAGGAGGAGGACAAAACATGGGTAAACTCTAGGGAAATGAGCTATCTCCATATATCATCTGAAAATAAGAGATGATCATTAATATGACCCGCATATTAGAATCTGGACAAGGAACCTAAGACATGAATATCCTGCTCATCAACCTCAAAGAAACTGAAGAAAAGGAAAATGAATTGCAATGGTTTCACTGTAGATTTGTAACCCTCTTTGATGGATAAAATAATAAAGAGATTAACAATTCTTGGTGGACGTAGCCTCTGGTTGGGGTGAACCACGTATATGGGTGTCATTCTCTTACCTTTATATCTTCTATGTTTTTATTTTTGCAAGTTGACCTAAGTTAATGATTTGTAAAATATTTCCTTTCTAATAGAACTGCTCTCTCCTTTAAGTATACACAATGAATGATATTTGGACCATGTTACTTAAACACATATATTAAGACTCTGTACACAATCAATATACAAATGTTTCTTCAAGAGAAGCTAAAACAATCATAAAGTTTATCATTAATGAATGGTGCTTAATAAATGATAAACATTATATACATGTGATAATTATTATCATGAGCCAATAAGTTATTTAACAAAATATCTTTTGAAGTTAAGATTATTGCCATGGTGGAAATGACATCAATGTGCTGTTAGTAAGTATAGATGATTGACTTATGCTATATGGGTATTAAGTTAGGTAATGGGAATGATCCTTGACATGCGGAGGAGGCTATATGTGTTAACATGAAACCATGCTATATTATGTTACTTCCATACAATTAGATCTATCAAAATGGATACTTTAAGTAAATTGATTGTATATTTAATGTAAATGTTTATTATGGTAGAGAATATCCATATTTTTAAATGTTTAAAAAGATAATTAGGTGTTTAAAAGCTAAGTGAAGAAGGATTATATTATTTAGAAATAAATGTTTGGTAAAAAAAACAATAACCAAGGATGTCAGACACATATTATGACATCCTTGAATATTATGAAATCTCATAGATATTATGGCTTAACATAATTAAAGGAGTGAATCATTATGGAAAAGTATCATATCAATATTCCATTTCTTGATGTGATTGAAGGTATTACCATTTTGAATGGAAAAGTATCATATCAAATATTCAATTTGGTCATGTGATTGAAGGTATTACCATTTTGAATGGTGTAAACAAAAAAGACTATTTTCCAAACTAATAAAAAATGAATTGTGTAAAAAAAAACCATTTCCCAAAATAATAACAAATAAATTGGACATGTTATATATTAGCTTAAAAAAACTAAAAATAAACCATTTCCTAAACTAATAAAAAATGAATTGTGTAAACAAAAAAAACCATTTCCCAAGGAAATTGGATATGTTACATATTAACTTAAAAAAACTAACATAAAAGCATTTGCACAATTTTATCATGATACCATTAAAAAACTATTTGCACACAGTTATTAACTAATCATAAAATATATCAAATTTAATTTTTATTAAAAATGATTTTTTTATATATAAAAATATTAATAAATTTATTTAATTATGATAATATAATTAAACTTTTCAAATAAAATTCTATAATAAATTATACATTATGATTACAAATTAAATTAGATTTTTTTATTACAATAATATTATTAAAATTTTATATATATCATTAATATAAATTAGGTTTTTTTAAGATTTTAACATCGGTATAAATGGGTATGAATTCAAGTTCCAAGTCTAACCCGTAACGACTAAGTTTGACAAAAATTTAAGTTTAGGAATAACTAATAATGAAATATTATTTAATCATTCTCATGTTTTTTCTTGGTGTATGTGTAACTCCTTGGTGCACTCTCAGCTAGCTTTCTTTCTGTGTGGTTTATTATGCTTTGGAGCGCTCCTTGTTTGTGTTGTATGTTCTCTCTGTCTTTGTTGTGTTACTATAAATCTGTCTCTGTTGTGTTATTTTTAATTTGTGTTTCTGTGTGTCAATGCTATGTATATTATAGGTATGTTGTGTTTTTTTGGTCAATGTTATTTATTATTTTATTATTATATGGGATGAATAGAAGTTAAGGAATGATTTCATTTCAACATAGTATTTCTTATTCCGGATGAATGATGATGATGATGATGGTTAACCTCTCCTGAGACCAAACTTTGGTTTATCGAACCTAAAGAAAGGAATTATTTAGTTTGTTTTAAAATTGTATTCCTATGCTCAAAGAGCTTGAAGAGAAGGGTCCCTAGCTCACTATGATTTTGGCAACTTAAAAGGCTAGGAAGGTTGGATTACAACAAAGATTATATGAAACTGAGATCAAATGTGGAGATCTAATGTGGGTGTACATAGGGCATTCTAAGAGGAAGTGCATGGTGTTTTAGGAATTGCCAACGACTAGTTTCACTATGTGTAGCTCATGAGAGTTCGTTCTTATCTTGGCTATATTAATTTTTTTCTTTGAATAGAAGCCCAAGAATGATTTCACATGGACTTTTTATATGGATGTTGATGAGGTTAGGAAATTTATTTTTCTATTCTATATTTTTCAAAATCCATAATTATTTAACTTTTGGGGATTTCATTTGAATTGCCGTTCAAGATTTTCATAAAATCTCTTTTGTTGCTTTCCTAAATTTCAAAGAATTAAGATAAGATGAAATGGAGCAAGGGAAGCATTAAAAAACACTTATTTGGTGCTTTACCAAAAATTGCAAACAAATCAACATTTGAAGCATTAAATATTCGGAAGAGGGCATTGGCATAGGATTTTTTTCTAAAAAGGTAAAAAGACTAGATGACAGCTTATCAAATTTTAACCTTTTATGATCTTTCTTCCTAGGCCACTTGGAAACATAGTAGCATAATTCGGGGTATTGACATTTTATGTATTGAAATTTGGAACAATTAAAAACTGATACGAGTTCTTACTAGGTAAAAATTGAAAACCTATCGAAATCAAAAACTGATACGAGTTCTTACTGGGTAAAAATTGAAAACCTATCTTAGAAAACCAAATTTTAATTGTTTAAACATTATAAAATAATTACTATTCAATTTCATAATGCTTAATTTACTTAGTAGTGGTAAAAATTTCTTACTTATTAAGATAATAATAATAATGCTAATCTATGTTTAAGGTCACCCTCAAGGGAGACCTCCTAAGAGGAAACACATGCTCTTAACCATTATGTAGTCTTCTCTCTCACACTAATAACATTATATTTTATTTATTTAAATAGTAATTTAAGTTGTAAATAATGTTTAAAAAATAATGATTTTTCTCTCACACTAATAGCATTATATTTTATTTATTTAAATAGTAATTTAGGTTATAAATAATGTTTAAAAAAATGAATGATTTTTTTATGTTTATTATTTTAATTATTAGTTTAAAAATATTATATAAATTTAGCTTTATTATATCGATGTACGTTATTTATATTATATTAGTGTATATTTAATTAAAATTATTATATATAAATGATCCATTATTTTATCTATATTAATTTTTTAAATTTGTTTTTTCCTATCAATCTTAATAGTATGGTATTCCTACTTCAATTATGTACTATGCTTAGAATGGGTAGGTAAAATACATAGAAGCATCTACATGAATGTTCTCAAATTAAAGGTAGAAATGCTTAGAATGGGTAGGTAAAATACATAGAAGCATCTACATGAATGTTCTCAAATTAAAGGTAGAAATGCTTGTTGAAATCCCCAATTACTTATCAATTTTAAAAAGGTAGAAATGCTTGTTTAAATCCCCATTTACTTATCAATTTTATTAGTATCGATATTCCTACTTAAATTATGTACTATGCTAGGAATGGGTAGGTAGAATACATGGAAGCATTTGCATGAATGTTCTCAAATTAAAGGTAGAAATGCTTGTTTAAATCCCCAATTACCTTTCTCAAATTAAAGGTATAAATGCTTGTTTAATTGTGGAAAATTATACATGTGGTTAAGGACCACTGTTTTGGATCTACCTAGTGGTGAGAGGATATTTTTCAAACTTTCCTAGCCAATCCATCCGTTAAGACAAGACAAGGAAATTGGTTATAGAGAGAGGGTAAGGAGAGGTAAATATCCATTGAGGTCATGAGAGAAGGTAACATAGCATGAGTTCAAGGATCATTGAAATTATATATAGTTTTCGAGTGAACAACACTCATCTGGTAACATATCCTTAAACCCTAATTTCCTTCGTTTTGAATCCCAGGCAATTCATGAATTTTGGTTTTTTAATCCGGATCCAAGAATATCATAATTTCCAGTGTTTTTTTTCCATTTACTCCATTTAATAATATCATATCTATTCGTGGGCTCAGCTCCGCACCGCCTGCCATCAGTGATGGACTATCCTTCTTGCTTTCTAATAAATGCTACTATTACAAATTCGTCGATCTCTTTGCGATTTCTTGATAGTGCTGTAAATATCTGGTGATTCTTTCTTTATTATTAGTCCCTGCCCAGGCTAGCAGGGACTATAGTAATCGGTTTGCCGTCATTTTCCATTAAACGACACAAAATTCAAAACATTCAAAACATTTAATCGTAAGTTTTATTTTCCTCTTTTTTTAATTCAAGTTTTCAAATCAAACACAAATAAACAAATTTTTTATATCGTTTTGTCCAATGAAGTTATTTGACACCGTTCTGTTGACCAATCAACATATTCGACCTCTTATTTCAACTTATGGTTAAAACACAAAGAACGTGGTAGCAAGTAATCCATAAGCTAATGCTATCTTCTGTAGCATTAGTTAACAAACATAAAATGTTAGTAACATAGTATGTATGTTATTGTTTCATTGTTGCCATGTGTTCACAGCAGTGATGTTTTCCACATGTTCACCTTCATGTGTTCCATGTGTTCACCTTATGTGTTCCCCGTGTCCTCCATGCATTCCGATATTTGTTCGATCTCACCTGCATTCCTATATTTGTTCGAACTCACCTTCATGTTTGCTCCATGTCCTCCATTTAGTGCCATTGAAATGCTCACAATGCTCATTGCTCCATTTAGTGCCATTGCAATGCTCACAATGCTCACTGCTATGGAAACATGCCTCTAATGCAAATTAGAGCATTAGAGAATTATGGTGCAGGATCTCTGAGGCGATGTGGATACAACATCTTGCTCTAGCAGAGTGAAGCCATAAGAGCCTACGAAGAGCCTCTTTTAATTCAACGACTTATTCAGTATCATCCTCTCCATAGCTTCAATATTTTCTTTTCTCCTCCTCTATAGCTTCAAGATTTTCTTTTATCTTCCTTTCACGTTCAATATCCTGCATCATAAATAGTTTAGGATAAGTTTAAGCTCATTCAATCTAGCTCAAAACCCATGCATGCATACACCTGTAAGATGTGATTCAATTATATTTAAAATTTGCATATACAACTACGTTCATGTATACCGTTCACACAGGAATTGAACCTCCTTGTTATACTTAATTCTATGTTTAAAGTCCTCACCAAATAAGCGCAGTATGCACTTTTGTGAGAGAGCTGAGCGAGTTGCAGTGAATGACTCCCCACTGAGTGACTAACCACTGCGAGTCCTTTTCACATTCATTTGTGAAAGCGAGAGGAAGGAAACGACACATAAAATCTGTTGCATTTTCTTCCTCTGTTTTATACCATCAGATGACTCGCCTTCTTCTGCAGTAGAAGAAAGCTCCTCTTCTGGAACAAGAGAACCCTTCCTCCCCAAGGATCCATCGGATGATACCTCTTTCTCCTCCACTTTTAGCGCTCCAACTGTAAACAATAACCTGGTTGTGAAGGGACTACCTGCAAATTCTTTGAACCAATCACAGTTTCATTCAAGAGCTCTTCCTTATGTTCTATGTTTCTTCCTGCATCCTTACAAACATTCAAATTCTTTGAACCAATCACACTTGCATTCTAGAGCTCTTCCTTATGTTCTATGTTTCTTCCCACGAAACACAAATAACCATGATATTGTTTAAAGTATTAACATGCTAAAATTTTATAGCACATCAATATACAGAAACAATAAACAATATTATATTATTTATACCTGCAATAAGTCATTGTATATGAAAGAAGGAAGCCATGGAATTTTGTAAAACTTAAAATTGGCGAATCTCTTCAATCCTCTGACATTCTTAGGAATAAGTAACTCCTAAATGTCAAGGAACCGAATTCTTTTAGGAGAGGATTGTTTGTCCACAACATAATGCAAATTCATGAGTTGACAATAACCAATCGGCGGACGGGGGATCCAAGCAGACTTCAGAGCTCCGAGAAACACTCGTGTTGTAGCTTGGGCGTTGTGCCTACCCAGGGTGACCAGAGGGAGGTGAGACATCAGCCCTTCTAAAATCTATTCCATCTTCGGTAACTGGTTGAAAAACATATTTCTATGCGTTGTAGGGAAATGCCTAATCTCTGCATTCTTTGTATATTCAATAAGCTCTTCAACCATACATCTCTCTTGTTGTTTCTCCGGAACCATGCTTCCTGTTGGTGAACCTTCACCTCTCGTAGTGTTTTCTGTAAACATGAAGCCATGGCAGCCTCTGGTACTTTCAGAGTAGAGGCTGGTAGCGAAGATGGGCCCTTAAACTATGAAAAGCAGTAGGCATTGGATTTAGCAAAGCTCCATAAACAATCAATTGCTATCCAGCAGGAAATCAACAAGCTCCAGATGCGAATGGGGGCAACCCAATTCCAATTGAATGATGCCCATGGTAAAATATTGGCTCCGATACAATAAAACACGCAGCTAAAAGACCAGAGTAATCCAACTAGGAGCAAGGCTGGGTGTTGGGAATCCTCATGCAATACGATCTAGTTCTTCCTATTCGGCAAGGAGCCCAAATCAACACCAGAACATTCAGGGATAACGAACCCATATAATCTAAGAACCAACTCATAAGATGAATTTTCCAAAAGGAATGGTCAAAGTTGTTAAGTATGCTTGTGAGCAGGCCCCTTATACCACAGTGAAGGCGGATGCATGAGCCTTCCACGTGCTATGCATGCATTGAGATTATTGCAACTTGTGCCTGTGAAATGTTTGTGTTAGGCTTTTACAAAACTTTAATGAATATAAAGAGTGGGGAAATGAAGACACCCGTAACAAATGGATTTTGAAAACTTAAATATATTTATTATATTATTATTTTCAATAGACTTAATGGAAACTATGGCCCAGCAAGATGTATCCACAACGATATTGTATATTAAGGCTAGTTAAGTTTCTATGCGGATATTGTATATTAAGACTAGTTAAGTTTCTATGCCAATATTGTATATTAACAATGAGATATCTATTTTGATATAGAATTCATCTATCGAACTCTGTTTCCAGGAACTTTGCAAAAACACATTTTCCATTTGAGTCACATATTTCTTAGAACATCAAATGTCAAACTCTGTTTCCAGGAACTTTGGGAAAACACATTTTCCATTTGAGTCACAGATTTCTTAGAACATCAAGTGCCTCGAAACTATGATCCAAGAAATCGTCAAATTTTGTTACGCCGACTTAAGTGGATTTTTAACTTGTTGCAGCATGAAGATTAAGTCAAGCATCTCACTACTGGAGATGCCAAAAAAAAATGGGAACTTGACTTCATTTCACCTAATCAATTATTTATAAGATGCTCGTGCCAATTCTTCATATTACGAAGAAGACAACCACAAATTTTTGAGATCTTTGTCCCATTAGATCCATCTCATCATAATTCCTTTAGGACTATTAGTTCGCAGAGATTCAAAGAAGGAATCGCATGTTTACCTGTTCATCAAAATCAGTGCATCTGTTTGATTTTTCTTATTAAGCAACTATTATTTAAGGGATTTTATTTATTGTTTTCTACAAAAGCTTTAATTCCATTTTCTAAACCAGTTACATGTTTTGTATCTAGTTTTTCCTTAATGTATTATCTATATTTCTCCTAATATAGATGAAAGTAAGTACACATTCCGGCTCAAAAGGTTTGAACATTCTAATCCATTGTCAATACAACAATTGAACAGATAACTACTATATTGCCATATATCAATTTCACGCATACAGGTTTCCTATTTCATGCAACAACCATAATTAGACTTTACTAACAATTATTAATAGCATTTGAGGAATCTTAAACACTTAAGACACCAAATTCATCAAGCCTTAACCATCAAATCTAAATAAGCATAATTTATATCTAAAACAACTAGGGATTCCCCTTAAGTATTCATGTTCCTTTTATGGTTTCATCTTATAACAACTCGGCTCAATCTCTTCTGATGGGACCATGGGAAACATTATTCATCTCTCGCTGGGTGGAGAAATAGGTAAAAAACATAATATCCTCTCTCGTCATGTGGTGATATTTTTCGTAAAGCTATTTCGAAAGCAAGCCCTAACCTCTTCTCCTATAGCTTCAGTTTCAACGCCTACACTAGTCGGTCAAGCTTTATTAGTAATTCTGGGGTTATTCACATCTTTCGTTCTCATTGGTAATAAGTTTGAGCTATCCAAGATCAACTTTACAATCTGCATCGGTTTCGAAACAGAGGGACAGATACTGCCTCCTTCGGATTACCTTAAAAATGGAAGGGAAGAGACCTGAAGCTCGCCCTACTATTCCTTCGAGGCATTGTCTTAAATCATACCAGGACTAACGCAAGAAGGTCATTCATAAGGGCCGGGAATATTAAAAAAAAGTCCTCCAATGTCAGCGTGATACCCACTTTCAAATATGTCTTGCTTGGCAAAGAGATAAAGGAAAAATGAGTTACATTATAAATATCATAAATTACTTGGTTGACGTTGCCCTGAAACTTACCGTTTATACCAACAATTGTTGATCATTTATGTACTTCACACTGATAAAACATGCTGCATTCTGAAGCATCGTTCATAGATACGAATAGTATGCCACCTGTATGTGTCCCTAAAAGATGAATAAAGCCTCTATTCTATAATTGATGACTAGCGGGTGTAGGACACTTTTATACCTTCTTTGAGAACTCTTTGCATACCTGAAACGAGCTACGCGAGAGGTGGGAAATAATTCTATACTAGAATAAAATAAGGTATAAATACGATTGTCAACCTATATTATATGGGCACGTTCACTAACAGATTCTGCGCCTTGCATATCAATTAAATTTCAATTGGGTTCAAAGATAGATAGTAGTAGCACGAATCCATAAGGTTTGGGTTTTAGTATCTGTTGGGCGCCATTTAGAGATAAGACCTTTAACCATAAGCTTAGAGTAGCTAACAAGCCCACCAAGTAAGGCACCCGCCCAGTCTGCTCAGTACACCTAAGGAACCTGCCAAGTCCGCTGAGTAAACCTTCCACCAAACAAGTTAGCGTGTCACCATATGTGATAAAACATTGCCTAGCATATTAGGAAAGGATTATAGCGTTGAGATATTCAATCTTACCCCGCCAGTTTAGTCATACCCTACAGAGGAATAAGCTACTTTGAATTATTGATCTGCTTCCATCAATTCAAGTGCTATACAAGTTGTTACATAAGAAATCTCTCAAACTGAACTGTAACTTAGGGCAGGGACTTGCTGCTTAGCAGCCCTCCTTGTTTCTATAAATTAACAGCTGCTTGTGAATTAAATCAAAAGAACTAAGAAAAAGGTTACCCGGGTGAATGATAATTCAAGGCACTGGGCTCTTGGTGAAAGTTAAAGCTCGAAGCCTTTCCTTCCTTGGATTCGAACTCATAATCTGTGATTTGAAGAGAATTCAAATCTATAGAGGACAGGTACACATTCACGTGACTGGCAGTAGTAAATTGGTTTTTCATAATAAATAGAGTTTGAATCTCTCTTAATTTTATGTTTTTGTTGGGATGCAGACATGACGTGGAGAATACGATCAATCCTTTCATATTTACCTCATGTGATGTGTCAATTAAATAGCATCAGCGTGGCTACAAACTCATAATGGAAGGTATTATTAGTCATATACAGGGACATCCTCGGATAAATGGTTATTTAGGTGAGTATTTTTTAATAATAATTTTGTAAGTGGCTAGTTAGACTCCCCAAAATGTATACTATTATGTCTTTAAATCCTAAAAAGATTTCAGTTGTGTTATCCCTCTTGAATACCTTACATCATGCCATTATTAGCATTCAATCCCCGTATTACGCTGTCTTGTCAATTAGATCCCATTGGCCTGGCTTGTAATGGCTTTAATTAGGTTTAGATTCATGTATAACAAAATCATTCCATTTTTAAACTTAATTTTGTGTTAAAGGCCATAATCTACGATTTACTATTTTGTCTTTAAAGTATAAAAGCCATGGTTAGTTGTTTCGATTTCCTTATCTTGATGTTCTTCTTTAAAACCTTCTGTGGTTCGATTTTGTTAGGGTATTGTTCGTCTTTAAAACTGTACATTAATTCCATTTTACGCCTTTGAACCTCTGAATCATCGGGGTTCAGTAATCAATTACCTTATAGCTCTGTCAATTAACTCGCAACAACTTGGTTCAGTAAGCTTTTACTGGCTGGTATTATTGGTTTAGATTCATGAAAATTATTGGTTTAGATTCATGAAAATAAAATCGTTGGATAAAACCCTTGTATTTTAATAACAACTTTACAACTTTAAAACCCTTGATTTACTTTTCTTTCCCTTTACTTTCCCTTTTCAAATTAATTTTGAGTTAATAGACCATAACCCGCCATTTACTATTTTACTTTAAAAACTATAAGCCGTGGTTCAATTTCCTTAAAAACATTACATCAATCCCATTATTACTGATAAGTCAACTGGTTGATTTTCGAAGCGGCCTCATACACATTGATAAGTCATCTGGTGGCATGAGTCTTCATTCTCATGATAAAAGAACATACATTGTCCGCTCTGAATACAACCGAGCTTTTCATAATAGAAAGCTATTTCAATCTCGTAAAGGTTGTAGGTTCAAACCTAGTATACAGGGTGTTTGTTCCCATTTACAATGACGACACAAGTGATTGATAAGATTTCCCCAATTATTCCAATGCTTTTTTTCTAGGCTCTGAACCGAATCTAGTTGAGTTTATAAGAATTGAGTCAAGTCTTTATTTTCGTTTGGAATGCCTGATTATAGAACTGAGTGGAGAAATAAATGGCTATCTCATAAGTCAAAGGTTGATTTAGTATCTTTTTCAGCTTCAACGTTTCCATCTCTTCATAATTCAGGGGCTCCCAATTGCCTCGTCTCCCTATACTGGAAACAGTCCAAGATTGCTGCGAATTATGCACCTAACTATGTGTGTAAGAGCAAGTTGAAACAATGTAGATTGTCATATTGTTTCTTTCCAGGTGAATAACAGGCTGAAAACATGTCACTTTTGTTCATCTTGTTAGTCATGTCGCTACTGAATTAGGATTCAGTTGCATCTCATGATCATGGTTCGGTTGGGTTAGGGAATTAAAATTATACATTTTCCTCAAAATACATAGAACACATAAGAACTTTCTCAAAGATATACATGATTTGAACCCGTTTGTGCTCTTCCCCAACTGATCCTCATCCTCTCTTGGGACAAATATCGCCAACTAATTCCAATATTTGACTCACTTATTTCTCTACGAATATGTTAATGATATTGAAAATCCATGTAGATATGTTAATGTGTGTCTAGTGGCCTTTCATTTTCCTATTTTAGAGGTAGTTGATGTGGGGGATATTGTTAGCATTTATATCAGTGGAGAACCTAACAATCATGCTATATAGACACAGTTGAACATTGAATGAAATGATTTTAACAATGATTTTTCAATATCATATTGCATCAAACACTGTAAAAATATATATATGGAAGGTAGAATGTGGCAGTGCTGAACAATCCAATGTTGCAGCAAACATTTAGAAAAAACCATAGATGGAGTTGTAGAATGTGGGCAGTGCTGACCTTTGAATCGCGAAGTAGAGCTCGGCGTCTCCACAGGAGATTGATCCTTTCTGCCTACGGTGGTGTTGTATGATGCAAGGGGCGAGGGACATAGAGATATTATTTACCTTCCACGTCCCAGCACTAAGAATCATGGATCACTCAATATAAATTGACACGCGTCGGAATTGGGATTGATTTGTGTCCCATAGTGCTTATTTCATACGTCTCAGAGTTGGGATTGATTCTTGTTCATATGACATTTTACACGCAAATGGTTCAACTACTATAGATTTAGAAAACTTTGGCTATATGTGTAACTTGATGTGTGATCAAGATCACCAAGGAAGTGAAACTTTTATTCCCTATTTCAACCTAATTGTTTTCTATAGTATACGCCATAATATATGGCGTTTATGATTTTGTTGTTCATCATTATGGTTATTATATATTATATAATTTTGGAATGTTGTAAGATGGTGAATTATATTTATTCTCTTACTCAATGACATAATAGCCACTACTTGTACAAATACTCATCTCGACAATGTCTCTTAGTCCGCCTTTCATTTTATGTATTTCAAGGTTGTTTCCATTCCAACGTCTTCAATTTTCTGCACATCCTCATCATGACTGTTTTCTATTGCTCAACCATAAAGTCATCATACTAATGTCTCACTATATTAAGTTGGTCATTCCCTAAATTTATCAAATCATCAATCACTTTCGGCATTATTAATGATTCCTTGTTCATTGTACATTACCCAAATTCGACTTGTTTTACCTGCCAGTGTCGTTGCCGCATATCCTCTTTCACATCCTCCTCAAAAACATATATTTTTCTGCAAATTCTTATCCAACTTCTTGTTTTTTGACTTCACTTAAAACATCAAGAATGTATAGTATCTAACTGGCTTAAGTCCCATATTTTTGGTGGCAATGTTAAAAATAGCACGAATATGTTAATAAGTAGTTGAACTCCTCTACCATGTAAAATTGGCATTTGTTTGATATGTCATTACGCAAAAGATATTCCTCTCTTGACGCCATTTCAATGACCACAATAGACATGTGATGTCTATCCACTTGTTCACACACAACTTGTATAATTACTTAACAACCACAACTTCTTCAATTAGATAAGTTAATTAGTACACAAATTCTTCATGTCAAACTTGTATTCAGCTACAATGAGATTCAACCTTATATCCCTAATATGCTACTTACTGGCACTAGTCTATTAAATGTCCTATTGTCATATTATCAACCGATAAGTGATATCTAAGACCTAAGTTCCTCAAAACTCCACATTATTAGATTATTTGTCAAGGTATTGTTTTTCTAAATCTTCTTCCCCATATGTGATATCATGATTTTCGCTTATCAACCCATGTTTTCTTTCATATCCCACCTCAACAAGTTCAAGATGAACAACATCGATTTTCTCAACATTATCCACTACCTCATAGCACCCTTAATCTTTAATTTTATCGCATTTCCTTTTGCTACTTGGTAACTCCAACACTCTATTAGAGTGTCTTTCCTTATCAGCCTATGCATCTGTTATAGTGCCACCAACAACTATAGAGTCACGAACATTTAAATGGTTAATTAGATTAATATTATCTTTCATGTTCAATTTCACTTCTTATGCATGCTCAACTGCTACACGTGCAACTTTAAATTTGAATTTTGATTGACTATATACACTGCTAAAACCATCGCAGTATTATCAGTCTCTTCCATTGATGGTGAGGTGGTGCTCATATGTTCATATTAATTATGTATACATACACCTCTTATCAAATTATCGATCAATTTTGACATTATTACTAATTTCTTGTTCATTGTACATTACACAAATTCAACCTGTTTTAGCTGCTAGTCAGGTAGTCACATATGCCCTTTCACGTCCTCAAAAGCATATATTTTCTAAAAATTCTTATCCAACCTGATGTTTTTCAACTTCACTTACAAAATCAAGAATGTATATTATCTAAGTGGCCTTGAGTACCATATTTCTAGTTGCAATGTTAAGAATAACATGGATATGTTAATAAGTAGTCGAACTAGACCATGCAAAACTAGGATTTGTCCGATATGTCTTGACACAAAAGAGATGCCTCTCTTGACCTTGTTTCAATGACCACAATTGACATGTGATTTTCGTCCACTTGTTCACACGCTCGTTGCATAATTACTTAACAACCAGAATTCCTTCAATTGGATAAGTTAATTAGTACACAAATTATTCATGTCAAACTTGTATGCAGGCATAGTGAGATTCCTCGTTAAATCACTAATATGCTCCTTAATGGCACTAGTCTGTTAAATTTCCTTTTGTCGTGTTATCAACCAGTAAGTAACTTATCTAAGACCCAAGTTCCTCAAATCTCCACATTATTAGATATCTTCTTGCTCATATGTGATATCAAGATCTGAGCTCATCAACCCATGTTTTCTTTCACATCCCACCTCAACAACTTCAAGATCAACAACATCGATTTTCTCAACATTACTTACTACCTCATGGTGCCTTTAATATTAAGTTCCATCGCATTTCCTGCTGCTACTTGGTAACTCCAACACTCTATTGGAGTGTCTTTACTTATCAGCCTATGCATCTCTGATATTGCCGCCAACAACTAAGAGTCACAAACCTTTAAATGGTTAATTAGATTCACATTATATTTGATATTCAATTTCACTTCTTATGCATCGTCAACCGCTACACATGCAACTTTAAAATTTGATTTCTGGTCGACTATATCCAGTGCTAAAACCATTGCAGTATTATCAAACTCTTTCATTGATGGTGAGGTGGTGTTCATATGTTTATATTAATTATCTATACAGACACCTCATATCAAATTATTGATCAATTATTCCATTATTATTGATTTCATGTTCATTCTATATTATGCAAATTCAACTTGTTTTACCTGCTAGTCAATTAGTCACATACCGCCTTTCACATCCTCCTCAAAAGCATATATTTTTTTTCTGAAGATTCTTATCCAACCTGATTTTTTTCGGCTTCACTTACAACATCAAGAATGTATATTATCCAAGTGGCATTGAGTACCATATTTCTGGTTGCAATAGTAAGAATAACACGGATATGTTAATAAGTAGCTGAACTACACCATGTAAAACTGGGATTTGTCCGATTTTTCCTGACACGAAAGAGATGCGTCTCTTGAACCCATTTCAATGACCACAATTGACATGTGATGTTCATCCACTTGTTCACACGCTCCTTGTATAATTACTTAACAACCACAACTCCTTCAATTGGATAAGTTAATTAGTACACAAATTCTTCGTGTCAAACTTGTACACATGCACAGTGAGATTCCACTTTATATCCCTAATATGCTCCTTACTGGCACTAGTATGTTAAATGTCCTTTTGTCATGTTACCAAGCGGTAATTAACTTATCTAAGACCCAAGCTCCTCAAAAATCCACATTATTAGATATCTTCTTGCTCATATGTGATATCATGATCTGAGCTCAGCAACCCATGTTTTCTTTCACATCCCACCTCAACAACTTCAAGATCAACAACATCGATTTTCTCAACATTATCCACTGCCGCATGGTGCCCTTAATCTTTAGTTTAATCACATTTCCTTTTGCTACTTGGTAACTCCAACACTCTATTAGAGTGTCTTTCCTCATCAGCCTATGCATCTGTGATATTGCAGGAAATTACAA
>LPNX010763531.1:133768-150779 GCA_001517045.1 Pseudotsuga menziesii
GAAATCCAAAATCATAGATTAGTGGATTCTCAACCGATTTGATTGAAATCAGTCAGATCTGAACCAGATTGACTGGATCTGACAAATCCTTGACTGAAGGAGGTGATATGAAAATATCTAGAGTTGAACTTCGGCATCCTTTATGGTGAATTTCGCCCTCCCTCTCTCCTCCACACGTTTGGGCTCATTTGGATGAGTTTTGGTGGATGCTTCAGTCAACAGGTTGAGGTGTCAGTCAGATCAGCCCCCCAATTGATAGTTGCACTTAGTGAGACTCAGATCTAGCTCAGCTAGACACAGATCAAGCATTGATGGACTCTCCTTCAGCTACAGTGGTCTATCTCCTTGGGATTTGTGCCCCCTGGGTTGGATCTCCTTTTTTTGTATAAATAGCGTTCAGGCTGCCTCTTCCAAGCTAGTTAGAATTGGGATTGAGATGTTGTTGCTCTTGTATTGTATTTTTTATTATTATGGAATAAAGAAGATTTGGAGGCAAGATCTATGGTTTAATTCTCTTCATGTGTGGATGGTGATTGTCAAATGCTTATGAGGTATAATCTGTGTTATTTATCACTGCTTTTGCTGGTTAATTGTTGGCCTTGAAGGAGAGATCTCCCTCCTGTTAGGGTAAGAGTTTATTCTAGTTTGATTTATGCTCTTACTATTGCTTGTTTCGGATCTATTGGAGTTGTATGTATTTTAAGTTTAATTGCATGCTTTCCAATTATCTCTTCCAGTAGCACCTATGTTTTAACCATCTGTTTGTGCAAGGATTTCTAAGTTGCAGGTGATATCGCTTATAGAAGAGGTTGAGATGGTTTGCATCCTCCTCATATTCAATATCTTCTGAATGACATAGTCCCTCGGTGTTCCACCAAAGCAGACTCCAAATCCCAACATTCCCAGGCTTCCAACACTCTTTCTCTCTCTTCCTCCTTCAAAATCTCAATTTCTCTTCAAATTGGTTACTTTTAAAGAATCTTATTGCTTAGATATGTCTCACAAAGAAAATTACATATTGATCTAGTTAGTAATATCCTTTATTAAGTATAGATCTCAGTTCTGTTTTGCATATAAAGTCATATTTTAAGAGATCTAGCTGAAATTATCCTTTTTCTTGCAAGCATTTTAAAGAAAATTTGTAGCTTGCTTTTAAGGTAGTTTCCTTTGTTGTACTTTAAAGTTTCATATTTTGCAATAAAAGTGCACATCTCATTGGCTTCCCAAACAGCAAGCCAAGATCCCAAGGAAAGCTTGCTTTCCTTGGTTCCTTTTTTTGCAAAACTAGATTACCCCAACTTAACAATTTTTTACTTAGTTTTTTTTCGGTAACTAGTGTGGTGACCCAAAACACTTTTAAAGTGTGTTTGGGCACATTTGATTTTAATTGCTCGCTTTTTTTTAGCAGGTCTAACAAAAAAGAGAAGGAGACTCTGCCCAATTTCCGACTCTTGGACGAACCAGAGCTTCCCGGAAGCTTCCCCCACCGCTGTGTTTTAATTCTAGCTTGTTACAAGCTTGTTGTAAACCTTTGGATCCCAGATAACAAGGACCAAAGTGCATCAATTTCAATTTGATGATATTTTAAATCGCTGCTAATAAAAAGAAAAGGTCCTTTCGAATAGGCTCTTTCGAGCCTATTCACCATCCCGCCTGGGGGGATTTGTGTCCGTGTCTTTTTTTTGCTTTTCGTTCCTCTTTTTGCAATCTAGCGTAGTTCTAATCTGTAGGGTAGTATACTTTGATTTAAATCATTTCCATATTCCATATCTGAGGTTTCAAAGTAATTTTAATACTTACCCCATGACTTCTCGATTGACCCGAAAGGGGAAAGAGATGCGTGGTAGGACTAATTAGAAAACCGACATTGTGTATATTTGATTCCTTTTTCATCAACTATTTCGTCAGCTATAATAAAATTAACCCCTCCTTGATTCCTCGATTGAGATCCATGTGGATCGAAAGAGGTTCCTGGAGGGTTTTCTTTTTAACAAGAGCACCTATCTTAAAATTTACTAAAATTGACAAGACTCCAGTGTGTATGCTCTGCACTTGGCTGCGGTTCGTCCGATCAGTCAAGCTGCATCAAAAGCACTTGAGTGACTAGAATAATTAGGATTCACTCTCCCAAATTGACAAACCATCAGGTGAAAATCCAACAGCTCGATCAAACCATTACGATGGAAAAATACCCAAAGGAAGTGGAAACTCCTGAAAAGAGACCTCGGGGTGCCGATCTCTATTACGCTTGTGGGTGCATTATGAATAATAGCCTCAGAGATTCCATTCAACCCACATATTCCTTGCGGGTAGCCATGAAGGTTTAGTTTTGGACATACTCCAAGTACTCTCGGGTATATCTGGAGTCCACCCCTTCGCCTAATTTTAATCAACTCATATTTTACATTAACTTAAAACGTACCAAGAGGCAATCACAAAACATTCACTCCAAGCACATGCAAGTACATTGATTATCTTTTGACTCCATTTTAAGGCAATGGCTATTTTCTTTCTATATATATATATATATATATATATATATATATTGTGTCTCAGCATTGTGCTTTCGTGCGCTCATTTTGAATCTTGTCATCTATGGTTGTTTATGGTTAAATTTCAAACTCCTAAGTAACTCATTCAATTTAACATCACCATACTAAATAATTTTGCCTTAGTAACTTAATAGGGTCTACCCACCTTGGCTTCATTAGGAGTTGAGCCTAAACAAAGAAGTCAAGAACAAGGTGACAACCTTGACTTGAGACTTTCCCCCAAGGACACACTGAGAGGCTTGAAGATTTCTGCCACGTGACCCAGGTGTGTGAAAGGCGGCAACACTTTTTAGCGCCATTGCTGGGGATAAATATTTTTACCCCCAGGTATGACTTAGCTTAACTTTTTTCTAAACAACTAAGAAGATAAAAAAAAAAATTGATTGATCTTGTCTTTAAAAAACACAAAAATTAAAACTCGATCCATCTGGCGACTCCACTGTCTAACATCCCTCCAAGAATTTCAATCCGAAGAAACTATCGACAATCATTCAATCCTCTCCCTGATCTCGAAAGGTTTATTAGGGAAATATTGAATAGGCAGACTTCCCGTAGAAACCTTGAAAATTTAGGAGACCAATCCCTCTCAGATATCCATTACATATTTGTAGAGAGTCATGTTCACCAATCTCAAGAAATGACGGAATTGTTCAAACCCCTTGACTTTTCTTAGATAGCAGGTGCTCCCCATGCCATTCCAAAAGATGCTATCAAGAAGCTCCCCATATTTCAGGGCAACAATGCCATCACTGCCAAGTATCACCTTCGAAAGTTTGAAAAGCACCTGGTCAGTTATTGCAATGATGCTGCCCATGACCATGACGATGTCAAAATGAAGCTCTTTGCTTTATCCTTAGAAGATGATGCTGAAGAATGGTACTTCGACCTAGATGATGATTCTTTTAAAACTCTTAGTGAATTCCTAGAGGGTTTTAAGAAGAAATGGGGGGAAAAGAAAGAACTAAGACATCTGCTTGCTGCCCTTCATAACATAAAGAAGATGGAGAATGAAACCATGGATGAATTTAACACTAAGTTCAGGCGTGTGGTTGTGGACCTCCTTAGAGAAATCAAGCCAAGGGATGCCTCCATCCTCATATCTTACATCGAAGCTTTCACTGGTGATTTGAGGTACTAGTTAAGGGACAAAGAGCTGGCCGATCTAAAAACTGCTCAGGAATTGGCCGAGAAAACAGAAAAGAATATGTAGTCTTCAGGCAAATCCAGCATTCCAGGTTACACTAGGGGAAACACTTCATACAACAAAGAGAAGGGAAAATCCGTTGAATTAGAGGAAAAGAAAACCTCCAAAGACCCCATGGAAAAGGTATCTAACATGATAAAATAATTGGTTACTAGTCAAAACCAAATCATGGCAAATCAGTTTGCACAACTGAATCATATTCATAACAGAATAATCACAATGGAAAGAAATAATAGACCTAGGAACTTTCAGCCTAAACAGAATCAGGTGTATCAAAAGAAAGCTCCTCAGCAAGAACCTAGGATTCCAAACCAGTTAGACTCAACTAACATGATAGAAGAAGCCATTCCATGGTGTAGACCTTGTGATCAATTCCACCAAGAAAGCATTTGCTATATAGCAAACTAGGTTATAGAACATGGAATGGCCGCGGTCAGTAATTAGGAAACAACATTAAGCGAGTCTGATCATGTATACATGGTAGGCTAGGCCTACCCTTTGTCACCAACTAAACAGTGCAAGCCTAAGGATAAAACCATTGCAGAATCTTATAGTGAAACTTATGATGAAAACTGTAATGTACATGATGGGACTCCTATGTGTTCTCCATATAACGATGACAGTCTGGAAGGTTTACTGCCTTGTGACCTTTTCTCTAAAGAAAATGAGTATGAAAATGAGGACAAGTATAACTTGGAGCATGATACATATGACAAAGGCTCCCTTATCTCCAACAAAGATGTTGATGAGGAGTCCTGGACATTCATGGAGAATCCAGTCTGTGACATGAATAAAGAGGAAAATAATGAACCAGAAACTTTTGATGGTTTTGTCGATTTTTCTATCTATGGCATATCTGAAGGAGAGAACATGGATTTGGAGACCTAGGAAAATCCTAGAATGGAAGAGGAGCATTCAAAACTCTTATATGATCATTCAGAGTCATATCATGCAGAGCCGCACAAAGGTATCAATAATGAAGACATGGAGAAGCAGTGTTGTGAAAAGACATAAGTGATGCAGTTAGTAGAATATCAGTCTCAACTATCATCTTCACATATAGATTCTCCTCATGATCTGGAGCCACTTGGGGCTTATACAGGGAATTATCATCCGATAAGACTCGATGATTAGTATGATGGTGTAGTCAATCTGCCTCATCACTCTGATTTGTATATCAAACCTGTCCAGTCATAGATAGAAGCAGCCTGCGCAAGCAATTACCAGTTTGGGAGGAAGTTTGACGATATTATGCATGCTTATGATCTCCCATCCATCCCACCCATTCTGAATTATCACGCAAGTTTGCATTTTCTGAATAAGGTATCCTTACTTTGGCTGGTAACCAAAGACAAGGAAAACATTTTTATGTTAATAAAATGCTTAGGTGGTTACATTGGATTTTTGTTTACACCTAACCTTTTATATCATGCTCAGAGTAGGAAAATAAGCTCCTAAAAGAGAGCATTTACTTTCTGCATTTACGTTTTGTACCTAGCTATAATAAAACTTTTTTTCATTAGTTAATTACATTTCTTTTGTTTAAATAAATCAGCTTAATGATTCATTTGGTTTTTATATAAAGCTTGTGCTATTGAGGTTTTCTTGTCAAGTTGAGATTTTTTTACAGGGTATATAAACCAGAGATTATGGTGTTCTTGTATCCTCTCCTTGCCTTAAAGACCAGATCGAGCACACGTCCAATAGTTGGAGCCAGAATGTTGCCACCTAAGTTGTACTTAGGGGTTTTTTTATCAAGTGAGCCTGGTGAACAGGACAAGGATAACTTGTTCGGACTTCAGAATACCTTCAGTCTTGCTTCTGGGAAGCCTTGTTGTACTATATCACATGTTCATACCCCATGGGGGATTTTTAATAAATGTTCTAGCATGATAGTGTCTGTAAAAGACTCAGTCTCTTAGACTTTATTTTTCAATCCGATCAGCCTAGGGTGTTTTTTCCCTTGGTTATTATTGGTTGTTGAATAAACAACTGATAATTTCTGAGTTTTTCACTCCATACATCCAAAGTTGGGATGGTCGACTTGGCATTTAGGCCTATTGAGGCTATTAGAGTCTATGTGTCAATGTATAAACATGCTAGACATCGTGGTCGAGTCATATGAACATGTCTAAGTCCCCCTAGGTTTTTTCAATTTTTCAAATTTTTTAGTTTTTTCAGTGTTTTTTATTAAAATTTAATTTTTCCAAAACTTAGGCTATTTTTTAATAGTTTAATTGGAAATTTTGATTTTGTAATAAAAGTGGGCCAAATAATAAGTTTCAGTCATGTAGGTGCTCATTTTCAAGCTAAGAGCATCATGTAAACCCATGGACCCACTTTTTCCTAGTTTTGAGTGATTTTCCATCACTCAAGTCACAAATCCCCAAAAAATCAATTATTGATTATTTTAATTAATAAATTGATGAATAATGGAGTAAATCCAAAATCATAGATCAACGGATTCTCAACCGATTTGATTGAAATCAGTCAGATCTGAACCAGATTGACTGGATCTGACAAATCCTTGACTGAAGGAGGTGATCTGGAAAGATCCAGAGTTGAACTTCAACATACTTTATGGGTAATTTCACCCTCCCTCTCTCCTCCACACGTTTGGGCTCATTTGGATGAGTTTTGGTGGATGCTTCAGTCAACAGGTTGAGGTGTCAGTCAGATCAACCCCCCGATTGACAGTTGCACTCAGTGAGACTCAGATCTGGCTCAGCTAGACACAGATCAGGCATTGATGGACTCTCCTTTAGCTACAGTGGTCTATCTCCTTGGGATTTGCACCCCCTAGGCTGGATCTCCTTTTTTTGTATAAATAAAGCTCAAGCTGCCTCTTCCAAGCTAGTTAGAAATGGGATTGAGGTGTTGTTGCTCTTGTATTGTATTGTTTATTATTCTGGAATAAAGAATCTTTGGAGGCAAGATCTATGGTGTAATGCTCTTCATGTGTGGATGGTGATTGTCAAATGCTTATGAGGTATAATCTGTGTTATTTATCACTGCTTTTGCTGGTTAATTGTTGGCCTTGAAGGAGAGAGCTCCCTCCTATTAGGGTAAGAGTTTATTCTAGTTTGATTTATGCTCTTACTGCTGCTTGTTTCAGATCTATTGGAGTTGTATGTATTTTAAGTTTAATTGCATGCTTTCCAATTATCTCTTCCAATAGCACCTATGTTTTAACCATCTATTTGTGCAAGGATTTCTAAGTTGCAGGTGATATCGCTTGTAGAAGAGGTTGAGCTAGTTTGCATCTTCCTCATTTTCAAGATATTCTGAATGACATAGTCCCTTGGTGTTCCACCAAAGCAGACTCCAAAGCCCAACATTCCCAGGCTTCCAACACTCTTTCTCTCTCTTCCTCCTTCAAAATCTTAATTTCTCTTCAAATTGGTTACTTTTAAAGAATCTTATTGCTTATATCTGTCTCACAAAGAAAATTACATATAGATATAGTTAGTAATATCCTTTCTTAAGTTTAGATATCAGTTCCATTTTGCATATAAAGTCATATTTTAAGAGATCTAGCTGAAATTATCCTCTTTTTTGCAAGCATTTTAAAGAAAATTTGTAGCTTGCTTGTAAGGTAGTTTCCTTTGCTGTGCTTTAAAGTTTCATATTCTACAATAAAAGTACACATCTCATTGGCTGCCCAAATAGTAAGCCAAGATCCCAAGGAAAGCTTGCTTTCCTTGGTTTCTTTTTTTTGCAAAACTAGATTACCCCAACTTAACAATTTTTTACTTAGTTTTTTTTCGGTAACTAGTGTGGTGACCCAAAACACTTTTAAAGTGTGTTTGGGCACATTTGATTTTAATTTCTCGCTTTTTTTTAGCAGGTCTAACAAAAAATAGAAGGATACTCTGCCCAATTTCCGACTCTTGGACAAACGAGAGCTTCCCGGAAGATTCCCCCACCGCTGTGTTTTAATTCTAATTTGTTACAAGCTTGTTGTAAGCCTTTGGATCCCAGATAACAAGGACCAAAGTGCATCAATTTCAATTTGCTGATATTGTAAATCACTGCCAATAAAAAGAAAATGTCCTTTCGAATAGGCTCTTTCGATCCTATTCACCATCCCCCCTGGGGGGATTTGCGTCTGTGTCCTTTTTTTTGCTTTTCGTTCCTCTTTTTGCAATCTAGCGTAGTTCTAATCTACAAGGTAGTATACTTTGATTTAAATCATTTACATATTCCATATATGAGGTTTCAAAGTAATTTTAATACTTACCCCACGACTTCCCGATTGACCCGAAAGGGGAAAGAGATGCGTGGTAGGACTAATTAGAAAACCGGCACTGTGTATATTTGATTCCTTTTTCATCAGCTATTTCATTAGCTATAATAAAATTAACCCCTCCTTGATTCCCCGATTGAGATCCACTTGGATTGAAAGAGGTTCTTGGAGGGTTTTCTTTTTAACAAGAACACATATCTTAAAATTTACTAAAATTGACAAGACTCCGGTGTGTATGCTCTACACTTGGCTGTGTTTCGTCCAATCAGTCAAGCTACATCAAAATCACTTGAGTGACTAGAATAATTAGGATTCACTCTCCCAAATTGACAAATCATCAGGTGAAAATCCAACACCTCGATCAAACCATTACGGTGGCAAAATACCCAAAAGAAGCGGCAACTCCTGAAAAGTGACCTTGGGGTGCCGATCTCTATTACACCTGTAGGTGCATTATGAACAATATCCTCAGAGACTCCATTCAGCCCACATATTCCTTGCAGGTAGCTGTGAAGGTTTAGTTTTGGACATGCTCCAAGTACTCTTGGGTATACCTGGAGTCCACCCCTTCACCTAATTTTAATCAACTCATATTTCACATTAACTTAAAACGTACCAAGAGGCAATCACAAAACATTCACTCCAAGCACATGCAAGTAAATTGATTATCTTTTGACTCCATTTTAAGGCACTGGCTATTTTCTATATATATATTGTGTCTCGGCATTGTGTTTTCATGCGCTCATTTTGTATCTTGTCATCTATGGTTGTTTATGGTTACATTTCAAACTCCTAAGTAACTCATTCAATTTAACATCACCATACTAAATAAGTTTGCCTTAGTAACTTAATAGGGTCTACCCCCCTTGGCTTCGTTAGGAGTTGAGCCTAAACGGAGGAGTCAAGAACAAGGTGACAACCTTGACTTGAGACTTGCCCCCAAGGACACACCAATTAATCGAGGTGGTGTTCATATGTTCATATTAATTATCTATACAAACACCTCTTATCAAATTATGGATCAATTTTTCCATTATTATTGATTTCTTGTTCATTCAATATTACACAATTTCAACTTGTTTTACCTGCTAGTCAGTTAGTCGCATACCCCCTTTCACATCCTCCTCAAAACATATATTTTTCTTGAAATTCTTATCCAACCTGATTTTTTTCGACTTCACTTACAACATCAAGAATGTATATTATCCAAGTGACCTTGAGTACCATATTTTTGGTTGCAATTGTAAGAATAACATGGATATGTATATAAGTAGTCGAACTACACAATGTAAAACTGGCATTTATCCGATATGTCCTGACGCGAAAGAGATGCGTCTCTTGACCCCATTTCAATGACCACAATTGACATTTGATGTTCATCCACTTGTTCACACGCTCCGTGTATAATTACTTAACAACCACAACTCCTTCAGTTGGATAAGTTAATTAGTACACAAATTCCTCATGTCAAACTTGTATGTAGGCATAGTGAGATTCCACGTTATATCCCTAAGATGCTGCTTAATGGCAGTAGTCTGTTAAATTTCCTTTTGTCGTGTTATCAACTGGTAAGTAATTTATCTAAGAGCCAAGTTGCTCAAATCTCCACATTGTTAGATATCTTCATGCTCATATGTGATATCATGATCTGAGCTCATCAACCCATGTTTTCTTTCCCATCCCACCTCAAGAACTTCAAGATCAACAACATCGATTTTTTCAACATTATCCACTACTGCATGGTGCCCTTAATATTTAGTTCCATCGTATTTCCTGTTGCTACTTGGTAACTCCAACACTCTATTGGAGTGTCTTTACTTATCATTGATCAGCCTATGCATCTCTAATATTGCCGCCAACAACTAAGAGTCACGAACCTTTAAATGGTTAATTAGATTAAGATTATATTTGATATTCATTTTCACTTCTTATGCATCCTCAACTGCTACACATGCAACTTTAAAATTTGATTTCTATTCTAATATATCCACTTCTAAAACCATTGCAGTATTATCAAAATCTTTCATTGATGGTGAGGTGGTGTTCATATGTTCATATTAATTATCTATACAGACACCTCTTATCAAATTATTGATCAATTTTTCCATTATTATTGATTTCTTGTTCATTCTATATTACGCATGTTCAACTTGTTTTACCTGCTAATTAGTTAGTCGCATGCCCCATTTCACGTCCTCCTAAAAAGCATATATTTTTTCTGGAAATTCTTATCCAACCTAATTTTTTTCAACTTCACTTACAACATCAAGAATGCATATTATCCAAGTGGCCTTGAGTACCATATTTTTTGTTGCAATAGTAAGAATAACACGTATATGTCAATAAGTAGTCGATCTACACAATGTAAAACTCAAATTTGTCCGATATGTCCTCACGCGAAAGAGATGCCTCTCTTGATCCCTTTTCAATGACAACAATTGACATTTAATGTTCATCCACTTGTTCACATGCTTCTTTTATAATTACTTAACAACCACAACTCCTTCAATTGGATAAGTTAATTAGTACACAAATTCCTCATGTCAAACTTGTATGCAGGCACAGTGAGATTCCACGTTATATCCCTAATATGTTGCTTAGTGGCAGTAGCCTCTTAAATTTCCTTTTGTCGTGTTATCAATCGGCAAGTAACTTATATAAGACCCAAGTTCCTCAAATCTCCACATTATTAGACATCTTCATGCTCATATGTGATATCATGATCTGAGCTCATTGTTGTCTGCCAATTGCACACCAACAACATAAATCTAATGAAAGCCGTCTCCTCACTTGAGAAAGTGGGAGAGGTGTGGCCTTGGGGAAAAGCATAGAGCCATGTACTATCACCCACTCCTAGTGCCTCCATTTAGGCTAACTCCTAACGAAGCCAAGGGGGGTCGTCCCTAACAAAGATTTTTCTATGGCTCAACGTGTTTTAAGTGTTTTTGATGTTATGATGCAGATGGGTGTTTTTTAGGAGTTTTTGAATGATTACAACTTTATAATAAAATGAGCAATCCACGTTGCAATTACAAAACACAAGATTTTAGACGAACAATACAAAGATGACTTGGAAATTAAAGGCATCCAAAGATAGATAATGATTTAAGCAAACATTAAGGACAAATGGTCCAGATCAAGGCGACGCATGGAAGTTTAAGACCATTGCTAATATGGAGTCAAAACGTGCTTGTGAATGCTGGAATACAAGTTTCAATAGTAGTGTTTGTGAGATCGTTTTTCAATTGTTCTTGGTTTATTTTATTGTAAATTTTAAATATGATCTTGCTTAAGGTGTGTAGGAAACCTTTTTACTGCCAAACTTTCCTAGGAAAGCAGTCTTGAAATTAGCTATGGTAGTGAAAGAGTTGTTCAGCAAGTTGTCATACTTGTTTCTAGACTTACCATCCAAAGATAGAGCAAAAAAGGTCATGTATACATCTTCATGTTTGTCAGTACCCCTAACATAGGCACCACAGTGTTTTGAAAAATATCTGAGATGTTGCTCAGCAGAGGTAGAGGCATCAGTGCCTATGAAAGTGACAAGCGTATCAATAGATTTTTGGGGAATGTCATGAGGCTAACCTGCTATCTGAGTAAAATTGAGCTGAGTAAAAAACTCACCCATTGTGTTAGGAAAACAGTTATTGTTTTGAAAATTTTCTAAGTTTTCTAGAAATAAAAGGTGGATGTCTGAAACAGACTCATATCCAAGTTCTACAAGGATCCTACGAGGAGCTAGTTTGTTCAGTATCCTCCTATAGACTTTTTTAGGGTCAAGGATGAAACTGAGCAAACCTTCAGAGTTTCTTCTAGTCAAATACCTTGAGGTCTTAACTGACAGTGGAGTTGCCAGGTGGACTTAATTATAATTTCAGAGAGTGATTGGACTAAAAATCTACCAAAAAGGGGGGAAAAGGTAAAAACTAAAAAGAAACAAAGGTTGTCCAGGAACAAAAAGATTTGTCCCCGGCAACGACGCTAAAAGATGTTGTCCACCGATCGCACACCAGCAGCAAAAATATTCTGAAAGCTGTCTCCTCACTTAGGAAAGTGGGATAGGTGTGACCTTTGGGGAAAGCACAGAGCTAGGTACTGTCACCTACTCCTAGCTCCTCCATTTAGGCTAAATCCTAACGAAGCCAAGGGGGGTAGTCCCTAACAAAGAGTTTTCTATGGATCAATGTTTAAGTTAAGTTTTTGATGTTATGATGCAGATGGGTGTTGTTTAGGAGTTATTGTGATGAAATATGATTTAAAATTATGAATTTTGAACACACAACAAAAGAAATCCATGTTGATGTACTAGATTAAAAGATGAACAGTATATGAAGACTTGTGAGATAAAGATGCATTCACAAATAAATATTTTATAAGCTAAAGACATATGATCCAAATGTAACAATCACGCATAAATTAATAGACCAGTGCCTTATGGAGTCAAAACGTGCTTGTGAATGCTGGAATACAAATCTCAATAGTAGTGTTTGTGAGATCGTTTTGCAATTGTTCTTGGTTTATTTTATTGTAAATTTTAAAGAAGATCTTGCTTAAGGTGTCTAGGAAACCTAACCGAAAATACTTTCAGTGGCTCTGTTCAAAGACATGACGGACCTGTCTGGAATCACAAGCTAGGTGTTCAGAGAATTTAACTAGTGAGTGTCCAGATTGGGTTGCTTGGCGCCCACACTTGGAATTTGCCCACTACCTGAGTATTTATCGAGATAACACCAGTGCGTTGGTTATGGGGTGAAAGTTTTATTATGTTGTCACTTGCAAGATTAACAAATTCGATCACCGTTCTGAGTACGAGTCCAACTTTTCAGGTTCGGTAGAGCATACTAGGTGAGGGATAGCAACGAGGTAAATTTTAATTGGGGAAATGTGAGTTGGAAATATTTTATTATTATGAGCACACAGTTCAACTCTCTGATAGAGAGTGCTCTTGACTTTGTCTTATGACAGAAGTTCAAGAGACTTTAATTAATCTATATGCTTGATGCAAAGATAATGCAGTGGGGATGCTCTCTGACAGAGAGTGCTCTTGACTTGGGTTATTGCAAGTTCAAGAGACTTTGGTTCTTTTTATAAGACAATCAGCTTGTAAATTGAAACCACATGATAGCTCAACAAATTGTAAAACAACGAAACAATGTCATAGCAAAAAAAATGATAAACCACTTGCAAATGAAATAAATGAGAAACTAGTGTTCTACAACAAGAAGAAACTAATCTAGCAAAGAGAAGTAAAAAATGACTTCAAGACACACTGTCCTCGAAATTTCCAGCTAGCTGGTCATACGCAGGAATACAATGGGGAAAGAGAGGTAGCACGCAATGTCAATGCGGCACTTGGGATGAAATCCCAAGGTACTTCTCAGGTCAAGACTGAAACAAATAAAAAGTTCTAAGTACATAATTAAACTACTCTAAGCATGCAAAGTAAATATGAGCTAAGAGCACAAGACACTCTTCCCCAAATGGGGAAGAAGAAACCAAAAGATGGGAGGCCTTATCCCACTTTGCCACTTTATTAAGAGAGTACAATATTTAGGATTTTCAACCTTAGAGAAATAAAAAGAACTTGGAAAGACAAATGGAACAAGCCTCAATGGCTATTTTACAAAAGGAGAGTAATTTGGAAAATTTTGTCTTCTTTAGTTCAAATCCCAAGTATTTGGATCTTCTTGGTTTTGTTACTCAGTTTCTACTCTTCTCTTTGGTTTTTGTTTTCTTTGGCTCAATCTTCAAGTCCTTCTCTTAGGATTGTTTCTTTTCATACCTGCACACAATGCAAATCAAGTCAAAGCACCCATCAATTGTTAATTAAACCAAATCAAATATAAACTACTTCTAAGAAAGAGATCTACAAAAATAAAACCAAGTGCAAGATCTAATCTATAATATGAAAACAACAATATAGTTGGCTGCAAAAAAGTGAGAAAAGAGAGCACCGAAAGAGGGCTTCTAAAAAGACAAAAAAAAAGACAGCAAAAGAGGGTTGAGAGGGCAGCGAAGGAGGGCTGCAAAAAAGGAGGAAAAGAGGACAAAAAGGGGGCAGCGAAAGAGAGGAATGAATGTAAGAGACCAAGACAAGCCAGAAAAGCAAGATGACAATCTTGGTGGGAGAAAAAGATGAGGTAGGGCGAGAGCAAGGAGGAGAAGGCTAGAAAGCAATAAATCGAGAAGATCAAGGAGCAAACAAGAGAACTAAAAGAGGGAAGTTCATAGATCCAGGTAACCAAATGTGTTTTGTGAAACTTTGTTGATGGAGGGAAAGAGAAGCCCTGACTGCTATGTCTCTTTCTTGGATTGGGAAGTGCTTAGAAAGACCTGCAAAATGAAGGAGTTAGATGGAAAAAACCACTAGTTCATGAAGAAGAGCTTGATGTCAAGCTTGTTCTTCACCCCTAATGATCCCTACAAAACCCTTACAAACAATATCAAATCCGAATAAAATACTCATAAACTAGATTGTTAGCCCTTCTAGAGTATATAATGAAGAATGATTTAATGATTGAAAATCAAGGTGAGAGAATATCACCAAAGACAATGTGAATTCACAACTCCAATAACTCGTGTACGGACCTCCAAAGTCACAACTTTATTCCAACTTCAAACAAATATTACAACCATTTTGGCGGAGTGTTCATGCCCAAAATCTCCATACTCAAGAAGGAGGCAATGCCATCCTTATATAACAAAACTAAGCTAACCCACAACCCTAAATCAAATCGCCAATGAGGAGAGCCGATAACAATCAAGATCCAATCAACTCCATGTTACAACAGGCTGGAGTACGAATCCCTTCAATAGGCAGGTCGAGTTGCAATGAATGGGGTGGGGAGGTGGCCTCCACCTTGTCAAGGTGCCCCCCATCAACCTCTTGGAATTATCACCACCGAATACGATAGCTCCAAGTGTCCACGTGAACCAAAGAGAAACTCTGCGTGAGCTTTGAAAGAGATACAACTTTGAATGAAGGGAGTCGTGAGTGAGTTGAAGTGACAGAAAACTAATGGTTGGAGGAAAGAAGAGCCATGAAGTGACCATAAATTAAGGAGATTGCCCACATCCAAATCAGCCCGAACTATAATCTAATGCCGATGTTAACGACATGCTTGGCATGAAGGAACAAACAATATTTTGAAATATATTAAACATAATACACCAATCCCCGGTTTATTTATGAGTGGCGTGGATATAAAGGGGATCCACTCCTCTGCTAGCTCACGACTTACCTTCACGTCATCCACTCCCACTACAAGATTTGAACCCGAAATGCGACAACATAATCCAACATCATTCGACATTTCGCACGGATGTGTCGGACAACAATTAATCTACAGAATGCCGAAAACAAAATATTTCTAGTGCCGTCAATTATCCAACACTTGGGAGTCAGAATTCCGACTCTTGTAGTGGCGGTTATCCGACACTTTCGTGCCGGATAGGCGTCGGATTTTCGACTCGTGTAGTGGCGGTTATTCGACACTTCCCTGTTAGATCTTCAACATCTATGAACCAAACACAAGTTGGATATCCAACCCATAAGAGTCGGATATCCGACGGTCCGTATAGATTTTTTTTATAAGGTTTACATGATTTTAAATTTTATGGTCCCATACTTTCAACGGTAACTATGTTCAAGGCGTCGAATATCCGATGCATGGCCATTATAAATGTAAATTGTTTTAAACATTTTGACATGTTTGTTGTGGAAGTGACAGACGATTGCGAAAATTATTTGTTCCTCGATGGACGTTTTCAAGAATAGTTTTATTCTTCAACGGGCGGTTGTGGGATTTTTTTTTTCATCGATAGACAGTTTGCCGGGAATTTTTTATTCTTCGACTTCTCTCCATTTGACAAAAACTTAATGCGTGGAACTTGATTTTTTAATACAACCAGTTATATTCATTAACGAAGTTTATGACAAAATGTCAAATAGATTAAATATTCTGAATCCAAACGAAGACAACCGACAATTGCTTGCTAGACTATGGGATGCAACGAAACGAAAGGGTGATGGAAAATGTTATTGTCCGTGTTCTCAATGTAGGGGATTTAAGAGGAGAAGAATATTGATCTCAACAACCACAAAAAATTGCAAGGAACATGGACACACTGAGGGGGGAACGAATATCGTCCATTTGTAGGTTTAGCATTATAAACATTATTATATTCATTTTTTTTGGTAATTGTATGTATTATTTTTTTTTCATATATTAATGTATATCTATTGATGTTTCCATGTATTTATATTAAAGGAAAGACACCCTATAGCATGTTGTCCAGAGGAAGTGCTTTCAGAACAAGTTCAGGATCAGGATCATGGAGCGTGTATGTTTAATGGAGAACAAGTGAATGATCATATTGAACAAGATGATCATGTCGATAATGTAATTGAAGATGATGGTACAAATACATTGATCCATGATTCATTTAACGTTAGAATGGATGACGATGATGTTGATAATGAAAATGATGATGACTTTGATGATGTTCACGATATACCTCTTCTCGATAAGGCATATGAACCCTTTTATGAAGGCTCCAAAACAAATCTTCTCTCTAATATATTGTTGATAATGAACTTGAAGGTTATGAATGGTCTTTCAAACATTGCAATCACATGTATGCTAAGGTATCTAAAATAATCCATCACATATATAGGATCATGATAAAGTTTATTTGCATTCTTCTAATAATTGTAATTTTAACTCATTATTTATCATCATATGGATGAAGTGTGTTTCGTTAATATTATTTATTTATTACATTAACAATTTTTATTTTTTTTGTAGCTTGATAGCTGATTTTTTGTTACCACCATCAAATATTTTACCTCGCACATATCGAGATTTATCTTCCATCATGAAAGATATTGGAATGCATTATGGAGAAACTCATGCATGCCCCGATGACCATGTTATATATTATAATCAGCATGAATTTGCAACAAAATGTCTGGAATGTCATGTAAGTAGATATCGTACAGATAAAGTA
>LPNX010763531.1:151146-246191 GCA_001517045.1 Pseudotsuga menziesii
TGTAATGGCATAACTATGTATGATGTATCTAGACCGATACGACAAAGGCAATTTCAATTCCATGCAATGGTTGTATGGACAATACACAATGCCCCTAGGTTAAATTCATTTTGTGGTTTGTAGATTTAGGCTCCACTTTAATTGCATTTAATGATATGGAGTAGTTAGAATATTTTATAAATGAACATATTTGACATAGATATTCCATATGTAAATATTGTACAATTTGCATGTCCAATTTGTGGTCCTAAGATAAAATCTCGACGTTCAAAAAGCTTAAGAAAGGAGGTGTTTGATGAGTATAGGCATTTCCTCTCTAAGAATCACAGGTATAGAACAACTGAAAGAAATCTTTTCAATGGGAAGGAGGAGACTGCATTAAAACCACGGAGAATGACACCTCGCCTTTGGAAGATGCAATACAATAGAAATCGTCATCATGGTACGTATGGATCATCGTATATGAATTTTTATGTATTTTAATTTTTATTGTGAGTTGTTTGTTGTAGTGGCCATATTTGATTTATGATGTAATTTATTAATTATAAACTAATATTCACGATGTCCATCGTGATCATGAAGGCATTAATGGTCTTCCACGAGGAATGAAAAGTTATCCTATTCAATTCAGCAGGTTTCCCTACTATGAGCACCTCAAAATTGCTCATTTGTTTGATACAATGCATATTGGAAAGAAGGTATTGCTTATTGCAGGTAAAACACCATAAGGATATGGTCTGTAATGGAGGTAGATATCGGATCAAAAAACTAGATGAAACAAAGAAAACATCAGATTCTGGGGTTTCGGCTGTCTTTGAGGTTACCAATGTTTCATCTAGAACTGACAGACATCCAGAAGTCTCAGAAAATCGATACTATGGGTATTTGGAAGATATTATACAGTTTGACTTTAAATCCTTTAAGGTAGTTCTATTCGTTGTCAAATGGCATAGGTTACGATTGAATCAACGTGATCCCGATAGAACTATTATTGAACATGATAATGTATTTACCATGGTAAACACAAGGTTGTTTGAGCCAAGAACATATCCCTATGTTCTTCCAAGCCAATGTGAACTAGTATTTTACTCAGAGGTTCCAGGTAAAGCAGGCTGGTAGTTTGTTGTGAGACACGATCCAAGGGGAAGGCTCGTAAAGTATAACCTAGATGATGGTAATGAAGAGGGTTCTCTGAAAGAAGAATATGACGACGAAGAGCATGATCAGCTTGAGTTAGCTGATGATGATGATCCAACAAAAGATGTCCAAGGAATAGTTGAATCAGATGATGTAGCAGACAATGCCATTGAAGATTATTCCGACGATGACACGATGAGCATAATTGATGATGATATGGGCAATCCTTACAATGTTGACACAGATGATGATACAGATGGCGCATCATCTTCATCATCATCGTCGTCTTCATCATCACCATCTTCATCATCATCATCTTCATCAGCATCATAATCATCGTCATCATCATCGTCATCATCATTGTCATCATCGACATCATCATTGTCATCATCATCATTATTGTCATCGTCTTCATCATCATCATAATCATCATCATCATCATCATCATCATCATCATTGTCATCGTTGACATCATCATTGTCATCGCCGGCCTCAACATCATAATCATCACCATCATCATCAACATCATCATCATCAACTTCATCACCATCATCGTCATCATCATCATCATCACCACCATCATCATCACCATCATGGTCACCATCATCATCACCATCATCATCGGCATCAACATCATAATCATCACCATCATCATCATCAACTTCATCACCATCATCGTCATCATCATCATCATCATCACCACCATCATCATCTTCATCAAAATATACTCGTATTTATCAAAATATAAATATTATTCGTATTTATCAAAAGTATTACTATATAATAACATCATTGTCATCGTTGTCATCAACATCATCATCATCAACAACAACATTGTCATCATTGTCATCATCAACATGAACATCATAATCATAATCATCATAATAAAAATAAAAAACATATAATATAAAAAATATATAATATATAATAAAAATTAAAAACATCATAATAAAAATAAACATATATTAAAAATAAAAATAAAAAATATATAAAAATAATAAAAATAAAAAACATATAATATATAATAATATATAATAACAAATCACAAGTGTATTTGGACCTTGCCGCGACTCGTTTTGGACAGTCCAGTTCAATTTGGAGGTTCTTGTGAATTTGAGAGTAGGTCCGCTGGAGAACAGGGTTCAACATTAGAGCTCACGATTGATAGTTGGAGGTCGGGGTTGAGAATTGGAGCTCACCGTTGATAATTGTAGCTCACGCTTGAGAATTGGAGCTAACGGTACAAATTTAGAGCACACGGTTCATGTTTTGGAGTTCAAGTTTTGGATTTGGAGCTCATGGCTCAACGGGTAAGCATCATGACCTCCTTTTTTTGGGCATGCTGTGACAATGGTTTTTGGGCATCTTGTGACAAGGGTTTTTTGTGCGCGTTGTGATGTTTGCTCCTTTGTGGGACAAGCTTGAATGCATACAGACCCTTCCTCATTTAGTGGGTTATGAACTCGCTGTTCATAACAGACCTTCTTACCTTACAAATGAGAAACTCGCTGTTCGGGTCATGAACTTAGAATAGGGCTTCACGCCTCACCCCCTCTCGTATCTATGACTCACTATTACAGTGATCATTCATTTTGTAGCGCATCTATAGCACGTAGGATAAAAGGCAACTAAAACGCCCTGTTTTCCCGGGCATATTTTTGATAAAACATGATCAGATTTCTGCTGGAGAAAGGTTATTTTCACAATTTTACAATTTCTACAATTGTATGTGGTTGTCTCTGAGTAAATCCATGATTTTAAAACGACCCAAATCGCTAGAATTGTGATTTGACCACTTTAAATTTCGATTTAGACCAAAATTGATTTGCCGGATTCCGGCGGGTTGGGGGCGTTTTGGTTAGCGTTTATACTGCTCCCATATATAGATGTAATTACGCAATTTCTCTAGTTTTGCACAGACAGGCTTGATCAAAGAAGTACTTCGAAGAGACTGATTATCCGGACCTATCAAACGGTTAAAATAGAACTAGGAAATTGGGGTCCCTGACTACAACTAGTAAAACCCCTCTTAAGGTAAGGAAGGTCAGACTATCTTATGGGAATAATAAGGGAATAAATACTTCCACAATGAGTAGGTCTTACTTCACAAGGAGGTATTAATTCACCAGACCAGTTCATCCTCATATTCAATCGGCAAGGTCAGATACTACAGGGAATAGAATCCCTTAATCTTTTAGAAGGAAAGAGAAATAAGGGGCATGGGTTGACTTTCATGTTTCCAGCTCAGGAAAGTCATAAGGCATGAAAGGAAAGTAATAAATAAAGTAATAAGGGGGTGCCAATCACCCGCCCCACCACAGGGTACCTGTTCTGGCGGTGCCAATAAAGAGCAGGTCTTAAGGCAGAGAGCGGTACCATATCTAGGGAACGACCTTGGGTCAATAAAAAATATACCATAGGGAATAGATCCTCTCAAAGCCAGGACCTTGAAAAACACACTAGTTCGGGGCCCAAAGTCCTGTTAATATCATTGTCAAACAAAAATTGTCCATGAGGACAGAGTTCGAGAACTCTGTCCACATGAACTATATCTCACAAAAGATATGATTTTGGAATAAGTCCTTAGTTTTCAAGTGTGAACTAATTATTTTCCAACTATGAATTAATTATTTGAGATCATATTATATTCCTTGAGGATATAGAGCCATTGGACTGGCTTATAATGAGTAATGGGTTTTAAATTTAAGTTATGAAAAACAATAATGAATCCAATAGCAATTTGTTATAAAAGTAAAAGTATAGTATTTGGTTAGGAGATTTTTATTATTGTATTCATAGTAATAAATTGTTTGTATTAAATCTATCAAAACAAAGATGTGGATGGTGTCTTTAATAGTTGGGAATATTATTTACATTTAATTGTAATTTGTTTATAAGACTTATCATTATTCCATCGAGATGTTTCCTTTCAAGGTTGTGTATGTTAGGAATAGTTACAAAATAACATACATTACTACGTTTCCTTTCAAAGTGCTGCAAAACTGCGTTTCCAGAATTTTTGTAGCATTTTCCCCTGTTTTACAGTGCAGGCCCTACAAAAGTTTCACCTTCATAACCTTTGTAGAATTTTCATTGTTTTTACACTGTTGGCACTGCAACAGTTATGAAAATTGCATTTTTGTGCAAAAACTTGTCTGGATGCTTTCAAACCTTTTCCAAGGCTCTAATACTAAAATTTAAGCATGTTATGGTCTAATTTCATAAAATTTATCTCTTGCCTCAGCAAGAAGTTTTAGATTACCTGCACTGACCTCATCTTTCAACATTTGCAACTCTTTCTTCATATTTTTTTGGCTGCACCTATGTGCCATCTTTCCTAGACTTCTGTACAAATCAAAAGGGATGTCTAAAAATGTTTTTCCAATGAAATGTAACAAAAAATTGAAGAGAAATTGATACTGTGTCAAATATTCCTTCACATGTAAAAGAATTCCTTATGGCAAATAAAATTTTCTCATATTTCTCTGACAGCCAAGCTTTGGGTATCCCATGAGTTAAATTTGATTCCTTGTGTCCTTCTTTAGAAAATCATCATAATTTATCAACTGAAACTTAGCAGAAGTAGCGGAAGTATGACCCTCTAATGAGATCCATAATTTACTTAGACAAATACTAATTGCATAATACCTATCTATTAAAAAAAAATTTACATGAATAATAAGTTCAACTCTAATTATGAAATGTGTTAGTCAAGAAACTACTAGCGCTCGTAGCAATAACAATTACAGACATGTAACAACAATAAAATAAACAATTTCAAGACTCTGGGTGAGTAACAACAACAGTTTCAACAAGTAACAACAAAAATATCAACAAGTAACAACACTAGTTTTAGCAAGTAATAACAACATTTTCAGTGAGTAGCAACAACAACATAAATTAGTTTAAAACTGCTAGTGAGTAACAATAGCAACAATGATTAGTTCAAAACTAATCATTGCATTAGTTCGAAACTAATGCTTAATAGAAATATAATAAAAATATCCTAATACTATTATGGCAATTTATATAATATAAAATAACATATAATAAAAATAAAATACATATAATATATAATAATATATAATAAAAAAATGACAAGTGTATTTCGACATTGTCGCGACTCGTTTCGTTTTGGACAGTTCAGTTCAATTTGGAGGTTTTTGTGAATTTGAGAGTAGGTCCGGTAGACATGGCAGACAAATCTATTGACCTGTGGCAGCAAGAGCTCAACATCTTCTCCTCACCAGAAATTATCGGTATACCATCCCCGAACACAGTGCAGGACACGCTGGAAAATTAGACAGCTGGAACCGAGAGTAGGGTTTCGGTTTCAATGTTTTCAAGATGTTTTTGAACAAAGAATGGCTTGTCTCTATATCATAAGTCCACATTCAACATCCTTTGCAGCAAGAGTTTTTATATACCGAAAAACTAACATTCATTCTTTACTTGTTTATGGATTTTGCAATCCTGCAGATGCAAGATGTGGACAATGGTACACTGTTAAAGTGGACTCTTCAAAGGTTACCTAGGAAAATAGGGCAGATCTTCTTCAATGAGCTGAAGTTCGTGTGTGTGCTTTTGATATAGAGACAACCAAGCTTCCTTTCAAGTTCCTTGATGTCGTATATGACATGATAATGATGATTTCACACATGGTGGATGGGTAAGGCTATCTTATTAAAAATCGAGAGGTAAAAACACTTGGCATTGTTTTATGCCCATTGGTCAGCCTATCCTTTGTTTTGGGATTTCTTTTAGCTATGTTTTGGGGATTTTATTGTTTGCAGATTGATGTTGCATTGATTGTTATGAACATCGTTTCTCTTCTTTAGTTTTCCAATTCCTTTTCGTTTGTTTCCTAAGTGTGTAAGGGTGGGGCATTGAAGACTTGGAGTACACTCCAAAACCAGATTTTGAAGGAAATTTCAAAGTAGCAAATGTGCCAAATGAGGTATATCTACCATTTACTGTTTACCCTAATACTATAATTCTGAAAACAAGTATTGATCCCCTGGAAGTTTGCTATTTTTTCCAGACAGAGCTTCTTAGGCGGTGGTTCAATCACATGCAAGAATTTAAGCCTAGGATTTATGTCACGTATAATGGAGATTTCTTTGATTGACCTTTTGTCGAACAACAGACTAAGCACCATGGAATGAAAATGAGTGATGTATGTTAATTTTTTTATCTAATATACTGGCATCTTATGCTTGCTGACTGTTGTTGGATTTTCACTCAATTCTATGTTTAATTGGAAAAGGAGTTTATTATTTAGTGTATTACAATGAATGTATTGATCCACAGAGTGGACATCTCAGGGCCCCAATGTATACTATGTTCTTGAATCCTTTAGAAGTTTTTCTCTACCTCTTAAAATTCCTGCATTGTTTTGCAACCAAGGATAGGTTTTTGACCATCATTATAAATTTTGACTCCTCTATTATCTAGCCACTTCATTTAGCAAGAACAATATGTGCTTACCTTGGTTGTTTGGAATTTGCAAGAGTGAAGTTAAATATCTACTGTACATTATTAATAATGATTTAAGGCAACATACTCTGTTGTTTCTTTGTCTCTTTGCTATATGAAGTGGTTATGTATTTGTAGGATTCAATCTTATTCTATATCCCTTCTTTGAGCAAAGCTAGACTATTCTAAAAGTATTGAATGCCTCTTGGTCAACAAGTTTATTTCTGTTATTTTTTTATCTTAGTTGTTTCCTTTGGTCCCCTCTGTTTAGAGACTCTATAGGTTCAGTGTCCTCCATCATCACTTATTAAGATTGGGGATGTAAAGCACTCTTTGCATGAGAGCTCTTTCTTATACAGGGAGAAACTTATGCAGATACTTATACAATTAGCACAATGCATATGAAGGATAAACACAATTCTTTTGACCCATTTCATCTTAATCATGTTATAAAATACCACCCTTTAGAACTTTAGTCAACTCAAAACGGAGGTCAGGGACACAGACAGTGTATGGGGACTGCTTCATTCCACTTTCCAACTAATAGTCTCACCCAGAGAAGCACTGCATTGTGTTCAACTGGGAAAACTTGATTGCAAGCAACCTTTCTCTGACTCTCTCGAAAGCCAAGTCACATAGGCCATTTCTAAGTGGGTAAGTTGGGCTTCTCTTGGATT
Organism: Pseudotsuga menziesii; assembly: GCA_001517045.1. Lineage (NCBI taxonomy): Eukaryota > Viridiplantae > Streptophyta > Pinopsida > Pinales > Pinaceae > Pseudotsuga > Pseudotsuga menziesii. Next base: position 158,436 of record LPNX010763531.1, read on the forward strand.
AACCTGGTCCTTCTTCTGCTTCTAAGAGCTCCAGCAAAATATTCTGTGTATGGCCCTTGGTTTATATACAATGTTCACATAAAGACTTACTTGCTATGAACAAAGATAATTTCTTACTATCCAACCTCATGGGGCAAATTGTAGAATCCAACCAACCAATCTCATGGGGAAAGTTCATTGGGGGACTATCAACAATGTAAACAGCTATGATAAACAAGGAAACTGGGCACTAACAGCACCTGAACATGCGAGCATGGGATTACGTGACCTTTGTACATGAAACCATGTGGTCGTAAGTGAAATCTTTGGAATTTTTTTTTAAATCCATCAACCGACGTCGCTTTTTCGACATTCTTCCGACACTCCGGTCAGCCCATCCGACGACCGTGCCATGACTCTGACGCTTCCTCCCATCGGACGACCGATGGTTTAAGTGTCAGATTGGGTCGGAAGGCCGACTCTTCTAGTGTCGGAGTGCGTCAGATTACCGACACTATCTGAATTAAAAATCAACGACACCACCATTTCTCAAACAATTTTGTCCGTCGAATGGCCGACGCTTCAAGGGTCGGAGGACGTCGGAGTTCTGACGGTTTATGCAATTTTGGTTGGCACTTCGAAAGGAATAACAGTCGAATATGCGAAACAATGGTATGTCAGATCTTCAACCCTTATTAGTTGACAGTCGAATATCCGACTTTACGCCATCGACGCCAAAAAAAAAGTGTATGTGTCGAAAATGAGACAGAGAAGTGTCAGGTTTCAGACATGCAAGGCGTCGTATTTTGGGTTGAAATTCTGTAGTGTCCATCAAAACGTGACCACCTCTTATAAAGAATTCACATGCCATGATATACGAATGGTTTATGATATTATTGTTTTAAAACATATGTTTAACTTGAGAGGGGACCACCCATTCCACTCACACCCATCCATTCCAACGTGGGTTCTTTCATATTCTCACGTCACCTTCTTTATGATTTAATTCAAACTAAAAAATTTCAAACCAAAGTTTAATGTGCCATGTGACTTGAAGTGGGTCGTATGAGTTGCTTGGACCATATGCCATGTCATCTTACCAATAAAATATCAATTTTTGACTTTGATTTTGACTTTTTTAGATATTTGAATTTGGTGCATTCTATCCAATCTTAGCATTTAAATGCTATTCTGGTGCTCAATTAGCCAAATGATGACTTTCAGGATGCTTCTACCGGTCGAATGATGGTGAAAGTGGCCCTTAGGGTTAAGATGCTTCTATGGGCTTGAAAATGAGCCCAACCATGCCGAAAATGGACTCCAGATCACTCTTTTATTACATTTTGAAATTTTCCATTTAAAACATTAAAAAATGGCTTAAAAAACGAAGAAAAAAAAATATTTTTCTTGGAATCCAACGAAACTTTAGGGGGACCTAGTACATGCTCATACGAATCAATCGAAATGCCTAGCATGACAAAAAACACTGACACGAAGGCTCTAATAACCTCCCAAGGCCGAAACAACAAAAAAACTACCCCAGCTTTGGAGGAGCGAGTGAAAAACTCAGAAATTATTGGTCGTTTGTTCAACATCCAATAATAACCAAGGGAAAAAACACTTTGGGCTAGTTGGATTGATGCCCAAGTCTGGGAAACCAATCCTTTTATAAAAAATTAAATGCTACGACATTTTTTACAATCTCCCCAAGGGGGTATGAACATGTATTTACAAAAAAATTCGAACAGAGTCCCAAGAAAAGGCTAGCAAACTTCTGAATTCTGATCACGAACAAGTGTACTTGTTCAATGCTCTGGCACCTCACAAAAAAATCCACTAAGTGCTAAATTAGTGGATAACAGTTCCTACCCTCATACATTCTGGATAGGGCATCATACATTTATTTTGGAGTCTTCTTTGATGACACTTGAGGGATCAAGTGATCCTTGATAGAGTCAACAATAATCCTTTGTGCCCTAATCATATCCTTCTTGTGCTTCTCCTTAGCTTCAGATTCTTCAATTTCTGCAACTTTGTCTTTGATATACCTATTAAGATCATTCTCTTAGAGAATGAGACTAATCCTGTATTTCCATGCTCAGAAATTCTCAATGCCTTCTATCTTGTCCTCAAGCTAAGTGCTTGGGGCCATCTTATCATAAAATCACAAAAATTGAAATTCTACGGAATGAGAAACTGAACTTACCAGGAGATGCACTTGATTGAGGCGAGTTGACTAGTGTGCTTAGTTTCTGGAGATTTCAAGTCTTCACCTTCCAAATCAGACTTGCGAGATTCATCTCTGCAGCTTCCAGTTGTTTTCTAGTTTTGCAGTTTTCTGGTGTAGCTGTCAAACTAGGGTTTGACTTTCCCGGAGACTCACTCACCCAAAAACCTCGATTCCAGGCTCAATAGATGCGCTCTGGGAGAGAGCGCAACTTTCTATGCAAGCAGTTTTATGAAAATCAATTTTTTTTCCTGAAACCCTAATTTCTTTCGGGGAGAGAGAGGGGGCCTTTTCACCTTGTGAAAGTTGTCTTATTCAAGCTAGCTCTAATACCATGTTAAAATCCCATATGCTAAGCTATATTATCAGCATTTAATTTCAATTTCATAACAAAATCATATAGAAAGGATCACTGAAAGAAACAATATCACAAGAACAACACAGATATATCCTGGGAAAAACCCAGCAAAAGCTTCCTCAATATAGATGCCCAAAAAGATAAAAGGTAAAACCCAAAAAGACTGCTCCTCCTTCTCCAGCTATAGCTCTCATTAGAGAGAATTTGAGGTCAAAAATGGGTCTCAAAAGGACCAAAATGTACTATAAAAATCAACCAATTACATTATAGTAGATGACATCATCCCCCATGGTTGAGGTGGCATTGCATGAGTTAAGAATGCTTATTTGTCACATTTTCTATGGTGGATGAAAACCCATAGTTAACCGAGGTAGTGGTACAAGTACTTTTAAGTCATAAAGTGAAGTACTCATAATAAAAGTCATTTCACACTTTCTCATAAAATAATATTATTGTCATTTTCAAGTAAAGTACTCATAATTCATAAAAATGTCTTTTCACATTTGTTTATAAAATAATATATTGTCATTTTCATGTTTTTTAATTTTAAATTATATTCACTCAATTGTATTTAATATCATAATGTCAAACTAATACACACACACACACACACACATATATATATATATACACACAATCTTGTACTTTTAAAATAAATTAAATTCATGAATGATATTTATATGAAAAAAATATGTTAGTTATGCATATAAATTAAATTCATTTTTGTTTAATTTTATTTACAAGTTGAAGAAAAATAAATGCTAAAGGACAATAAATTTTTGGGAATTTACAATGAATCTTAGTCACATCATTGTATAGTTATTTTATTAATTTTATTTATAGTCAATTTAGAAAAGTAACTCAACTATGGTTATTTATATTGTGCATAAAAAATAGTGTAGGAGGTGAGTTGTCATATATACCTACCCCATAAAACCCCTAACTCGTAATATTTTAATATATCTTATATTTTTGTTGTACATCTCTTAGGAGGCCCATTTTTTACCTCAAATTCTCTCTAATGTTCTCTCTCTCTCTCTCTTATGCTCTACACAAGTGAGTGTGTGTCCCAAATGAGGAGTGCCTCCCTTTATTTATATTCTTCCATTCACTTAATATTATACTTAGTTATGTAGGCTCGAGTAACCACAACTGGGTTACTAATGACCCGACTTACAATGGAGGGGACTTCCTCATGACTTTTAGTAATTCTCCTGATAGGAACATCGTGGTGCAAAGTAAAACAAGTGATTCTCCTGATAGGAGCATCGGGGACCACAAAAATATATTTAGAATATTCTTCGAAGTTACAATAATTCAACAATAATCAACATGGAGTCGATCATGTATGATGGGTCAAGTTGGGGAAAAGTTCTTCAATCTCACAAGTCTTAACCAATCTAAGTCATCGTATGAAATTCATAAATGGATGAACTAGATGTACGAGGACATGTGACACATGGAATCAAAAAAGCACTAAGGTTTACTCTTTGTACTAGCATGGCATGAGAAACAGTATTAACATCAAGTCCCTTGATTAGTCATGACACAAGTTCAAGCATTAGTTCATATAAGGATAGGTCACCATAATCATCCTAACATGATAAGCATAGGTGTTTGACATACATCATAGAGTAAAACTAAACCAAAGAAGCATATACATGATCTCACCATATATACCTATCTCCAACTGATAGGGCCCCTTTGTACTGAGTGTACCAACTATGATCTATTGCTCTGTTGAAATGAACTAGGTCATCACTAAAAGCGTCTCAATGGACTCATGAATCTCAGTCCTAGCAAGGAAAATCTATTGAGCAAGGCTATAGAATGGTTGAACATGTAATGATCCATGCTAAACCCCATGTGAAAAGTAGTCCGGTATAGAACAAGAGATAAGTCTGTATGCTGCATCATGGTAGCCCAGTTTGAAATGTATATGTGATAACAGGGTGTTTTCAACAAAGCTGGATTTTCATCATTCCTTCACTTGTTCTATGCGGAAATAATATTCATCACCTCGCCATTCATCCTCGGAAACATTAAGTACGTTTTTCCTAGGTAGGATCTATCATTTTTCTCAATATCTAATTGGGGCTACATTTTCCTTTCATCAAACCCTCATTTAAAACCCCCATTTCTTAGATATGTAGGTTATAGTTTGTGGCAGGATATAAAACTTAAAACCCACTTTGAAATAATCATAAAACCCCTAAGTCTAAATTTTCATGATTATCGAACTCCATTTTCCCACCTAACACACTGGTCTGCCTCTTAGGGGAAGACACCCTCCTTGGGAGATGTGGGTATTTTCAAATCCACAAACTGGGTATTGCTAGTTCAACCTCCAATTGCATTATCTTACACCTAGCAATCAATCCGAGTGTCCAATTTCACTTAATTTCAACTTTTACCCCTAGATCCAATTTTCCATGCTTAAAACCCTAGGGTAAATTGAGGTTTTTCATACAGACACTTGAAATATCTTAGTAACTATGCAAAACTTTAATTAACTATAATGCTAAGAGATATAATCAAGTTTCCCTAGGTTATTCACTTACATTCCTTGTTTTTAGGGTTATCTTAGTTATAGAGACGCCACCTAGGCTTAGTATTTTCACCAGTGTTACAAATATCACCAATTTATCGGCCACATCGCGAGATATCATGATGTTTATTCCACGCCAATAAAATCGGGAAACATCACGTCGATATATTGCCGATGTTTTGGGCAATTTTTTCCACAAAAATCACGAGTAGATGGTTGACATCGTTGGCTGGAATGCGGGGTTGACAATGGACATAAGCCAAAAGTTTTGGCATTTTCGTGGTTTTCTTGTTCGTTCGTTCGAGCTAATAGGGCACGCCGAAAAGGAGGAGAGTGGACTCAGTGGAGAATGCGAAGGAGAAGGAGATAGGGAAGGGGTTTACGAATACGGTTACCATTCATCCGAGCACGCGAATGAGGAAACTCGGGAGTGGAGAACGTGAAGGAGAAGAAGATAGGGGCCAGGGCACGCGAACAGAAGAAAGATGCAGGCGGCAAAAGAACAGATCGTGGACAGAAGAAGAGGAGGTAGGCGACAGAAGAACATATCATGGAGAGAAGAAGAGGAGGTAGGCGGTAGAAGAACATTCAACAGAATGCTGGTAGCCTGGTAGGTTATCAGTTTTAATTTTTTAAACAATTTAACCCTTAATTTTTAAAACCCTTAATTAAAACCGTTAATTAAAAACTCTTAATTAAAAAACTTATAAGCTTATAAAGTTTAAACAATTTAACCCTTAATTAAAACACTTATAGGCTTATAAGTTAAAACATGTGCTCCTTCTTCTTAATTAAAAGAAACAATTTAACCCTTAATTAACAATTTTTTTTTAAATATGAACTTGAGCATGGGAAAACATAAAAAAAATTCAAATTCAAAACAAAGCTATAAATAATATTGAAGTTTTATCACAGTCAGCAACGAGTCAATGACTCATCTTTCAAGTGCCACTATCTTGTGGGCTTTGTGCCTATTTGAATTTTGACATTAGAAATTACATTAAAAAATTAAAAATAACTTTAAAAAAATCTCATTTTAAAGTTTGAAACCCGCAGTTTGTAGTTTCAGTCTAAGTCTCCTGGTTCGAGTTCGTGTTCGAATTCGAAAACCTTGAAATTCGACAAAAATTTGGCAATGAAAAAATTGGGGATAAAATTCGGCAATGACAATAAAATTTTTGAAAGTAAAAAATATATGAATTTTTTCAATAAAATCCATGATGCTCTGATACATCAACATGATAGTCATACAATCCAATGAAAAATGCCAATAGGTATCATCATTATGTTATATAATAAATGTTTTAATTATTCAAAAACAAAATTTAGTAAGTAAAATTTAATTAAAATATTTAAATTCTATTTTTTAAATATTTAAAAAATAGAATTTCAATATTTAAATATTTTAAATATTCATCTTCATAAATAAATAAAATAAACTATATTTTATAAATAAAAAAGTTTCCATCTCCATAACTTTAAAAACATTACCATTAATTCTTTTTTCTTAACCTTAAAATAACCACATCTAAAAAAAAATCTTTTGTGATATTCATATGTGACGACTAAGTGGCCTCTAGACATCCCGTTTTTCTTAACCCTAAAAAACCATATCGAAAAAAAATATATAATATTCAGATCGTAAAAAAAAATAATGCCAACGTGTCAACTATCGAGACTTGAAAGTTTCAAACCTTAATTTGACGGTTGACTAACGAAACTTGGTCGTGGGCTCACACTAACGCTTCACAATGAGAAAAATAGGTTCGCGGGCGGTGAACTCTTGCTTTTGAATGAGTAAAATAGGTTCATAGGCAGCGAATTTTGGTGTGAGGTATACCCGACCAAACCAAAAAATGTTTTTTAATGTCAAGCTTCCACAAAATCGCCTCGATTTTAATAGATTTAGTCCAATCTAGAATCGTGCATAGTTATGGTTTGAATTAGACAAAAAAATTTGGTGAATTTAACCAAATAAATTCGACTTGCGATAAAAATCGACGAATTTCAATTTTGAAGGAGAAAAATCGCCGAATCATGTGACTTAGGTTTCAGTTTGTGACTTTGTCTAGCTTTGACTTTGTTTTGAAAATTGAAAAAAATGAATATTTTTGTTTTTTTTAAGTTGTCGATATATTGCCGATGTTTGCGAGATTTTCACTGATAAATCTGATAATTTCTTTTTGGACCCTCGGTGATATATTTGCCGACACAATATTTGTAACATTCATTTTCACTACAGTTCGAAGTGCCGGTATTTTCAACTGGTGTGACGTCTGAGTTCTTTTAGAGGTCTTGGATATCGTAGGTTGTGACAAAACAAAACAAAAATGAATAAGAAACATGATAAGTGGGTAGAGTTCATGCAGAATTTTACTTTTGTTCTTAAGCATATTAATGGAAGTGCTAACACTGCTTTGAGTAGAAGGTGTTTGGTTTTGGAGGAGTTTCAAGTAAATGTCCTAGGACTTGAACATCTCAAGGAAATGTACCCAGAAGATGCATATTTTAAGGAGGATTATGAAGAATGTCAAAATCCAATGATTAGAGATCAAATTCCTTGGATGGACTTCATATTGCAAGAAAGCTTGTTATTTAAAGGGAGTAAATTGTGCATTCCAAAATGCTTATTGAGAGAAAATTGATTGGAGGAGGAACATAGTGGAGGACTTTCTAGACACTTTGGTAATGATAAAACTTATGCACAACTAATTACTTTTTAATTTTTGGCCAAGAATGAAATCAAATGTTTAAATTTTAATGGAAATATGCAAAGTCCTTCAGCATGCAAAAGGAAGGCAGTAGAACACTAGTTTATATCAGCCCTTGCCAATTCCAGAGAGGCCATGGGATGATGTAAGTATGGATTTTTCCTTAGGATTTCCTAATACTCCAAGAGGCCATGGTTCTATTTTTTTTTGTGGTAGATAGATTCTAAAAAATGACACATTTCATACCCTGTTATAAGACTAGTGATGTAACTCATATTGCAACTATGTTTTTTAAAGAAGTAGTAAGATTTCATGGTATTCCTGCAAGTGTAGTTTCTAACAAAGATACTAAGTTTATTGGACATTTTTGGAAAACCCTGTGGAAAAACTTGGGAACAAAACTGAACTTCAGTTCAACATACCATCCTCAGACCAATGGTCAAACAAAAGTCACCAATATGAGTTTGGGAAATATATTGAGTAGTATCGTATGTGCTCATCCTAAGCAATTTGATTTAGCTTTACCACAAGCTGAGTTTGCTTATAATGAATCACCTAATAGAAGTACATGGTTAAGTCCTTTTAAGATTGTCTATGGAGTGCATCCAAGAGGTTTATTTGAGCCAATAGATTTTGGATAGATGGAGAACGTAAGTTCTAGTGCAGAAGAATTTGCTACAACTATGCAAACATTACATGAACAGGTAAAAGGACAATTACAGGAAAACAACATCAAATATAAACAGAGGGAATATTTTAAAAGAAAGGAATTTAATTTTGAGAAAGGTGATTTAGTATTGGCACATTTGAAGAAAGAAAGATTTCCAAAGGGAACATACACCAAGCTTAAACTTAAGAAAATTGGACCTTGTAAGATTTTAAGAAAATTTTCAGCCAGTGCTTTTGAAATAGAACTTCCAGTAGACATGAGTATATCTCCTATATTTAATGTGGCAGATTTTTATTCATATGTAGAATATGAAATAGAGCAGAAAACAAATGAACCTAATGTTGATACAGGGCAAACAATTGATTGGAAGAAGCACATTCCTACAATAGGGAAATTACAGATTGAAAGGATTTTGGACACAAGCCTAATTAAGAGGACAAGAGTCCAGGAGTACTCTGAATACCTAGTGAATTGGAATAACCAAGCAATAGAAGATGCTACTACATTAATACAGAAAAATGGCAGTACAATTTAAGAGATCATGAACATGAGTTCATGATTTATTTTGTCCTGGGTAGCCTGATAGGAGAATTAGGTTTTAAAAACAAAGTTCAATTTCAAATTTGTTGAGGAGGGTTCTGTTATTTGAGAAGGGGATTAGTTCCCTTGAATTTTCATTGTTTTCATTCATTAAAATTTTGTTAAAGGATATCGAATCCTTAGATTGTAATAAATCTAAGATAAGGATTGTCTTATATGGATAAGCAGAATTAGGGGTTAGTTTACGTTTATAACCAGAATAATAGGATCTAGCTGATATTGAGGAATTCGATCCATTTCCGGTGGATCTTGATTTCATAGTTTTGTGTGTATTTAGGCCCATTGAGGCCATTGTATTCCATTGGACTGAACTGGTAGAGATTGGAATGAAATGAATTGTTTTGTTGGTACTGTGAATTTTGTCCCAGAGCTTGTGGAAGCAAATTCTAATGTTTCTTGAAACATATGCAGTCATAGTTGTTTAGCTACTAATAACATGTGATGAGAATTTTCAAATGTTGAATGAGTTTAATTGTTGTATGTTTCATGTGTAATAATTCTCTATATATCTGAATCAATCCAGTGAGAGTTTTACAGAATTAGCAAAGGGTTAAACTAGTGGTTGAAATAGTGAACTAACAAATTCAGTGGAAGAGAGGAGTGAAAGGACAAGATCATGATCAAGATATATCAGTGATCGTGAAGTGTTCCATAGTGGAGAGTTGCCCATGTTTTAGTGTGGAAGTTGTACTCGAAAATCGATTTAAATCCATTTTATAGTCTTTCAAATCCATCTTCGATCCATCGGGACCAGATCCAATGGTTCAAAACAATCTCGTTGGTGTCTTTGTGTACTAACCCAATCTTTGGTTGATAGACGCAAAAAATTTATACAACTCACTCTATCACGCATTGAAGTCCATTGTATTTCAAGTTAGGGAAGAATTTGGCAAGATTGCCAATTTGAAGCTAGGACAAATTAAGAAAGGTGGCAAGAGATTGATCTTTGTGACATTTCCTGCACCACCATCTTGTGACAACCAACAGTGATCAATTTTGCATCAACATAGACCTATAAAATATCGTAGTATAAATTTCAGTATAGGGAGGAAGAGTAATGGTGAAAATGACTAGAGAATTGATTAGTTTCACTATATATCAAATCTAAGTATGCATATAATGACTTTGGACGTGATTACTAATCAACTCTTGCAGTATGAAGAATGACCAAGTGTATTGACTAGTGATTTAATCCCATAATATACTCAATTAATGCACATTAAAGTAGACAGTATGTAATCATAATTTGGTTATGTGATGACAATATATATGTCATATCTGAAGCATTAACTTAAGGATTAGTCCCGTGCTCATAATGATGAAAATTAAACTTATGAATGTGGATAAACCTCAGACCCTAATGCCTAAGATTACTAATGTGAATGAGAAGACTTGGAAATAATATCTTTAGATGGGAAAATATAGCGATATTCATACAAAAAGGTTTTGGTGCTAAGTTTAGATATTGAAACTAACCATAGTAAACATGTTTGGAATTCATTCTATTGGAACAACTCAAAGGACAAGGATAATTGGACTTCCACAAGAACCAAAAGTGATTGTAGTGTCATATCTGCAAATAAGGTTAGGCAATAATGGAATAGTAATATGTTGGAATCCCAAACCCACCCACCCCTCCAAAGGTGGAATCCAAATCATCCACCTCCAACACTTATGGGGTCATAATTTTATCAATAATAAACTGTGCACTCCAATCTCCAATCTTTATCAAAAAATCCTATTTAGAGTGGTTGAAGAGAATCACGCTTATTGGCCCATGATATTCCACACCTATGACTGACCCACATCTAATGTCTACTTCCAGACTAGCCCAGACCTGGGAACTGAACATGACAAACCCATATAAGTTATTCAAAGCACAAAATTAAGTGGTTAATATGAGACAAATCCCATTCCTGCATTCAAAAACCCCAATGGATGAGGTTCAGATCCACTACCAAGAATTTTAATTCACAAAATATGCAAAATTTACAAAAACAATTTTAGTGCAAGAGATTACCTATGCAAGAATATGCACATTGGGTTATGACAATGGGCAAAATTGTGGGAACCAAGCACTTCCCTTGAGCAGACGCCACACAAAAATTCACACTGCAAATACAACTGGGAAATGTTATTAAATTTATGTGATAAAAAAAAAAACCGAAGTCCATGTGAAGAGAAAATGTTATTAAAAACATAGTTGAGAGATCATATGCAACTACCAAATCTGAGACTATAAATCAAGACAAGCATCAAATAGTCTCCTAAGGACATCCTCTAGCAATTCCATAGAGGGTTAAGATTGTTCAAATTATTTAGGTGGCATGGTCCTTTTCCAAGCTTACAAAAGACAACCTTAATGAGGATATGATAATAGAAGTCTCTAATAAGGATCTCAAAGAATTAATAGATTCATTTCAAAAGGGTAAAATCCTCAGCTCAAATAGATGGATCATAGACTTTGATAAGAAGTTATATTAAATGTTACAAAATGGCATGGTTGTGGTGGAATAATATAGTAAATAAGGAAAGGTTCTACACACTTCGAAATTGAATTTCTTAGCTCTAATCTCGAAGAAATCTAGCCTTGTATCCTCTGAAGATTTTAGGTCGATATCCTTTTGTGCTATATACAAATTATTGTCAAGAATTAAATAATATCTCTTTCCAGTGATTTCTCAAAAGTAATTGATGTTTTTAGTAGTTGTCAGATCCATGATGTTGTGGGGGTATCTCAAGAAGGTTTTCACTCCATTGAGACTAAGAGAATGTTCACCATGGTTATTAAAAATTGACTTATCCAAATATTTTGATTGAGAAAACTAGATTGAGGGGTGTTCAACGTTGTCCTGTTTTTCTATTCTCGTAAATGGGTTAGGCTCAAAATTCACTAGAGCTTATCATGGCCCAAGGAAAATCTGCCCATTGTCTCCACCAATCTTTCTATCTATAGTTTAAGGCCTAAGCAAAACACTAAGAGAGTATAAGAGAAGAGGAAGAATACAATACATTATTATATAATCTAGATGGTATTGTCTCGATATAAAATAAATTACTATAAAGTCTAAATGGTATTGTCTCTATCACTTAACTTTTGTTTGTAGATGAAATAATCTTGTTTGTTGCAGGTTCTATTAGAGAGACAAAATATATTTCAAAATAGCTAAATTTATTTGGGCATGCAACAAGCATATAATTTAATATTTAGAAGTCTACCATCTCTTTTAATAGGATGGATGAGAGGATGGAAAGATTCATCCACCATATCCTCCTAATCCGGATTCAACATTTTCACAAAAAGGAGAAATTCTTGGGATTCTTGCTGAAGGAAAATGATTATGGGAATGAGGATTAGCTTTGGTTATATAGAAAAGTGAAAAAGAGAATCACAAACTAGAGCTCTTAGAGGTTATATTTAGGGGGGGGGGGGATTAATATTAGTTAAATCAATGCTAGATGTAATTCTGATATATTGGTAATCTATGGTCTACGTCCCTATTGGCATTCTAGAAAAGATAAGAAAATATGGAAAGGGAAAAAGGAGAAGGGAGGACTCTCCCTAATAAAATTACAAATCCAAGCTAAACCTAAATCCATGGATGGATATGGGTATAAAATATGCATCATTTTGGGAAATCCATAGCCACAAAGGGCCTTTGGAGGATTATATCTCAACATGTCTATGGCATGAGGTCATATATATATATATATCCATTGAAGATTGGATTCAATTTAGGAAAAAAATTGCTGCAGGGGATTCAATATTATGGAAATCCCTAATCCTATCCTTCTCTTTTATTGGAAAATGGCTGATTTTGAAAATAGGAAATGATTAAAGTGCAACGATAGTAGAATACCCATAGATAGGAAATAATGGGAAATCCATACATTCTGATTATCTTGTTGAAATCCCTCAATGAAGGGGGATATAATCCATACAAAATGTTGTCTCAACTAAATTTAGTTCATTCAAGAATCAAGTGTGGAAGAAGGCACCAGATCTTTTAATCTTAGCCACTCATTTGAAAAGTGGTTATGATTTTGGTTCTCTCATTCCTATTTAAAGGAGAGAGCTTCTCATTTGTAAGGGGTTTTTGGCTCTTGGATTTGAATAATAGAAAAAAAAATCTTGTGGATATTCTTGGATCTCCTTTGCATATGGTGTTCTTAGATGGTGATTGGAAAGTCTTTGCTTCCTAGAATTTGGGAAATTGTTGTGAGATCTATATATTTTTCGGGAATCTTTGTCTTGTCTACAGGAGGGTGAATTCAGCTTGGGCGTTTTGCAGGGGGACCTCAACTCGCTTTGATTGTCTTCATTTTTATCAGGGGGTTTTCATTAGTTTCATTGCGATCTATAATTTCTTCTTGCTATTTTTCTGTAGCATCTATCTTTTTTCTCATGTTGCAGCAAATCTGATATGGTTGATGTTTGTTGTGCAAGAGAGGGGGCACATTATCTCATTGAGGAAAAACGTTGGACATAAAACTTGCTCAAAGATTCTCAAATTGATCGAGATAGTAGGGATCATCATAATCAAGGAATATACAAGGTTTTCCAGGTAAGATCTACAAGTTAGTCCCTTTCTTCCATATCTCAATCCATTGACCTCTGCTTTTCTTCATTTTACACTGAAAATCCTATAATAAGAGAAACCAAAAAATACTAAAAAACGGACCTCTTGATCTTGAGCCAAACCACTGTTGGGTTTTGTAGATCGGGTCATCCCCTAACCATATCAACCCCAATGCTGATCTAAAAGTGGTTGGTTTTCCCTAGATATGAGAAATTGACCTCCCAAACCTTAGCGATATCCGCCATTTTCTGACTTTTTCTGTGATCTGGTTTTTTAGGCAAAATATCTTTGTGGGTTTGTAGATCGGGTCATCCTCTCACAAAATCACCTTCAAAGTTGAGATAGAAGTTGACAGGTTGCCCTAGATATGAGAAACTGACCTGCCAAACCCTAGCGCTAGCCATCCTATTGTTGGTTTTTCTCGTGATCTAACTTTTCTGGCCAAATACCTTTTTGGGTTTGTAGATCGGGCTATTTCCCAGGTGGGTTTCCTCCAATGCTGGGAAGATAGTGACTCCATTGCCCTGTATATGACAGGACTTGATCTCCAACCCTAGCGCTACCCCCTCTTTGGCCTCTTTTTCCTGTGATATGACTTCTCCCTGGTGTCTCAGGTACTTTGACATTGTCATATCTTTCATCGAGTCTATCTGTCGGTACTAGATAGCCCAAATCATGTTCTTGCCCTCCCTGCATTGGTTACGTTTCCAAAGGTAGTGGATAACTTCACCTGTTGCTAGTGCCTCAATCCCAAATCTAGTATTTTACCCTCATAGGTCACTTGTGTTCCAACTTGGCTTGAACCTCATACTTCCTAAAGCCTTGATCCAAAGCCCTTGGCTCACCTAGTGACATCACCCATAGATCTAGGGTTTCCATTACCTTACACCTTACGTACCTCAAGTCCATTTGATCTGATCTTATGTCTAGGTTTGATCTCTCCTATTCGGAGTAGATCTGGCTCTCCCCCTTTGTTGTCTTAGGATAAGATAAGATAAAGCGAAGATTGCCTCGATTGGCATGACAACCATCCATTTGGGAGTCGAGGCAATCTTGGTTCCATCTCTTTAGTTGCTTGTCCCTCTACCAGCCATCCTGGATCCACCTCACATAGGCAACTACAAGGTTGGTGATAATATTTTGGCACAGTTTCCGGGGAGGTAGAAGCCTACCTGGTTCAACATACCTCAACTTTCCCTATGGCATATCTCTTATCAGTGAATTACTTGTGTGGTTCACCTGGCGACTCCACCCCGCGACTCCGCCGAGGGCCATACCCAACATATTAATCTTAAGTTCTTAGAATGTCCTATAAATCCTGAAGGAATCCCTATGACTTACACAAGGAAAAATAGACAAACTAAAGAAGACTCTTCCAACTTTTTTTGGAAGATATCCAGCCCCACTATTTTCTGAAGTCATCCTTTGGGATCTCCTTCAACCTCATCTAGCCCAATGGCTGGAACGAACACTAGTGGAAATCAGAATGTTCCTCCTCCACAAAACAATAGGATTTTTGGAAGGAAGGCTAAGGCATCTCCTTTAGATTTTTCCCTGATCCAGGGAGCCCCCCATGATATGCTTGATAAGTACTTCGAAAATGTTCCCAAGTTTGATGGAGTGTCAACTACCTCCATTGAATACCACATTGATAAAGTCTGGGATCATATGGAAGCATATGGAGCTGTTTTTGAAGATGTATTCATGAGGGGCCTTCTGCATTCTCTGGAAGGAGATGTGCAGAAGTGGTTTGATAGATTACCTACTTCATCCATCAATGGATATGACAACTTTGTCATAAAGCTTAATAGTGATTGGTCTCACAAGTTGGATGGGAAATTCCTCTTACATCAACTGTTTGACATAAAGAAGAGGGAGAATGAAACAGTCCATGAGTTTAACCTAAGATTTGACAAGACTATAGGAAATATCCCAGATGAAATCAAACCTAAGGACCAAGCAATTTTTATTCATTATTTGAATGCTTGTGTCGGTTGGTTGGGGTTCAACTTTAAGGATAAGAATCCAAATGACTTAAAGACTACCCAATTCAACGCAAAGATGGTTGAGCAGCATGCAACATCTATGGGTAAGAAAAAATTCTTCGATCATTATGCCCCATCCACTTCCAGATCTGACCCTAAGCTTCGAAATCCTAAGGAACCTGTGAGTGAACCAAAAGACTCGAAGGACACATTAGAAACCATGCAAGAGATGATGAGACAACTAACTGTCCTGACAAAGAGTGGTGCTAGTTTTCATGATCCTGAGGGGCATAGAAACATTTATGGCCATAAGCCCGACTAGAACAATAATAGAGGTCATGAGAGAGACAATAATAGAAGACGACCCGAGTATCTAGAAAATCCTGAGAAGAAGAATGTTAATTGGTGTGATGAAAATGATGAAGAACCATTGAACCCCAGTTATCCGGATGACCAACCAAACAATATCAACTTTATCAATGATTTATCTTTTGATGATGGGTTTGGAAGAATTATCCTAGAGGAAGAGCCATGGGAGCATGAAGAAGAGCCTTGGGAGCAAGAAGAGGATCTTATTGATGAACCTGATCCCTCATGTTGTACCATAAATATCCCTGAAGTAAAGGAACAACCACAGATTAGAATCTATAAACGAAGAGTGGATCCCCAACCTTCTTTCCTAGACAAATGCCAAGAAACTAACGAACATAATAATGAAGAAGAAGATCCTGCCTTGGAAGATTTGAATTTAAACATTGACATGAAGAAAGAATTAAGCAATATAATGTGTAATATCCTTTTTACTGAGTTAATGAATGTGCCTTAGTAAGAAGCCAAGTTGAGGAATTCTTTGATAGCATTGGCCAAGAAGAGACTCCTGAAGTTTCCTTAGAATCCATTCACATATAAAGCCCTAATGGGATGCAACCAAGTAAATATGAAAAGGATCCACCTATCAACATCCAATCAGCAATATATGAAAGAAATAACGGTGGTCACCCTCCCTTTTACTTAACCTTACACATTCAGAACATGCTCCTGCATAATTGCATGTTGGACTCTGGAGTAGCTATGAATGTAATGCCTTTGCATTTCATGCAGGAAATGGGATTATAAGTGACTAGGCCTTATGGGAATGTCTGTGGCACAGACTCTAGGTGAGTGCCATCCAATGGTTTGATCAAAAACCTTAGATTTGATCTGTTTGCATGCCTAGACATTTCCACTATGATGGATGTAGTTGTTATTGACCTGCTCCCAGCATATGGAATGCTTTTATCTAGGAAGTGGGCAGTTGGTTTAGGTGGATACCTCATGATGGATTTATCATACCTTTGTGTCCCAAACTCTAAGGGTGCTATGATTAGGATCAATAGAGAACCTTGCTATGAAAAACATTTGGAGACTTTCCATTGAACGTTGCATTGGTGACATATGTTCTCTTGTTACTGGCACTAGACGACAGATCCTACTTCTTGTCAACCAAAGGGATTTGAGGGGTTACATCCCCGACCTCACTTAGCCTTGAGTCCTTTCTTTCCTAGTAGGATAGAGTAGATAGGACCTAAATAAGCCTTTCTCGACAGTAGTGTAGAATCTTGCATCTTTGCCTGAAGCTCGCCTTTGAATCTCTTAGTATAGTTTTGATTTCTGTTTCTTTTCCTGCATAATAAAAAATCAATATTTTCTTAAAAAGTTATGGTTATAGATTAGATTTACTTTCTACTTTTCCATTTTATGCATGCTTATTTTCAGTACTTTATTTTATCCACATATTGTTCTGACGATCGGTCTGTGAGTTTGGTATAGCTTTGGAAATTTTGCAGGTAGTCGATGACATTTTGGTAGTGGCTGCAGAGCTGGAAGAACTGATCAAGGATGCAAGAAGCAGAGTGCGAGGACCAGAGATTCTGAGGTTCTCAAGCGCTCTTTTCAGCAAAGCACTTGTCCTAGCTGGAGCTAGATGTTATTTCATACACAGTAGCCAGGATACCATATTCTATTTTTCAAATTCAGTACACTTTTTCAGCCAGATCTCCTACAGATGAGATGCTGAGATGAGCATTTATGATGGATCATTATTTTATTTATGGACTATAGTACTTTCCCATGCCATGACTGAGTCTCAGGACACTCAAATTTGAGGAGTGATGTAGCCATTTAGTCATGTACAGAGAAATTAGCAGTGCCCAGATTTGCATCGGTGTTTTCTCATTGGACAGATGTTGGTTCAGATGGATTATTTTCATGCTTATGACTCGGCTTGTATTATATTGTGTTATGGTTATCATTGCTCTTATACTCATTTCTGTGACATGTGTTAGCATTTAGTGTCATGATCTGGCGGTCATATAAATATGTGGACTTGGACGTATCTATATTATGTATTGATGTCCCTACTCAGAATTGGAAGTTCTTGATCTATACTCATCAGTTTTACACTCCTTATGGAGAATAGAGGTAGGCATTCCCACCATACCTTGGATTGCTATTGTTGGTTTCATTACTCATTGTCTCCACTCATCCATTACCTTCTAGTTTTGTTTTAGCCCGAATTACTACTTGACTTGTGGCATGTAGGACCTTTCCCCACTAGAGCCTTTGTTGGACAAGCCTCCTTGTTTATCTGTGTCTCAGCTCTGAGTTGCCTAGGATGTGTTTGCTTACTGGAAACAAGTAGCGCTGCCATCAATACAATGTATTTGGAAATGAAATGAATATCTTATGAAAAAATCCCATTCATGAAAAGTAGTGTTTTTAAACATATATGAATTCAAGGCTAGCCTATTGAAATTGGCTATGAAAAAGTATTGCAATGAAATATCTTAAACATTCATGAAAAGTAGTGCTTTTCAACATACATGAATGGTTAAAGCCTAAATGATAAAAGTCCGTATAAAAAATACGAAGACAAAGGCTATGGAAAATCAAAGGCCCAAAAAAGAAATGGTTCCTAAAATTTATATCTAAAAATTGTTGGCCTTATTTGTATTGAGTTGGATTGTGAGCATTTGTCAAGGTGAGTCAGCACCTCTAAAGTAGTTCACCCATTTGTGAGGCACTTCCATCCCCTTTGATGTTGTTTGTCCAGCATATGGCTATAGTGAGTATTCCCTTTCCATATCCAAAGTGTCCCGATTTTGAGTTGGTGGTCATCCTTTGTCCTAGCCTTGTAAATTCTAGCCTTCACCCTTCACTAGCAAATTGACTACAACTATGAAGTGAGTAGAGTCCTGAAAGTCTAGTCTGAGTAATAATAAATAAAACTCCATATATGTATTTGGTTGATGTACCACCAGTGAGGTGATTTCTATTTGTTATGATTGTTACTTGAATGATTTGTAGAGCATGTCCTAGCCTCTTAACACTTGCAGCAGATGGATGACAGCCCGAGTTATATTATTGGTATCTGGTCATTTACATGTGATTATTTTGTCTATTAGATATTGTAGATGACTAGGAAGAGACCTAGAATGGGTATGAGTATATACATTAGATGGATTTGGACTCTTTAAGTCCAGTGAGACAGCTTGTTGTCAATTTTGGGCACTTACAGAGATGATTAGGCTCATTTTACTCTTCTGGTGTAGTTTTGCTTCACTAGAAGTCATGTATGAGCAGGGAGATGATCTTATTGGATCTCCTAGGGCACTGTATGGGACATAGGGGGTCCAACCACTTGATTGTACCATATTACCCCCCTCCCAGAGAGCCTAGTAAGATCAGTTGGATAACACAGGCACCCTAGGCAGCTGTTTTGGTAGGTTCATGTTTCCCGAGGCAAATTAAAAAATAATTAAATGGCCACTAAAGAATTCGATTTAGGATACTGGGGCAAGGAAATGGCATGGGATGAGTTATGATGATGAGAGTGATGTCTTCCACACCTTCTCTAGCAGTTGCAGCACCTGGATAGGCCCACATCTATTTTTCGGGCATTTTATATTATTTTCTGGAGTTTTTGGAGGCTCACGATTTCCTCAAGGAGGCACAATTTCACAGTTTAAAATTTATATTATTTTTATTGTGCCATGGGGACACCGAGAGGGAGTTAATTAACACTCCATGGACCCACCATGTGCTTCATTTATTTCTTGTTGAGTGGGATCCCCTCTCCTAGGGTGATTTAGTTCACCTTTATATTATATTGTTATATTGATCCATGTATTGTATGTTGAGCTCATCTCAACCATTGATTAGACATTTGTATCTTCTAATCTTAGCCACTCATTTGAAAAGTGGTTATTATTTTGATTCTCTCATTCCTATTTAAAGGAGAGAGCTTCTCATTTGTAAGGGGTCTTTGGCTCTTGGATCTGAATAATAGAAAAACTTTTCTTGTGGATATTCTTGGATCTCCTTTGCATCTGGTGTTCTTAGATGGTGATTGGAAATTCTTTTCCTTCCTAGCATTCGGGAAATTGTTGTGAGATCTATATCTTTTTTGGGAATCTTTGTCTTGTCTACAGGAGGGCGACTTCAGCTTGGGTGTTTCTGCAGGGGGACCTCAATTCACTTGGATTGTCTTCGTTTTTATCAGGTGGTTTTCATTAGTGTCATTGCGATCTATGATTTCTTCTTGCTATTTTTCTGTAGCATCTAGCTTTTTTCTCATGTTGCAGCAAATCCGATATGGTTGACATTTGTTGTGCAGGACAGAGGGCGCATTGACTCCTTGGGGCAAAACATTGGACATAGAACTCACTCAAACCTTCTCAAATTGATCAGGATAGCAGGGATCATTATCATCAAGGAATCTACAAGGTTTTCTAGGTAATATCTACAGGTTAGTCCCTTTCTTCTAGATATCAATCCATTGGCCTCTGCTTTTCTTCATTTTACATTGAAAATTCTATAATAAGAGAAACCAAAAAATACTAAAAAATAGACCGCTTGATATCGAGCCAGACCACTACTGGGTTTTTTATATTGGGTCATCCCCTAAACATATCACCCCCAATGCTGATATGATGGCTGGTTTTCCCTAGATTTGAGAAACTGACCTCCCAAACCCTAGCACTATCCACCATTTTTCTGACTTTTTCTGTGATCTAATTTTTTCGGAAAAATACCTTTGTGGGTTTGTAGATCGGGTCATCCTCTCACCAAATCACCTTCAAATCTGAGCTAGAAGTTGATAGGTTTCCCTATATCTGAGAAATTGGCCTCCCAAACCCTAGCGCTTGCCATCTTGCTGCTGGTTTTTCCTGTGATCTTACTTTTCTGGCCAAATACCTTTTTGGGTTTGTAGATCAGGATATTTCCCAGGTGGGTTTCCTCCAACTCTGGGAAGATAGTGACTCCATTTCCCTGGATCTAACAGGCACTGATATTCAACCCTAGCGCTACCCCCTCTTTGGCCTCTTTTTCCCGTGATCTGACTTTTCCCTGGTGGCTTGGGTACTTTTACATTGTCTTATCTTTCATCGAGTCTATCTATCGGTACTAGATAGCCAAAATTCTGTCCTTTCCCTCCCTGCATTGGTTACGTTTCCCAAGGCAGTGGATATCTTCACCTGTTACTAGTACCTCAACCCCAGATCTAGTATTTTACCCTCATAGGTCACTTGCGTTCCAACTTGGCTTGGATCTCATAATTCCTAAAGCCCCGATCCAAAGCATTGGCTCACCTAGTGACATCATCCATAGATCTAGGGTTTCCATTACCTTACACCTTACGTACCTCAAGTCCATTTGATCTGATATGGTGTCTAGGTTTGATCTCTCCTGTCGGGAGTAGATCTAGGTCTCCCCCTTTGTTGTCTTGTGCTAAGATAGCATAAAGTGAAGACTTCCTTGATTGGCGTGACAACCATCCATTTAGGAGTCGAGGCAATCGTGGTTCCACCTCCTTAGTTGTTTGTCCTTCTACCAACCATCCTGGATCCACCTCACATAGGAAACTACAAGGTTGGTGATAACAAGGTAATAATCAAAACAATCTAGAAATGAGAATGAACTTTCAATACCATTGCTACAATAAATGACAGTGTTTTAGGACAATCATACATCAAGAAAATAGAAGTTCCTTTCAAATGTGCAGAGGTAGCCTTAACCCACACTCTAGCATTTCCATCAGACTATGACACACTTCCATACATAGCACCATCCTCAAGGAGGCTAAAAAGGAAAACATAACAATAAAGGTAAGTCATCATGAAAAAAGGGTCAAAGTACCACACTAGGAGAGGGAGGCTCTAGCATAAGAGTCAATAAGGTTCAACACAAGGTCAAAGGTCAACAAGAGTGGTCATAACAAAGTGGGAAGACAACCCTTTCACCCACAACACCGAGGTTTATAATCAAGGTGGGGGAAAAACCCTTTTACCCACTATTATCACATATATAGTAGCCAGGCTACCATATTCTATTTTTCAGACACAGTACATTTTTCAGCCAGATCTCTTACATATGAGATGCTGAGATGAACAGTTTTGAATGATCATTATTGTATTAGTGGACTATTGTACTCTCCCATGTCATGACTGAGTCTCAGGACACTCAGATTTGAGGACCGATGTATCCATTTAGTCATAACATAGCAGCTATTGATGCCTAGTTTTATATCAATGCTTTCTCATTGGACAAATGATGTTTCAGATGGACTATATTGCATGATTATGACTCAGATTTTTATATTGTGTTATGGTTATCATTGCTCTTATACTCATTTTTGTGACATGTATTAACATGTGGTGTCATGATCCGGCGGTCATAATTATATGGACTTGGATGTATCTTGTATTATGTATCGATGTCCCTACTTAGACTTGGAAGTTCTTGATTTATACTCATTGGTTTTACTCTCCTTAGGGAGAATATAGGTAGTCATTCCCACCATTGCTTTGGCTTGCTAGTGTTGGTTTCATCATTCACTATCTCCACCCATCCATTACCTTCCATTTTAGTTTTCAACCTGACTAACTTCTTGACTTATGGCATGGAGGACCTTTTTCCCCGCTAGAACTTTTGTTGGATAAGCCTCCCTGTTTATATTGTGTCTCGGCTCTGAGTTGGTGACAAAACTTGCCTTTGGTAAGTTGGATTGTATGCCTAAATCATTATGGTCGGTTGTCCCGATGTTTGGCACTATGCAGAACTCCCCCTGGTCACTTGAGATGTTGTTGGCTAAAACTAAAAGCTCATGTACTACCTATATTGGAAATATTGAATATGCGCCATGGAAAATGAAAATGATAAAACTGTGTTTCTTAACATATGTAAAGAGGGCAAGAGAAATGAAATGCTAAAATACTCCTTGAAGAGTATAAGAAAAGGTCCAAAAAAGAAATTTTTAAAATATGCTATATACAAATATTGTTGACCTTATAAAAATAAATATGTCCCAGATGAAAGCTGCGATTAGCTGTGCTTTTAAGCACTGGTGAAGTCCCAAAGGGTCATATAGGCAAAAAAGGCCATGGAATCAAATTGATGATCCCAATGAAACTGGATCAAGCTTGATGTAATCATGATGCCTAAGTTGAATAAGCACTCTCTAAACAATTCAACCATTTGTGAGGCACTGCCATTCCCTGTGTTGTTGTTTGTCCGACATTGGTTATAGTGAGTATTCTCTTTCCATATCCAAAGTGTCATAATGTTAAGCAGGAAGTCATCCTTTTCCTTAGCCTTGTCAATTTCATCCTTCACCCTTCCCTAGCAAATTGGCTACAACTATGAAGTGAGTATAGTCCTGAAAGTCTAGTCTGAGTAATAATAAAAAAGCATTATATATGTATTGGTTGATGTACCGCCAGTGAAATGACTGCTACTTGTTGTGATTGTTGCTTGAATGAGTTGTAGAGCATGTCCTAGCCTTTTAACACTTGCAGCAAATGGATGATAGTCTGGGTTATTATTGGTGTCTGATCATTTACAGATGGTTATATTGTTTATTGGATATGGTTGATGATCAGATAGAGACCTGTGAGGGGTATGAGTATACACCTTAGATGGATTTGGACTCTTTGAGTCAAATGAGATAGTTTATTTCCAGTTCTGGGCACTTACAGATATGATCAGGCTCATTCTGCCTCTTTGATGCAGTTTTTCTTCACAGGTTGATATGTCTGAGCAGGGAGATGTTTCAGTTGGATCTCCTAGGGTGTTGTATGGGAATAGGGGGTGCAGCCACTTGTTTGTACCATAGTACCCCCATCCCAGAGATCCTGGTGGGCTCAGTTTGACAACGGAGGTAACCTAGGAGGTTGTTTTGGTAGCTTCACGTTTCCCGAGGCAGATTAAAAAATGATTAAATGGCTATTGAAGAAATCAATTTGGGCTACTGAGTCAAGGAAATGACAAGGGATGAGTCATAATGATGAGATTGATGTCCTCCACACCTTCTCCAGCAGTTGCAGCACCTAATTACGCCCACACCTATTTTTGGGCATTTTTATATTATTTTCTGGAGCTTTTGGGAGGCTCACGATTTCCTCAAGGAGGCACAAGGTCAAAGAATTAAAATATTATTTTATTTTATTGTGCCATGGGGACACCCAGAGGGATTTAGTCAACACTCCATGGACCCACCATGGGCTTCATTTATTTCTTGTTGAGTGGGGTACCCTCTTTATGGGTGATTTAGTCCACTTTGGTACTTGTTGACGGGCATATGTGACCATGCACGTCATGGGGGAAAACAACCCAGACCGAGATCCTTAAAGCAGGCTCCAAGCTGTTTAGGATGGTTGTTCCCGACAGGTTTAAAGGCTCTGTTAGCCTGAAAGTCTATGAATAAAACTAAGCTACTGTTCTGGTTAATTAAATCTACAAAATACCTACGTATGTACAAATTAAACTAGTTAATCTGATTACTAATGAATTAATAATATTACTAAATTAATCTATGAATTAAATCTACTCAATAATAAAAAATTAATCAAATATTAACATGTTAAATGAATTACAAAAAATGCATTATAAAAATATATACATTATTCATAAAAGCAGAAAATGACTTGACATTGATGTAAATACAACGATCTGGTTCAAAAAGATTTTCAAAAATAAAAGAAAAGCTACTATTAATCTACTCTAAACAATCCTATCCCGATCGGGAGCGTAGAAAAACAGTAAATTGAAATCGAATTACCAATAATCCTACTGTGTTAACAATCCTGCTAATATTCAGAAGGAATTCGAAAACTTAAACAAGATCGCACAGAAGACGAATATATCATATATATAATGATGACAACACCAAATTTATAACATGATATATATATCAGCAAATCGAAAACAGCGTAAATCGATAGAATAGATATGATATATTTGTAAAATTCACCAAAGGAATAATGACAAAACATTAATATTGCAGAAAAGGGGAACAAGATCGACTGATATCAAGAATACACTTGCATAGTATTAAAATACTGTAAATGTACATAGATATCACCAGTCTTAAAGATGCTATAGCTACTGGCAAAAAATTGCCTCCATTCACAGAGAATAATTACAGTGATCCTGCCATGTCTTTTCTCCCATTATCAACCCTGGCTGAGAAAAAAGAATAGCTCCAACCTCTCAGCAATCATGCATTTTGATCGTCTTGAAGAAATAATTCCTCAAACAGAGCAATCCTTCCCCCCAATGGAAATTGAACTGCTGCTCCTTTTATAAGGGATTATCATCGCAGCGAACCCAATCAAAACCAAAGAATCAGTATCGCATAATATCCGGCATGATATCATGCATACAGTTCCAAAAAAACCTGAACTTCAAGAGATAGCGTAACTGTATGCTCCTTATTTTATGAACCTGCATAAAAATGATCCAATCGCTCACATAAAGAGAGGCAAGACTTGTAAAAATAATATAATAAAAGGATAGAATAGGAAAATAGAAGTAAAATCATCTCCCTTTCCCACGTTTTCATGAGATTTGTTTGTAAAGCATTTACAACATAATCTGATCGTGGCATCCAGAATTGATCTCCCTCTATCAGTTTTTTTTAACAGAAATATATTTTTATCAATGAGCACCTAAAACCAGCGCAATCAGGTAGAGAAGATCACTGTGATCCCTTCGGTTTTCTAGCACCTCCTTCATATATGCGATGGAGTTGATATTTATGGTCTTCGTTGGTCAGCATGTGGCGTTAATAGGGTTTATGTCTTCAATGCTCACTAACAAAATTGAAACTTTACGGCAGAAAATATCGCAACATGGCAACATCTTCCTTCCTCAAACTTAGTGATTTTGGTTAATGGCATCATTACGAGGTGATTCTCATTAAAATTTTAAAGATATCACTGCAATCAAATAGCTTGGTAACCATTTATAGCGTTCAGTTAGCAAGATTGTCTTCTAACGATGGCGATCTATTGGGGATAAGTGACAAACGACGGTTCCTTCTTCCTTCAGTTTGTTAGCGTGAATCTCCTTGAAAAATGTGGCAGTCATGCATAATCATGATTATTTCTCCATGTCGAATGCTAAACGTTTTCTTTCTTTCGCCAGTACATCATTTACCTTTCCTCTAATTATGCGATAACCCGTATAATAGTTTCAACTTTCAGGAAATGGAGACATGCTACGCGAAATACAAATCCCATAACCCATAGTATCAACCTCGACCTTTACATGCAATTGAAAAGATGACATATGAAGCCCATTATAAAAATCAAGATCAAATAATAAGGTTGTGTTATGCGTAATTCTTAGATTGAACAAAAAGCCTTGGAAATATAATTCGAATGAACTTTGATAAGGTGCCAAAAATACAATAATCAACCTTCCAAAAACCTTAGCAATATTTACGATAACAAAATCACATAATAAAAACAAATGATAAATATTTGGATAAGATTTCAAGATTAGGTTATGATAAAAGGGTATACAAATTATTAACACTTATCCCTTGATTTTCAATGCAAATCCACTCAAAATAATAATTTCAAAGTAGTGATTTTGTCAACTAATCCATAGTTCGCAAATGTTTTCTTTAAAAAATATTGAATTTCATTGTTTCAGTAGCTTCTGGAATGTCACAATTTCAGTAGCTGTCAATTCTTTAGGTTTGCTATATGAAATTCAAACATTTCATCAAAACAAAATACAATTTTGTTTGATGAAATAATGTTTTTTTTTTAAGGCTGTTGAGCAGGGGCACAATAGTACTTTATGGTTATATTTATCCATAAGAAAATATCATCATTTATGAGACTTCTACAAGCATTTCCAGGTACAATTCAACAGGTAATTCTCTTCTCTTTAACATATATGAAGCCATTGTACCTTCGTTTCCTTCCATTTTTCTGAAAACTCCTAAAATACTAAAAAGTACTAAAAATGGGAACCGTCCAATATTTGGCCAAACCACTTCCGAGTTTCATAGATCGGGCCTCCCCTTCATTGAATCTACTGCAACGCTGGTCAAATTCCTGTTGGTTTGACCTAGATCGGATTTTTAGCCCGAAAACTGCATAACCCCCCACTAAAAATTTGACCTGGTAGGGTTTTGAATTTTTCTGATTTCTGACTTCATAGACTGATAGATCAGGTCCCACACAGTCCAAATCACACTCAACGCTGTCTAGATTCATGGCATTTTGACCTAGATCTGAGTTTTAGACTTAAACAGCCCTAGCGCCCTCATTGAAAACTGGACTTTTCTGGAGTTTACTTTTTCTGAAATCTGACAGGCTAAGCTGATAGATCAGGGCTTGAGCACTTCAGAACACCCCCAAAACTGTGCTAGTTCCTGCTAGGTTTCCCTAGATCTGAAAAACTGACTTTCATCCTCCTAGCGCCCCTCATCAGATTTTGACTTTTCCAGATCTGATCTTACTTGAAATTTTCTAACTTGGGTTTGTAGATCGGACCATCCTGATCTCATTTCCCCTCCAACACTGAGCTAATAGTCTCCTGGTGGCTCTAGATCTGCAGATCTGCCTCTCCAAACCCTAGCACTATCCCTCCTTCTGCTGATTTTCCTGTAACCTGAATCTTCCGGGCCAAATCCTTTTCTGGGTCCATAGATCAGGGTATATCCCAGGTGGATTCACTAAAACATTGTGCTGATGCTGACTGCATTGCCCAATGCACTAAAGGCACTAATCTCCTATCTCTAGCGCTAGCCCTAAATTGACCTTAATCCCATTCTCTTTCCCAACATTCACTAGTACAAAATGAGGAATTAGCTACTAGGTGACTAAAAATTCTAGTCACCATAGGTTTTTCATGTGATTTACTACTAAATATGAGCAATTTTGATTGATCCAACTATAAACGACTAATTTAGTCACCAATTAACAAATATGAGTAGATAATAAGTGACAGAATTAAAAATGACTAACATAAACGACTAATTTAGTCACGGCATAAAAAATGACTATCTAGAAGAATATGAATTAGTCATTTATGTTAGTCATTTTTAATTGTGTCATGAAAAATTGCAAATTTGACAATGAAGTGTAAATTAAATTTTGTAAACTGTAACACTTTCTATTAGTAATATTGGTGCCATGCACCTCGATCTTTAGAGATCCACCAAACCAATTGCGCAAATTTTCTCTTGACCATCTTTATCCCTGCTACACCATTGAAGCAAACCCGACTAAGCATGTTCCAAAGGAAAATTAGGTTCCTACGTTAATTACGAATTAGGTACTAGAACCAATACCATATCGATACCTAGCTAGAAGAACCATATTAGTCATACATCCCCTCAAGAACCGACCATTCGAATGTGCCTCCTCCACGTAGACTTACCAAACGCATCCAATGCATGGAAAAAAAACACGTCCACTTTGGATCTGTGGGCTGAAGGTATCATTCGACCCCTGCTCCCCTATTTTTTGCACTCGATACCCTATTTTTTCAGATGATAGGTCGGTTCAGGATCTCGTAGTGACCAGCCGGAGCGCTTCAAAGGTATGGTTCTTGTCGCTCCAATCATGTTCATCACTCCAATCAATAACCAGTTGTTATGGATTTTTACAGGTCTCAATGCTGTTGGAGTTACTACTTCCACTTTATACTCACATTTATCACCATCTCCAGCCTATGCGCTCATAACCATATGCATTTTGATCTTTCATCCTAGGAAAAGCATGGGAACCCTCCTACAATGCCACTATTTGCAAAGGTCATTGGTTTTTGCACATCAACATTCCTCACATGCTCCAAAGGAAAACTGAAGCAGACATTAGAAGAAGTGATTAAAATTTGCAAGGAGGTTTACTTGTTGCAAATGTCATTGTAGAGCAGGGGTCGAACAATACTTTCAATCCACATATACGAAGTTGACGTGTTTTTTTGGCCATGCATTGGATGCATTTGGTAATTTTACGTGGAGGCACATTCGAATGGTCGGTTCTCAAGGGGATGCAGGGCACTCATTTGTGGCTGCCGTCGGTCACCGTCTTGAAGAGTATTGATCATATTTTGGTACCGGTCGAAGTCGATGATTTGGCCGAGAAGTGGCAACTACGACCGGCTTCCGTGCCAAGTTGTCGACTCCGTAGACTACTCCATTTATAAAACTAAACAACTTATACGATAATTATTAAAAATATATAATATATACGTAATTAACATAATTTATATAATAAAATAATAAAAATAAAACAAAAATATATATAACAAAAACAAAAAAAAACCTATATAATTTATATATATATAAAAATCTATATAATTTATATAATAAAATAATTAAAAAAAAACAAAAAATTGTATTCTGCCACCCAGCTCTCCACCCACCTCTGTTAGGGCATAATGGCAGATTTTCCTGGATCCCATGGAGATTTCATCCTCTAATTCCATTAATGACTACTTAGCTCGTTGGTGCCAAATAGCCTGTCCAAACTGTGATATCGTTGAGGAGATTGATAGGGATATTTACCGTGGTTGATGGTTTACAATTTTGGTATTACCATCACTGCCAAGATAAAACAACACTGGAGAGAACCTGGAGGCTCGTGAAGAGATGGGCCATGAATTCTGCAGCTCTAGAGTCAACATCTCCTTCTTTCCTTACAAAATCCCTGGTAAGTTTCTTGGTTCAGTGTGAACTGATAAATTTTGCCCGATTATAATACTGAAATTTTCTTGGTTTAGTGCAAATTGGTAATTTTTTCCTGAAGAGTAGGTAGCTAGGTTAAAATCGCCGATAAGTTTCTTTTTACTGGGAATTTTTATCATTTAGCCCGGGCATTGACACTGACCCTAGGCATTGATTCAACTCCTGAAATCACCTCGTCTTGTGTGCTCGCTCGTCTATGTTGCAGGTTACTAGCTCGTGGGTCTCAAGCTGTGTCGATCCAACCGACCACCAACAAATTAATCTAGAACTGGAGCCCACAGCTTTTCTTTCTTAATAGCCACGTCCCACCTAATACCCACCCCATTGAACCCCTCCATAGCTGTCCTAGGTCCAAGTAGAATGACATCTGTATAATGGACACTCCATGTTGAAAACACCATTTTTGCGAGGACGCTCTGGTACAATACATAGTTGCCACAAATATTGATTCCATGAGAGGGGAGCACTCCCTATTTACTATCCAAGTCGTGTGGTACTAGTTTGTAATTCATCTTTGCTATTCAAGTTGACTGTGTGGTACTAGCTTGCAGCTGAGGGGTATGCAATTTGGGAGGTGTTGTAGACAATTTGAAGTTTGAGTAGCTTGCTTTAATGTTGTTTTCCCATATGTCTGGTCCCAAGGGTCCTCGAAAACTAAATAGCTTCTCCCACTTGAAATGCTAAAGGCAACTGAATAGGTTATGTGAGGAACACTATTAGTAGAATATCTTCTTTTGCCCCAAGAAATTCAACTGTGAGGCCATAAACATATACAATTGGCAGTTGTGGCAAGTGATGAGACTATAATTCCAAGATCAGTTCCACACCGAATGATACTTGAAACATTTCAGTGCTATCATTCAGCCCAAATGAATAATCTTCTTACAATGATCTCATCAAAGCAAACATCCTTTGTAGATATTTTTCTCAATTAAAACTGACTGCAATCCAAAAAAGTTATGAAGCCCGACACAAAAATGTCCTTTCCTTCAAGGCCATATTCCATCAACATGATTCTCACTTTGCAAACTTATTTTTTCTGTGTGGCTCTTTTGGAATATACGTATTCTTTAGGGTAAATTATGGTTCTCAGAAGACCCTGTGTTATAATCATCCTGATTTATGTATGTTTCTTAAACCATGATTTCAAATGTCTGTTTACATTCTTCGTTGTTCAATTCAAAGTCATGCTCGTGGTAAACTGAGCTAGAGGAAGAAATTGCTTTGGCCCAAATAGCATAAATTTTCAATAAAACCAAGAACGTAATGCCACCCAAAAGGATTAAACTCAATACAATTGCAATAGAGATGCCAGCTACTACTCTCTTTGTTAGTTGATTCCTTCTAGATCTTGAAGATTCCAATGAAACCTATGAGCAGGGAGCCAACGGCTTTTCGGAGAGTCCAGGATCTCCCACAAAAGAGATCCAATGCCATTTGGAAGCACTCAATGGCAACTGTGCTTGGAGAAAATTATTAGATAAGTTCAACTTAGCCAAGCTTCTAAGATCCCCAATCTCATCAGGAACTTGACCGCTAAGTTGATTATTGGAGAGATTGGGAAATTCGAGCATCATTAAATCCCGAAGTGAAAAAGGAATACTTCTAGACAAAAAATTACCACTCAAGTCTAGCATGACTTGTAGATTACCAATCTTTCCAATCTCCATTGGAATTGAGCCTGTCAAAGAATTGTATGAGAGCCTCAAGTCATAATTTTTTTCACAGTTTTTGATAGAAGAAGGGATTAGTTCAGAAAAGTTATTCTTTTGCAAATAGAGAACATTCAAGGAAACGAGGTTCCCTAGCTGCCTTGGTAAACTATCCCAAAGCTTATTATTGTCAAGAGCAAGAGTGAGTAAACTAGTACAATTCCCAAGCCGGGATGTAATTGTTCCATTAAATTCATTGAAGGAGAGTTTTAGCTCTCCAAGCCCGCAAAAATCACCAAACCATCCAGGGATAGGTCCAGAGAAATGATTATTATTCAGATCCAGATGACTCAGATGCGTGCACTTAGCAAGCTCTGCAGGTAACCCACCAATGAGCTTATTCCAAGATAAGTCCAATAGATTGAGCTCCAACATCTGGCCAATCTTTTTAGGAATGCTGTTGTTCAAGCCATTCCTACCTAGTTGGAGACAACTTAAACCTCTGGAATGAACCAATTAGGACGGGATTTCCCGTGAAAAAACTATTATTTGTCAAGTCCAATGTTTTGAGAAAACTTGAACCACAAAGAGGAATTATGCTTCCATTCAATTTGTTGTTCCAGAAATTGACATTAGTCAAGTTTTTCAAATGAATCAGGTCTCTAAGAAGAAGTCCTTCAAGGGAATTAATAGATAGAACAATCATCTGCAAACCTTCAAGAATTCCAAAAGATTGTGGTATTGTTCGAGAGCTTATTGCAAGGAGCTTATTTTTTTGATTTCTTCTCCAATACTTCGCTTAAATCTTTGTCTTAAAAAAAATATAAATATAAATTTGTTTTCTTGAGTGGATTGCTTCCCCGATAGCTTCAACTCTTTACACATTCTTTGTGTTTGTTTGGATAAATGTCCTAATTTTTTTTTCCATGAAGGTTAAGGTATATATACATTATATATGATCTGATGGCTAGGAAGTGAAAGCTATATGAGAAATCCGCTAGCAATTGTCTTAATTTAGCAGTGGATAGATTTTTCAGGTTGTTTTCCAATGGAATGGCCTGAACCAATCCAGAGTTTCTAGTGTCTTGCAGAGAGCAGCATCAATTGTGTGCCTTCGATATACATGAGACCCGATGACGAGAAACCCTCAGAACAAAAGCTTGTGGAAGAGGAGATAGCCATCATAGATATCTCCGGTCTCTATGACAAATGATGGAGAAAGACTGTGGAGGAAATA
The DNA here is from genome assembly GCA_001517045.1 of Pseudotsuga menziesii. Classification (NCBI taxonomy): domain Eukaryota; kingdom Viridiplantae; phylum Streptophyta; class Pinopsida; order Pinales; family Pinaceae; genus Pseudotsuga; species Pseudotsuga menziesii. The sequence goes on from LPNX010763531.1 coordinate 191,012, forward strand.
TCAGATGCTTATAGATACTGGGGATGCTTCCAACTGATAAACCATGGAGTTTCTCCAGAGCTTCTCATGGCCGGATGTGAGGTATCAAGAGAGCTCTTTGGTCTTCCATTATAGGAGAAGCACAAGCACACAAATGATCCTCTAACTTATGTTGGATATGATAGTCGAATTGGTGTGCAGAAAGGCACTATTCTTGACTAGGGGATTACTTTTTCCACCAATTTTTGCCTCTTTCCATACGAGAGGAGCACAAATGGCCATCCAAACCAGAGGAATATAGGTGATGAAATAATAGTCAATGTGCCCCATTTTATTCAATCACACAATTTCATGCTTTTATTTGAACTAATTAGTTTCATTAGCACACCAACATAGTTTGTGGTTGGATCTGGTCGATGGAGATTGAAAGATAGTTATAAAATGGAGCTGAAGCAGACAATACCCTAGGAAACTTTCACTGCAAGCCTCCTGAAAAACCTCTTGTATTGCGGCCTCATCTTGAATACAATAGGGCAGTTTTTCAAATTCAACTTTGGGACTGTAGATGTTGACATGCACCCTACACAAAATCCATTATCCCTCTTATTCCAAGAAGATGAGCTCTCACCATTCTTGATTTGCAGATATCCAAGATGCAGCCAAATCCTCACATTAGCTCACCTAAAAAAGCTTCATTGCTTCTCTGCACAGGCTGGTCTTCATATGACTTCTGTAACAGGGACAGCATGTGTACAGAATTCCTTCATTTACAACAGGCTCTACAGGATCTAAATTTTCCAAATGTTGCTCAAAATCTGTATGTAAAGTATGCACAATAAAATGTCCAAATAGTCCCTAATGTGTTGCCTTAGTTGCTGAGGTAGGCCAACAAGCTCACACAAATTTGCATTGCTGGAAATAATGCCTCCAAATGCATGTGAATGCACTTTGAGGTGTAATATGGCCTATGCCTACTATTCTTATGGTTACATCTAGAGCTTGAATAATCTTAGTCTTTTTTCCATTTTTACCTTGGGGACATTGTGTCACATACATGGAGTGAAAATTAACATTATATCCTCAGGAATCTCTGATTTTCCATGGACTGTATTGTAATGGTTTTGCACTGAAACAGTATACTGCTAACATTCTACTTTGACATGATGAACTGTTATTTGTTGAGTTCATTATAGGTGAATAATTATGTTTTTTCGCAATTCTATGGGATGCATTATTAGGAAATTACATCCTGCAAAGTGGTAAATGATGCATGGAACTTTATGTAGAGCAGGTCCATCTACTCTAGCTAATGTAGGTGGTGAACATAATGGACAACCATCAAATGGCTGGAGAGGGTTGTGCAACATTGCATAATACATGCCTTACTTCAATGTGGGCACATATGTTGTGGTCGAAAGAATTATTGGTTCATTGTATCCACGCCAAGCAGACTTTATTGAAAAGATTGCCCATAATTCTGATATGTAAGTTTAAACAATGCTTCTACAAGAATCTGCAGTGAATGTAGATTTTTTTTGAATGATTAAAGTGTTTGCAGACCAGTTCAATTAAAATGGATTTTTATATAGTTTTGTTTCTCTTATTTAAATGGTAATGATGGTTTTTCCCCCATAATTGTGTATGATTTCTGGGTATTGTCATCTTAGCATAAGGAGTCGTGTATTTCAAAATTCCAGGTTTAAGGAGTTTTTTTCACCAAATTCTAGGTTTAGCAAAGATCATTATTTTGTATGTTTTTATTGTCAACAGCTGGAACAATCTTTTGGTAGGCCAGTCTTTGCTCTTCAATCCACCTAAATCAAACCTTTCAATAAATTGTTTGTGAGCAGCTATCACCGATTTCATCCATTTTGTAGTTTGAAAAAAAATACATATATTCTTCAGGTTCATACAATTTAGAAAAACATACATACCCACAGCTGAAGATTAGCATGTATTTGTAACTAGTGTACCATAGTCTTTTCCTTTCCTTTCCAGTTAAGGATATGGATAGGGCCAAAGTTGCATTATTCATTGTACCACCTACCCTGCACTATGGTTTCCTTGAAAAAAATAGTTGCTTCTGCTTCTTTTGATGCTTTCTAACTAATGATTGGCAATTGATCTTCTAAATGACTATTATGCTTTCTTGTTTGGTATAATTATTGTCATTGGATCCTAGAAAATTATTTCCAAATTAAGTATTTATTTGAATTTCCCTGAGCCTTTTTAAAATGGCCTCCACAAATTTTGATCAATTTTGAGAGAACTCACTCCGGAGTCTTCTTGAACAACTAACTGGCTCCAAATGAACTGACTGTGCTTGACTGCGTTTGCTGCTAAAGAACAATCTTGTGGGTGTGGGTATGGTGGGGTGAGATTTTGGGTTGGAACAATCTTTTGGTAGGCCAGTCTTTGCTCTTCAATACACCTAAATCAAACCTTTCAATAAACTGTTTGTGAGTAGCTATCACTGATTTCATCCATTTTGTAGTTTGAAAAAAAAATACATATATTCTTCAGGTTCATACAATTTAGAAAAACATACATACCCATAGTTTAAGATTAGCATGTATTTGTAACTAGTGTACCGTAGTCTTTTCCTTTCCTTGCCAGTTAAGGATATGGATAGGGCCAAAGTTCCATTATTCATTGTACCACCTACCCTGCACTATGGTTTCCTTGAAAAAAACAGTTGCTTCTACTTCTTTTGATGCTTTCTAACTAATGATCGGCAATTGCTCTTCTAAATGACTATTATGCTTTCTTGTTTGGTATAATTATTATCATTGGATCCAGGAAAATTATTTCCAAATTAAGTATTTATTTGAATTTCCCTGAGCCTTTTTAAAATGGCCTCCACAAATTTTGATCAATTTTGAGAGAACTCACTCCGGAGTCTTCTTGAACAACTAACTGGCTCCAAATGAACTGATTGTGCTTGACTGCGGTTGTTGCTAAAGAAGCAGCCTCTTCAGAATACAATCTAGCCTGCTCTATACAGCTTGTTGTTTGCTCAGAAAAAATGACTCTGTGCCCTCCCTCTGCTCTTGGTATTGTCTGATAATAAGAAGGAGAAGGTACAAATGGCATACTTGAACTTGGGGTCAGGGAAGAATTTGATTTTCCACCGTCATGACTATTCTGGGAAACAACCAATGAACCCTGAGATAATACCACCTGAGACGTAGGCAAAGGTATAGAGCCACTGGAGGCAGGCATTGTCAACCTGCTAGTTTCATCAATCTCCTCTAATACATGTATCTTCCTCCTCTTTGTAGGTCTCTGCTCAACACTCAACTATCTATCAATTCCCATGCCAGCTTTTTGGGATTCCATCTTATCATTAGTAACAACAAAAGGAATAGTAGTTCCAGTCATAGTAGATGAAACAGAAGGAACCAGAGCTGTAGTCATTTTATGAGGAACAAAAAGTGGTACTGAATTCCTATCATTAAGGGTTTCATGAATAGGTTTGGACACAAAAAAGGGAGAAAATGACAATTCAGACTCAGATTTTTCTCGAGGAGTTACCTAGGGTAAAGATGGACTACAAGAAGTCCAATAAGTTGTTTTTCCCATTGCATACCTTTCAAGCTGTGGGGTTAGAGAAATATGCCTTGATGGAGTGATTTGGGGAGAATCTAGGTAAAGGTTCCTTGCAACACTGGTTAAATGAACTCCCTCGTGAATGGGAGTTGGCATATTCCATACAGGAGATGGAGAACTAAATGGATATGGTAAAATCATAATGGCTAATGGATCGTTCATGTTCCCAACCCTCCCCATATTAGGAGAAATTTCCAATCTAATCCTTGAAGAATGACTTTTTGCAGCTACTAAATCAACTGACCTCGTGCCCATAACTCTTGCATCAGACAATCAAACATTTGTCGTCATTTGTTGGACATTAATAAATTATCTTATCTTTTCTCTAGACTTACTTCCTTCTACAGATCAAACATCCTTTAAAGTTCATGAGCTTCTCCTCCACACACAGATTGCACTCTTGGACTCTTTTCACAACTAACATCCTTAATTTCCAAAACTATCCTCAAACACACTCTAATGAGGGGTAAAGAAAGTACTAAGGATTTCGGCCAAATTACATAAGCATTGATATATGATTTAGCTATAGATTGAATCCACTCTTAAAAATTCAATGAGTAAATGTATTTTTGTAAAAAAACATTACAAAAATACAATGTGTCAAATCCCTTCCTAGTTGATGAGTCACTAGATTCTTTTAGACACATATTTACCAAAGTGGTATACATTTTTAATCCCCACCCTATAGTTTCCTTAGGCTTAGCAATTCTCTTCCATCTCACAAAACAGTTCCTGGCATTTCCCTCCTTTCTAAGATTTCCTAAGAATCCTACCTCAAGTTTTTATGTACAACAACACCTCAGTTTCACTACAACATGGCTTATCTTCATCGGGATGTACACCTTTCTATAATCTTCCAACTTCTAACCAAAATAGTGAGGATATAAATTCCTTGATAGTGGATGAGACTTACTAGCTAGAAGAGACAGTAAAGTTATAATGTAAATTCCTCACAACAATGCATTGTTTATGTTTTCTTAATCACAAATATATATTTTTAATGTTGGGTGTGTTTAAAAGGGACCCTTCTAAATGATTATATTATTCAAGGTGCCTCTGCAATGATTTGACAACCATAATTCTACATGCTTTTCCATTTGAAGTACTTAATCTTGTTAGTTTTATCATTATGAAGCTATGATTTAGTGTTGCAAGTTAACTAGAAACTACTCATTGACAACCATAATTCTACATGCTTTTCCATCTGAAGTACTTAATCTTGTTATTTTTATCATTATGAAGCTATGATTTAATGTTGCAAGTTAACTAGAAACTATGTTGGACTTCCATACTCCAAAGATTCTAGTCATCTCTCACAAAGATTAAGTGGCCCATTTTATCATAGAAAGTCTGAGTGTTCCTGACCAGTGATATTGTACGTGAGAAATGCAAGCAACTTATTTCAATTTGAAATTTAATGGATGAAACTATACTTTGGTTGGGCATGTATTCTCAGCTTTTAGGATTTTGGTTTCTATTTGTTTTGTTTTTATTTTATTTTATTTTTTTAATTCTTCTTTTGTTATTTCCCAAAACGCAAGACATAAAATATCGTACAGTCACATATTTCTAGCCAAAGGGAATTCTCATTTTCCATTCCTATACAGGAAAGAATGGCATATATGCCTTGCTCCCAACTTCAAGGGAATGATTGTCTTTCCTAAATATTACTATTCTAGCCCTCTTGGCCTATAAGAACATTAGTCACTACCATAGGTTTTCTTCAAATGGAAATAATCACTTATGGGAATTTTAGAGAATACAAGTAGTTGAATAGTTATGGTCAAAGAAAATCCTCATACAGGTAAAAGATCTGCTATTCATATGTAACCAAATGTAATATCCCTCCTAGAATATTGATTGAATTTTTCTCAATGTACTGTACACTAGAGTAGTTCATTGTTTCATGTCCACACTTTTAATGTCTATTTGACTGCCCTTTTTGTTGAACCTAATTTGGACCATTGAATTTCATTGGCATGACCAGGGGTATTTGTTGATTTGTTGGTAGTTAGAGTGTGCTTGTTGATTCACTAATTTTCTCACACAGTTAGGCAAAGTTTCTTGTAGGATGCAGTTCACCATTGATGGAAACTAGTTGAGACAACTGGATAGATTTAATAAGATTCTTACTTAATTATTTGTGGACATATTTCATGCTTTCATTTGATATAGGGTTCATCAAATAGTGAACACTCTCAACAATCTCAAGAGGAAGAATTTTTTCAAACACATAATAAATGAAATGATGTAAATCTCAATTCATTTCACATCTAGGATAATTGACAAATTAAAATCTGAATTAGTTTAATTTTCATATCTAAATGCTTCCCAAAATTAACAGCCACTTACAGGAATAATGTAGTTCACCAACCAGCAACAAGGGACAAATTTATATGAATGATAATACTGAAATGAACAGGTAAAACAATTCCAAATATGCAAACTTCTTGGCCGTGGTAAATCGGAGTTGTAATCAGCAGTTGTTTATCTTGTCAAATTGTACCCAGCATAAGTCAGAGAGCCACATTTTAGTAGAAGGTGCCTGGAAGTGTTTGATGCAGATCTTATCCAAGGATTCCCTCCAATGACTGATATAAGGGATTCACTGTTGTAGCGTACGTCTATAATGCTTAACAGAATGTTAGTGTATGCCTAGATTCATATAATGGAGTCCAATACTAAAACTTAGTTCATGTACACACATATGCTGGTAGATTTCAAGTGAGTTTCAGTTCTGGGACTGTTGATGATTGTGTTCACACTTGATGGGATATACCAGAGAATACCTTACGTCCTCAACTAGTTGGACAATTTGAAACACATTGAATATAACTTGGAAAATATGAATCCTATAGCAACTCGACTTTCAAACAATATTCAACCAGTGACCCAACACAAGTGAATTACAACATTAAATATGAAATTTAGGAGGGATAAGTTCAAACCTTCCTCACAGGAGAATGAGACCAACCAATAAACTCTGCAACTGACCACGATTTGCACTGAAGAATGTAGTGAAAGTATGAGGAGATTGGTGCATTCATTAAATGTGACTCATAAAGTGACTAATCCCAACTTGTGATCACTTAGGGATAATAAACTCCTAGTTTCCTTGCATCGAAATAATTTCAAAGACCATTTATTGTGGTGAGAACATTCCTAGTCAATCTGTTTTCTTTGATATGATGCAAAAATCATAAGAACTCCAGCTCCTAACCTTCAAATATTGGGAAGGAATAGACCTTTCCTTCTTCCTTTCCTGCCAAACATTTAACACGGGAACCTTTCCTTCTTCCTTTCCTCATAAGGCTCAATGAATTGTTCCTCCACATTTTCTTTCTTATTTTCATGTAATAAAAAATCCGGCATCCCTTGAATCTGAGTGTGTTTAAAATCTTTTCTCTCTTGATGAGAAGATACATCCAAGGTGGCATTGTCCAACCTCTTTTCAATCCTCGTGAATGGACACAAATATCCTCCTCGTTTATTCCCTGCCTCCATCCAGTTCTTGCTGTTAATAGACATTTTTTCTTCCTTCTCATTTGATGTACAATCTTATGTTATTTTTATATTCAACGTCATAAAACCGTAATGGGAAGCCTCTTGCACATTTTTCTCATCTCTTTTAAACGAGCATAACTCTGACAGTCCTTGCATTTCTGGAGAAAGAATATCTTCCTATGAAACCATGTCCAGCTGCTTCTCTTGGCTACCACCATCACCTTCGTCCCATACAAAATCTGACATTTGAGTGTCTACTTGACCAAAAGCAATGCTTGCTTCATGCTAAGATTGAACAAAAGGATCAAAATCTCTCCTTTCAGGGGGAATTATCACCGTGCTTTGATGCTTGCCTCTTTTCCCTTCTCTTCTATCCCGAGACTCCAAAAAGTTGCCAGTGATCATCCTTTTTGTCTCCCCTGCCCATAGAGAGTTCAACAGCATTTCATCCTTAGACTTTTCTGCTCCTTCAGTTTGAAAACCCAAACCTTCATTTTCGCTATTCTTGTTTCCAGCATTTACTTGTGGTATTGAATCTTTATTTGGTAAGGATAGGAACATGCCCCATTCATGGGAACATACTCAACATACTTGTACTCTTTTCACAACTGACATGAACAGGTAAAACACTTCCAAATCTGCAAACTTCTTGGCTGTGGTAAATCAGAGTTGTAATCAGTAGTTGTTTATATTGTCAAATTGTACCCAGCATAAGTCAGAGAGCCACATTTTAGCAGAAGGTGCCTGGAAGTGTTTGATGCATATCTTATCCAAGGATTCCCTCTAATGACTGATATAAGGGATTCATTGTTGTAGCGTACGTCTATAATGCTTAACAGAATGTGAGTGTATGCCTAAATTCATATAATGGAGTCCAATACTGAAACTTAGTTCATGTACACACATATGCTAGCAGATTTCAAGTGAGTTTCAGTTCTGGGACTGTTGATGATTGTGTTCACACTTGATGGGATATACCAGAGAATACCCTACATCCTCAACTAGTTGGACAATTTGAAACACACTGAATATAACTTGGAAAATATGAATCCTATAGCAACTTGACTTTCAAACAATATTCAACCAGTGACCCAACACAAGTGAATTACAAAATTAAATATTAAATTTAGGAGGGATAAGTTCATACCTTCCTCACAGGAGAATGAGACCAACCAATAAACTCTACAACTGACCACGATTTGCACTGAAGAATGTAGTGAAAGTATGAGGATATTGGTGCATTCATTAAATGTGACTCATAAAGTGACTAATCCCAACTTGTGATCACTTAGGGATAATAAACTCTTAGTTTCCTTGCATCGAAATAATTTCAGAGACCATTTATTGTGGTGAGAACATTCCTAGTCAATCTGTTTTCTTTGATATGATGCAAAAATCATAAGAACTCTAGCTCCTAACCTTCAAATATTGGGAAGGAATAGACCTTTCCTTCTTCCTTTCCTTCCAAACATTTAACATAGGAACCTTTCCTTCTTCCTTTCCTCATAAGGCTCAATGAATTGTTCCTCCATGATTTTCTTTCTTATTTTCATGTAATAAAAAATCTGGCATCCCTTGAATCTGAGTGTGTTTAAAATCTTTTCTCTCTTGATGAGAAGATACATCCAAGGTGGCATTGTCCAACCTCTTTTCAATCCTCGTGAATGGACACAAATCTCCTCGTTTATTCCCTGCCTCCATCTAGTTCTTGCTGCTAATAGACATTTTTTCTTCCTTCTCATTTGATGTACAATCTTCTGTTATTTTTATATTCAACATCATAAAACCATAATGGGAAGCCTCTTGCACATTGTTCTTGTCTCTTTAAATGAGCATAACTCTGACAGTCCTTGCATTTCTGGAGAAAGAATATCTTCCTATGAAACCCTATCTAGCTGCTTCTCCTGGCTACCACCATCACCTTTGTCCCATACAGAATCTGACATTTGAGTGTCTACTTGACCAAAAGCAATGCTTTCTTCATGCTGAGATTAAACAAAAAGATCAAAATCTCTCCTTTCAGGGGGCATTATCACCGTGCTTTGATGCTTGCCTCTTTTCCCTTCTCTTCTATCCTGGGACTCCAAAAAGTTGCCAGTGCTCATCCTTTCTGTCTCCTCTGCCCATAGAGAGTTCAACAGCATTTCATCCTCAGACTTTTCTGCTCCTTCAGTTTGAAAACCCAAACCTTCATTTTCGCTATTCTTGTTTCCAACATTTACTTGTGGTATTGAATCTTTATTTGGTGCTAGGTTATAACGATAGGAATAGGCCCCAATCATGGGAACATACTCAACATACTTGTTTTCTGCAGGCCTGCAATCCATGACTGAGGAGGAATTGACCGCAAACAATGAACCATGTTTCTCAGAGAAATTTGACAAAATTGGCAGCTCTTTAGTGTTTTCTCTCAAATCCATCACTGACTGTTCAGAAACTTGCCGATTCTTCTTGCATGTATTCTCAAACTCAGGTTTGTTCTCACTTGTATTCTCAAACTCATCTCCCAAAATGTCTGACAATTTTGAATGTAAAGACTCTCTCTTTGATCCCTTTGACACACCCCACATATTAACCTCTGCTTGATCATCTGAGTGGCTTGTCAACTTACCAATTTCTGGTCCAAACAAGTTTCCTTCAGTGGTCAGATTGGCTTCATCTTGTTTGGTCCAAACAAGTTTCCAAAATAGTTTTAAAAAATATTTCACATTTAGCTTTTATGATTTTTTATTTTCTATTTCCTATTTTTCTAGCAGCAAAACTCAGAAGTTCTATGATGTTACAAATCCTTCATAGCAACACTGGGGACCTTGTTTACCTCCACCAGTGGTAGAGGTTTCCTTGCTTGGATCAACTGCTTCAAGTAAATTGAGCAAATCACTGGCTCCTATAAGTGACTTTAGGATTTTAGTATATTGTACTTCCGTCCAATTATCTTTAGCATTTGTTATTGATATCTATGTAGACATATTTTTCTATGCTTCCATATTAGAATATTTAATAGCTTCTGATTCAGTCCTAAATAATCATTAGTATAGAAGCTAATGTGTATTTTCTTTAGACAGCTTATGTTTTACTTCAGTGATTGTCTTAGACAGCTTATGTTTTACTTCATCATTGTCAAGCAATAACAACTTCTTAAAGGGTGCTAGCTCAATGGCAGAGCTCCTGCTTAATTATAGGCAGGAGGTTGGTGGTTTGATTCCTCCGTGCCCTATCGTAAATTTGTGACTACAAAAACGAATGAATTCGCATATATATGACTATTAGTAGCCAATTTCCCGTATCTTAGTCGTATTTAGCTTAGTCAATAATATGTTAACATCTAGTAGTTTATTTAGTCGTATATTTGGTCATTAATGGTTGCAAACAGTGACTAAATCAGTGACTAAATTAGCGACTAAATCAATGACTAACTCAGTGACTAAATAATTAACTATCAATGACTAAATCATTGACTATCAATGACTAAATCATTGCCTATCAATGACTAAATCAATGACTACTAATTCAAGCTATTAATGACTAGTGAAATACGACTAGCTGTAAGATAGTGGAAATTTGCTACTATTAGTCACCGACTCAAAAATTGTCGTTTATAGCCTGATTTTAGTCATTTTTTTAGTCATTAATTTCTCATTTTCTACTAGTGATTCATTGATAACTCAAGTTACCTATCTTTCACTGAGTATGTCTCCTTGGTAATAGACAGTCCCAACTCTTTCCTTGCTCACCCTGTCATAGTTACGTTTCCCAAGACAATGGTCATCTCCATCAATTTCTAGTACCTAAACCCTAGAGCTAGGGTTTCCATTTACCTTACACCTTACGTACCTCAAAGCCACATTTGATCTGTTCTGGTGTCTAGGTCTGATCTCTCCTATCGGGAGTAGATCCGGGTCTCCCCCGTCGTTTTATTGGACTTAGATAACATAAAGTGAAGGCTGCCTTGATTGGCATGACAACCATCCATTTGGGAGTCTAGGCAGTCTTGGTTCCACCGCCTTAATTGCTTGCCCCTCTACCATCCATCCTGGATCCACCTCACACAGGCAACTACAAGGTTGGTGATAACACCCACAAGACCACATGTCAAACTTTTATCTTCTATCTCAAGGTATATATTCCATAGATGTTCCGTGTGGAAATTAAGCCCAATCTTAGATGAATTGAACTCACAAAATTACTTGTTAAACATGCATAGATTCACTAAAAAATGGAGACTGTATATGGTGCATAACATAAAATTCTATTGAATAATTTTACGCTGGCCAAACTTATGAAAAAATAGGTTGTCCAAATATATAATTACATCAGATATTCAAATGCATAAATATATCATTCGAATCAACACAAAAGCATGCTTACTAAACTAGTCAAAATCCCCCATAGGTGCATAAAACACTTCCCTCGTCTGTTAAGATGATCACAAATTGGATGAATGAGTTGTATCAGCTGATAAGTGAAGGAAAATGGACAAACTCATGCTTTTAGGAGATAAAAATAACGAGGGTGAGTTGTGTCAAAACAAGGCAATTGCCTTAAAACTAGCTTTCACCTTTTGCCTTAAAAGTTGATGAAAAAGCAGGAAACTATGGACAAGGAAGGAATGTGGACTTACTAAACTGGGTATTCTGATGGTTTGTCAAAATGTTATCTAGAATATTTCTAGGACACTCTTGTAGGCAGTATATGCAAGTTTTACCACAAGGAAGCAAGTGGGTATCAACTAGCTAGTGTAGGACCTAGGAATTTAACCAAAATGATTAAATTTTATATCCTAAGTATGGGATTGGGTTTTGATTATTCTAACACCCCTTCTTAAGCATGAATTATGTAAAATATCATAAATATACCAGAGATATAGGGACTAACAACAAGGATTAGTCACCCTTTACATACTGCTTGTCCATACAAAGCAAGGAAAGAGGCAAAACCACAAAGGGGAAAATCGTCCCTTAAACATGGACATGAACAAAATTGTATGAAATATTGTCTTTAATTAGTATTCACCACATGATTAGCTATCCCCAGCAGTGATTTGAGATTGCTGAAATTATTCTCATAAAACATCTTAGTGAAGATGTCTACAACTTGCTCAGATGATGCACAATAAAGCAAAGCAATGACTCCATCATGCATAAGCCCTCTGATGTAGTGCATATGGATCTCTATGTGTTTGGTTCGCTGCCTCTGTACTGGATCAGTTGAGATTTGAATGGTACTTTGTTTGTCACAATACATGACTATAGAATTCTAGTATTCAATCCCAAACTCTCCAAGTATTCCTTACAACCACAAACATTGAGTATAAGTTGCATTCACAGCTTCTTTGTATTCTGCCTCTGTAGATGAAAGTGAAATGGAAATTGTCTTTTTACTTGACCGACTGATTGGCCCATATGCAAGCATAAACACATATCTATAATTTGATTTTCTATCAGTGAGTCACCTTCCCAATCAGAGTCAGTAAAACCAACTAACTCTAGGTTAGATTTTACAACATAGTGAATCCCATGTGTTCTTATTCATTGTACAAAGTTCAGGATTATTTTTACTACACTCCAATGGATGTCATGAGGCTGATACATGTGTCTAGAATCCACACCCACTACATAAGATATATCAGGTCGAGTATGAGTCAAATAAAGAAGGCAACCAACCAGTTGCCTATACAGTGTGTTATTTACCAATGGAGTGGACTGTGCTTCTTCAAGCTTAACTCCTAAAAGGAAAGGAGTCTTTCATGTCTTGCAATCGTTCATGTTGAAATTTTTCAACATGTATGAAGCATACTTGGACTGATGTACTTTGATTCCAAGATCTAATTAAGAAATCGCAAGTTGCAAAAATTGGCTCAACAATCCCAAATCTATCATGGAGAAAGCATGTTCATTGCACCATTCAATGAAGCAATTTCTTAATTTAAGGAACTTCCTGTGATCAAAAGGTCATCCACATACAAAACAATAATTATAATTTAACCATGAATCAGCTTCAAATAGACATTTGGATCAGACTTGCATCTATTATAGTTATGGGATAGCAGAAACCCATCAATCTTAACATACCAAGCTCTGAGAGCTTGTTTTAGCCCATACAATGATTTCTTCAACCTGCAGACAAGATATGTATTAGCAACAAAACATTCTAGATGTTGCATATATATATCTTCCTTGATATCTCCATGTAGAAAGGCATTTTTCACATCCATGTGATGTACCTCCCATTGCTTGGAAGCTGCAATGGCCAAAACTAGTCTTATGGAATCCATCTTTGTCACTTGTGCAAAGGTCTCATTGTCGTCAATGCCTTGTACTTGGGAGAATCCATTAGCCACTAACATTTCCTTATACTTCAGAGGATATCCATCAGCAACAAACTTTGTCTTGAATACCCATTTGCACTTAACAAGCTTTCTCCCTGGTGGGAGATTGACTAGTTCCCATGTCTCATTCTTTTGGAGCGAATTATATTCCTCCTTCATGGTTTTTTTCCATCTTGGATCTTCTGATGATTCTTCATATATTTGTGGGTCTGATTCAACCATTAGCTAACACTTCTCAACAAAGAAAGGGCACTCTTGAATTGAGATCTAATTCTTCTAGGATCACTAGGATTCCCATCTAGCTCCCCAGCTACATGAATAGTATTTGCTGCCCACTTTGGACTTGTGGGTGTGTTAGGATCTGAAATTAAATCATCATTATCGGACATATCAGAATCATAAAACTTATCATCCTCTTCACTTACAGTCAGAGGTGGTGGTGGTGAAGAGGACTCCAATTTTTACTGCTGACATTGGATCTTCTTGAAACTGAACACTCCTTTCAATAAAGGCTCGTTGAGTGCTCATGTTGACCAGCTTATACCCTTTGGAATCTTTAGAATACCCAACAAATATGCACTCTTGAATTTGGGGTTCCAAATATTTCCTCTTTTTTGTTGGAATTCTAGCCCATGCCTTAGAGCTAAAAATCATGAAATGAGACACATCAGGCTTGTGTCCACTCCAAGCTTCGAAAGGGGTGATTCCATCAAGATGCTTGTGAGGCCCCCTATTTTGGATGTAGGATGCACAGTTTATAGCTTCAACCCAAAAATTTGGTGGCAAAGTCTTAGACTCCATCATACAAGTAGCCATTTCCTTGACATACTCACCTACATCTTCACAATAATGAATGAACTTAGACTTGACATACTCACCACCATTATTAGATCTGAGGATCCTGGGCTTTATTCCAGACTGGTTCTCAACCAAGGCTTTAAAAACCTTGAAGAGGTAAAAAAATTCAGATTTGTGTTTGAGGAAGTAAACCCAACATTATCTGGAAAAGTCATCTATCACAACAAAATTTGAACCCAAAATACGACGAGAAAATCCAACGAAATTGACTGTGTTGTCGGATTTTACCTTTAAAATTATGAATTTTGATCAATTTTTTTAATTGAGACATGGAATTGTCGGATATCTGACGGTCGTCGAAAATTCCACGACTACCGATGGATAACCTTCGGTATACAGTCGGATAACTGACGAGGTCATATTATGATTTTTTATGGACCTTGATTTTTTAATATCGATAATATTCATTCAAGCTCTTTATGAGAAAATGTCAAATAGTAATATTCTTGATCCAAACAAACAAAATTGACAATTTCTTGCTAGATTGTGGCGATAGGGGTGATAGAATAAGGTGGCATATTAAATGGTTTAATTTGTTACACTGCCTTATTATTGGGGTTACGGTTAGGTTGAGCAGGAAACTGAGGTCATAACGGTACATTAATTGGTGTAGAGTTAGCAGGGAGTTGCAACTACGGCTGCTGAATCTGTGGGTGAGGGAACTGATTCCACGGGTAAGGATTTCTCCAATTTGGGGACCAATTATTTGGTTTATTTGGTTGTGATGACCATGACATCCATGGTGTAGGATATTGCATTGTAGGTTGAGTGGATGGGTGCAAGGTTAAATTTGTGCTTGCTTGGACTAAAATTTGGCATGGTTAGACTAGACACATGCATTGACTCCGTGGGAGGGTTTCTAGACTCAAACATGACTGACATTAACAATTCGAGCATCAAAAACCATACCTATAGATTAATTAATGTGTTGCACGAGGCCAACGTTGTTGTTTTTTTAAATTGTGCTTGCTTGGACTAAAATTTGGCATGGTTAGACTAGACACATGCATTGACATCGTGGGAGGGTTTCTAGACTCAAACATGACTGACACTAACAATACAAGCATAAAAAACCATACCTATAGATTAATTAATGTGTTGCACAGGGCCAATGTTGATTTTTTTTAAATTTGTGCTTGCATGGACTGAAATTTGGCATGGTTAGACTAGACGCGTGCATTGACATCGTGGGAGGGTTTCTAGACTCAAACATGATTGACACTAACATTTAGATCATAAAAATCCATACTTATAGATTAATTAATGTGTTGCATAGGGCCAACGTTGAAATTTGTTTGATTTGTGCTTGCAGTACTTCTTCAATAGACAATCCATTAATACACTTTAGTATTTGTTATAGATTTTGGAAAGTAATTACGTAATAATTTGGTGCTAGATTCTAAATATGAGAGAGATAGATATGCACAAACTAATTATCAACACCCCCATTAAAACTATGCAGAAGAAGATTGAATCGCTTCTCTCTAGTTTTTGTTTATACTAATATATCTTGTAGACTAAGTTTTGGAAAAGTTTTTAGGCATAGTTGGCCTTGTATCATGACAATTCAACATGGTAAATTAAATTTAGAATGTTAAGTGTTTTATTGGTAGATATTTGGTTTTGTGCTAATCTTAGAGGTTTAAATTAACCTTCAATATTAATACATTCTTGGATTTTTCTCTTTATTGTTGGATTCTACATTTGCTCCATATTTCTCATGTATAATTATTGATTGTGTAGACTTATGGTTGGTTTCCAATTCCTTTATATGATAAAATCTTCAAATATATTAGTCAATTACTATCCATTTTGCAACCAAATTAACATGACCTTGAGTTGTTGCAGCTTCAATAAGTCTAAGATAACCTTACAGAATATATATTACTTTATGGAGAACTAGTATGAGTTTGAAACTATACATATGGAAAGATAAATTACAGTTTAAAAAGAATTATGGGCATGTGGAATGCGACTTCAACAATAAAAACATCTAGAATGTGTTTGACATAATATATTTGGAATATTATTAAAATTAGTATGAATTTCAACTCTGAAAAAACTTAGAGTGTCTTGTTTCATAATATTGGAACCATTACTCAAATTTGCAATGATAATCCTATATTTTATTTCCTTTCTTGTTAGATCACAATATGTTTTTATTGAGTTCCTTTACCATCTTAGGTAATTTGATATAGTAGTGGAGAAAGTGTGCAAACCATTTTTTTGTAAAACAATCCTAATTCAATGATAAAATTAGACAATGTAAATACACAAACACTAACAACTGAAATATAAATTATCCAAAAGAATTGCAACTTCTTCATTATGCTCATAATTTACTAAGGTTACAACACCACTTGGTCATAGTTAGAGGGTGTTTAGGTTGGGGGTATATAGTTAGCACTTGGTCAATTATAAGTTCCACTTTAATTGCATTTATTTTTATGAATGAGTCAATAT
Organism: Pseudotsuga menziesii; assembly: GCA_001517045.1. Classification (NCBI taxonomy): domain Eukaryota; kingdom Viridiplantae; phylum Streptophyta; class Pinopsida; order Pinales; family Pinaceae; genus Pseudotsuga; species Pseudotsuga menziesii. The sequence goes on from LPNX010763531.1 coordinate 207,753, forward strand.
TTTTTTTTACAGAAATAGATATTGTTTATATTAAAGAAACAATGGTGGAACCACTAGCACAGTTACATCATGAAAATGTCTTTTCAAATGCCATACAACTGTTTCAAAATGGCAATGAGATCTAATTGTCCAAAACCTTAAAGTCTACCATAGAGAAAATCCTAAACATTAAACATAAAACATAAAAGTTATCAGCTAACATAGTTGCAAATGTAAACAAGCAGTTACATCATGAAAAGTTTTAATTGTTCAAATTTCATACAACAATTTCAAAACAAAAATGAGATCTAATTGTCCAAAACCTGAAATTCTGCCATAGAGACAAGCCTAAACATTAAACACAAAGCATAATAGTTATCAACTAACATAGATGTGAATGTAAACAGATAGTTACACCATGAAAAGGTTTTTCAAATGCCATACAACAGTTTCAAAATGGCAATGAGATCTACTTCTCCAAATCCTGAAAGTCTGCCATAGAGACAAGGCTAAACATTAAACATAAAACATAACAATTATCAGCTAACATAGTTGTGAATGTAAGCGGACAGTTACATCATGAAAAAAAAAATTCAAGTGCCATACAAAATTTTCAAAACATCAATGAGATCTACTTGTCCAAAACCTGGAATTCTACCATAGAGACAAGCCTAAACATAAAACATAACAGTTATTAGCTAGCATAGCTACGAATGTAAATGGACAGTTACATCAAAATGTTTTTTCAAATGCCATACAATAGTTTCAAAACAACAATGAGATCTACTTGTCAAAAACCTGAAAGTATTCCATAGAGACAACCCTAAACATAAAACATATCAGTTATCAGCTGACATAGCTGCGAATGTAAATGAAATACCAATGCTATAGACATTTTAAAAAACTAGAACCTGGAGTTAACAATTTCGGTAATCTAAAGGACCATGGGAAGGGGATGGAGAATTTGGTAGGGTTGTTCATGCATTCATCCTTTCCAGATTCTGTCTGTTCACCTGGAGCTCCAATTTGTCAAACTGTAACTCCAATTCAACATGCTTGGTAATCAGGGTCTTTTCTGTATGAGCGAGGGAGGTAGAGAAGTCCTAGCGAATCTGCAACATGTCTTCATCCACCCTTGCAATTCGACGGACCCATTCATCATCAAGTATATGCACAAATAGCTTATGGTCACGGGCCTTTCGACGAAGCTCCTGAACTTCTAGTTCTGCCGATAATGCCGATAATACAGGTCTTAACCAGGAGCAGTTGACTCAGAACTAGACTCCATGGGATTATTAGTCGAGACAAAGCACAAGGAGAACTAGGTTACCAGAGTCTGACTATCCCGCCAGAGCCGAGGAATAAAATAGCAAATAGTCATCATCTCAATATCCCATATTATCCTCCAATTCCTAATTAATACTCCTAAATCATTCACTACATCCTGTATCCAGCTCGAATCCTCCATACGCTTGCCTCCTATGAACCGATGGCAAAAAGTATTAATTTGAAAGGGAAATTTATTGCCCATGTTGGGGTCACCACTTGCCGGGAGATTCTAAATAGGCGCTTAATTTGCAAATTCATCCGAACAGACAGTGTAAACACCAACCTCTTGATGCATGTTGCTACGTGTCGAGTTAATCACAAACTGTTAGATTCCCTTCCAAATTCTGATGCTGTGATTGTAGTGTACAGAAACAACAATGAAATAGTGGGCAGTTAGAGTGGTGACGGGAAATAAATAAATAAATGTGGTGACATATTCGATCGTGATCAGCACTGAATGGCCCACTTTGACTGTCAAAACGATCGATGATGGTGTCCGGAGTAGTATATTGAACGACCAAAACACCACTTTTGTTGTTTAAATCATAATTTAGATCATTTGGGAGATTTTAGAATCTGCCATTTAGTCTAAAATAACGGTGGTTGATTTCTCAAATCATGAAATTGCAAAAAACTGTAATTTTTCAGTCAAATTTTGATCGGTTTCAATGAAAAAATGATCGAAAAGTGGGCGTTTTTGTTAGTATTGTTATCACGAACCTTGTAGTTTCCCCGTAAGGTGATCCTATTCAGGAATACAGAGGAAAGGAAACTAAAGTCATGACCTACAATATCCAAGACCTCTGAAAGAACTCAGATGTCACGCCAGTCAAGGATATCGACACTTTGGACTCAGTGAAAATAATAAGCCCAGGGGGGCATCCCTATGATCAAGATAGCCCTAAAATAAGGAAAATGAGTAGATGACCCAAGGAAACTTGGTGGAATCTCGTAGTGGGATAGTTAATTAGAGTTTAAAACAATTACTAAGAAATTGCGAGCATCTAGGTGAAAAGCCCTAATTTCACCCTAGGGTTTTAAGCAGAAAAATGAGATCTAGGGAAAAACAGTGAAATTAATTTAAATTGGATACTCAAATTGATTGTTGGATGTAAGATTAAGAAAATTAAAGTGAAACTAACAATACCCAGTTTGCGGTTTTTGAAATACCCACTCCTCCCATGGAGGGAGTCTTCCCCTACGAAGCATACCAGTGCTTAAGATGGGCAAATGGATTTTGATAATGATGAAAAATAAGATTTAGGGGTTTTACTCTTATTCCAAACTGGGTTTTAAGTTTTATAGCTCTCCGCAAACTAGAACCTACAAATCTACGAAATGAGGGTTTTAAAAGAGGGGTCGATGAAAGGAAAACATAGCCCCAATCAGATACTGAGAAAAAGGATAGATCTTACCTGGGAAAAAACATACCTAATGTTTCATAGGATAAATCTCGAAGTGATGAAGATTATTTCTGCATAGATCAAGTGAAGAAATTGTGAAAACCCATCTTTGTTGAAAACGCCCAAGGAATCCAAATGCGCCCTCTCTCCTGCCAAGTCAAGTAAATAACAATTAGAATGGAAAGAAAAATGACAAATGCTGAGGAGAAGTAAAAAAATAAGAGAGTGAGAAATCATAAGATAGAAAAACTCAGTGTGTCTCTCAATCCAAAAAGAAGAGCAATGTGGGTGCCTCCCACAGGTGCACCCCTCTCCAAATCGCCTTACCTGTCAAACAAATGGATCTAGAAAAATATGCTACATATTTACCAATGATCTCCAATGCAAGTGAGAAATAATGTCAGACAATCATAAAGAACATTTTTCAATCATCCACAAAAGACAAGAAATCCCAGAAAGATTTTCTCTATTATTCTTCAAGAGCCAATGGTACCAAATTTCTTGATGGGATACAATGAGGGGGGTCTCTCCTTTATATAGATTTTGAGAGACACAAACCCTAACTTACTTTTTCATCCAACGGTTGATTATAACATCATCAACGATGGAGGTTACTTTTACATGGATCAAAATGACTAAGTCAAGAGGGGGGTGAATTACCTCATAAAGCCCATTTTTACAAAATGATAAATCATTATTTTGGCAAGTTTGACACTTAGGGGACACGAGGGAGTCATTAGGGGGTCCCCCCATACATATTTCTAAATATACAACTTGATTTATACACCTTTTTTTGGCCATTTTGTCCAATTTCTCCCTATGAGAGCCCAAAAAATAATCTGGAACATCAAATTGGATGAAACTGGTGTAGATATGTCTGGAGAGCCATAATAAATCATCTAGAAGCATTCCCTTGCCATTTCCTTGACCACACAAGCCAAATCGATTTTCTCAGCTATTTTCCTAGTTCATTTGTTAATGGTAGATCCTCTGAAAAAAAATAAAAATCATCATAACTTCATTAAGGCTGAGAACTAGGGAAAACTGACTACACTAGATTATCTGAAGACATAGAAGAATTGTATATGTGACTACTCATACCCCTGGAACACCGCAATGCTCCAGGAGAACCAAACATACTGACATTTGTAATAAAATTTGATCATTTGACCAATTATAAAGTGATAATAATTACTTTTCAGGAGAACTGAGGCCAAACTCTCAAAACTAAAACCGCAGTATTGGTCCTGGGCATTTATGGAACAAATATAGATCAAGTTGCTTTTTGAGTCACTGCCTTGAGAACCGTGCTTGACTTGGTCAACTGGGTTGACCAAGTCAAAGTACCCAAACTGAAGGTGAGATACTGTATCAATATGATCCTGTAAACATCCAAGGTAAGAAATGCTCCAATGGTGTATATCAAAACAAACTTAAATCAATGTTACTCATAATCATGGTGACAATAATAATAATAATAATATAAGATATACCCGTGCTTCTGAAGAATCTTGAAACTTCCTAGAAGTCTACTTGTTCATGCCATACTTACAAAGTGTATACAATGTGTTATTGCTGGGTGAGGATGAAAAACAAAGGATAAGGCAAAGGGTAATGACTTTTGACCAATTTTGACTCTGTGATCTCTCCTAATGATGACAAATACACACAACCACAATGACATATGCATGACAGATAAACAATAGGGATTGGTGGTGTCTCACAAGTGGATGAGTTGATCTGAAAAGGGTCCATTCAACTTTAACATGTCTACGACTCACATCCAAGATAAGAATCAAGCTTCATGAGGATCTTTTCTAGGACCCTTGTGTTGAGTACACAAGAAATTGTAGTGAAGAGATCCTATGGGACACATAGAATTAGTTGTCCCTTACTCCATCTCACATCAAAACCTGTAGGCTCCGTGAGGAATTAATCATTACATTCTGGATAAGGTGGTCAACAGTCTTTAGTATTGATGTATTTGTAACTTCAAAATGTATTCACTTGTATATCTTATGTATTGTACCCCGATGTTTATTCTGGGAAGTATTTGTAATGTAATTAAGTCATGTCATGCCCTGATGTTCCAATCGGGTGAATCAATAATGTAAACAAGTCATATAAAGTCATTGTGGGTAACCCTCCTATTGATCAAGGGTTAAATTCCCCACAAATGTGGGGCCCTAGGGTTATTAGACTCCCCTAGAGAAGTCAGCCCTAGTGAGTTATTGTCAAGTCGGGAATTAGTATAAATAGAGAGTGAGCCTCTCTATTTATCACACACATTCACTCACACTCAGTTGTAGCGCATAATTGAGAGAGAAGAAGTTGTTGGGACAAGAGAGAGATAGACTACTGTTGTTGGGAGATCATCTTACTATTTTTGGGGTTTTTTTGTTGGTGATGATTCTATCTCTGAGGAAGTTACGAGGTTTTCTCCTTTATGGTTTCCGTGAGGAAAAACTTTGTGTTCATTGTCTCCTATGTTTGATTGTCGTGATTGTTATTCTCTTAGTTAAAGATCATAAGATAATGCTAGCTTAAATGATAAAAATCTAGCATGGTATCAAAGCTAACCTGAGAACAAGACACTGTGCAGTTGCGGAAACTAGGGCTTACTACTTTTTGGATCTCTCTCCACATATTTTCAGCAAAAGAAGGTTGGGCTGACTCTCCTCTCTAGGGTGCATCTTTCTGTCGAAGCAGAATTTGATTCTGAGCATTTTCAGTTTTTGACCCAACACTAATGCCATAAATTAGGGATTTCCACAGAAGTGGAATTTTTGAGTGATCACAGGCCTAGATTGATCTCCTCCTCAAAATCAAAGTTTAGAGATCAATATCAAAGCTTTTGGTTGGACAAAACTCTGGGAAAGTCAAACCATAATCTGCTCCTAAACCAGCTCTATAGAAATTCAGCTCCAGATCCAGTCCGACATCTTGACCTGGTAAGATCTAAATATTTTTCATTTCCATTTGAGGTTCTCTGCTAATATGTCTCATCATACCAAGCTTGATGAAAAGCTTGAGGGAGCTGATGACTTCCAAGCCTGGAAGTATAGGATCTCCCTAGTCCTGGAAGAAAATGAGTTGGACTCCTACATCAATGAGGAGGTTCCAGTTCTAGAGGGAGATGAGACTAAGGCCTTACACAAGAAGAAATTGGTCATGGATAAGAGGATTATTGTTGATTCAATCAAGGATCACCTCATACCACAGGTGTCCTCCCTAAAGACACCTAAAGATATGTTTTATGCCCTGACCAAACTATTTGAAGGAAAGAACATAAACTTGAAGATGACTCTGAGAAACCAATTGAAGAATGTAAAGATCCAAAATGCAGAGACTATCCAATCTTATTTTACAAGGGTCTCTCAGATCAAGGAACGCCTTGAAGCAGTAGATGAAGAAGTGGAGAATGCAGAAATTGTGATGACCACCTTGAATGGTTTGCCTAGATCATGGGACTCCTTTATTCAAGGGATCTATGCCAGAAAGAAGCTAGTCAATTTCAGCAGACTATGGGAAGAATGCTCACAAGAAGAAGCTCGGATAGTAGCTCGAGAAGAAAAGATGGGAAGTGAAGATCAAGCTCTCACAATACAATCCAAGAAGAGCAAAACAAATCATCACCAAGGTAAGCACTTTCATCCTAGAAGACCTAATAAGAATCTACCTAAATTCAGATGTTATACATGTGATGAAAGAGGAAACTATGCTAGAGATTGTCCTAAGAACAAAAATGTCTCTCACAAGAAGAAGGGAAACAAAAAAATACATCATGCTCATGTTGCAGAAGATGATGAGCCTTCCAAGAAGAGAATCAGACAAGAAAGTGACGATTCTTCAAGTGATGAAGAATTTGTTTTGATTTCCGCTCTCATGGGAAACATCACAAATGGAAGCAATGATTGGCTTATAGACAGTGGGGCTTCCAAACATGTGACAGGATTCAAAGAATCCTTTGTGAAACTATCAGAACATGAATCACCCCATAAGGTGAAACTTGGATATGACTACCAGAATCCAATAAAAGGTAGCAGGGAATCCTCCTATAAGCTAGATTCTAGAAAGTCTATAAATATGAAGGATGTATTGTTTGTACCAGGACTAAAGAAGAACCTCCTCTCCATATCTGCATTAGATGCAAAAGGCATGAGGGTTGAATTTGTAGATGGCCAAGTTCTCATGTGGCCAATGGGAAAGACTATTGATCATGCAATAGTGACTGGGGAACAAGAAGGAGGACTATACAAATTGAAGGGCCAACCAGAACAAGCTTTGGTCCATGAATCAGTAGAGCCAAATGAACTTTGGCATAGAAGGCTTGCACATGTGCACTATAGAGCACTACCTCTTGCAAGCAAAGTTGTTGAAGGACTTTCGAAAATTTAGTCAAAACATGACGGTGTCTGTAAAGGATGTGCGAAAGGAAAGAATACAAAGAAGACATTTCCAAGTAGTGAGAGAAAGGGAAAAGGAATCTTGGAAATCATCCACTCCGATGTATGCGTTCTGATGTCATCCAGTTCATTAAGTAGGTATGTATACTATGTTTCTTTTATTGATGATTTTTCTAGGAAGACATGGATATACTTATTAAAGAACAAAGATGAACTATTCAGCAAGTTCAAGGAATTCAAAGCCTTGATCGAGAACCACACAGAAAACAGGATCAAGACCTTTCAAATAGATAATATTGGAGAATTCACATCAATTGAATCCAAAGAATTATGAAAAGATTCAGGGATTAAGAGGGAGTTAACTACTCCATATAATCCAAAACATAATGGGGTTGCAGAAAGGAAGAATAGAACGATCATGGAAGCTGCAAGGGCCATGCTTCATGATCAAGATCTTCCCATGCATCTATGGGCAGAAGCTGCCAAAACTGCAGTGTATGTACATAACCGTACTCCAAACAGAGTACTCAAGAACAAGACACCTAAAGAAGTCTTTTCCGGCAAGAAACCAGAAGTCAGCCATCTCAGAATATTCGGCTGTCCAGTGTACATACATATTCTGAAAGAAAGGAGGACAAAGTTAGATCCTTCAGGAAGGAAGGGTATAATTGTGGGATACTCTGAAAGCTCGAAGGCTTACAGAATATACTTCCCAGGATTCAAGAAGATCGATATCAGCAGGGATGTAACATTTGACAAAGACTCAGCTTACAACAAATCCAGAAAGAGACCTGTTGAAGAACCTGAAGAAACAGAAGTACCCAAAATTCATGACACAGCCATGAACGAAGAAATTCAAGAAGAAGATCAAGAATTAGAAGAACCTCAAGAACTTGTAGATCCACCTCAGGAGAAGAATCCTCACAAGAAGAAACCTACTTGGGTACGAGAAGCTATCCAAGGTGCAGAAAGATATGGGGCTCCAAAAGAAAATCACATAGAAAGGAAAAGAACCAGGTCCTGCTCCAGCTATGTAGCCTTATTATGTGACTTCATCGATAAAGAACCTTCCAACTATGAAGAAGTGGCAGAAAGGAAAGAATGGAAGGATGCTATGATCAAAGAGTATCAATCAATCATGAATAATGATGTATGGGATGTTGTCCCTAGACCAAAAGGGAAGTCTATTGTAACTTCCAAATGGATCTATAAGATCAAGCATGCTGCAGGCGGCATCATAGAAAAATATAAAGAAAGATTTGTGGCTCGTGGTTTCTCCCAGAAAGAAGGAATAGATTATGAAGAAAATTTTGCACCTATAGCCAGATACACTTCCATCAAATCAATACTTGCTCTGGCTGCAGTGATGAAATGGAAGATACACCAGATGGATGTCAAGACTACTTTCTTGAATGGTGTAGTGGAAGAGGAAGTGTATGTGGAGTAGCCACTCGGTTTTGTGACACATGACAGGGAGACTCATGTGTGTAAATTGAAGAAAGCCCTGTACGGTTTGAAACAGGCACCCAGGACATGGTATGGCAAAATTGATAGCTTCCTATCCAGTTTGGGCTTTACCAAAAGTAAAGCAGATTCCAACCTTTACTACAAGGTTGAAGATGGGAACCCAGTGATACTCTTATTGTATGTAGATGATCTGTTTGTAACAGGTATGGATGGGTTGATTGCTGATACGAAGAGCAAGCTTGCTACCGAGTTTGAAATGAAGGACTTGGGTATGATGCACTATTTTCTAGGCATGGAGGTGTGGCAGAATGCAGATGGAATCTCCCGTGGACAAGGGAAGTATGCAGTAGAGATCCTCAAGAGGTTCGGGATGATGGACTGCATGGCCATGACCACACCTATGGCATCAAAGCTGAAGCTATTGAGTGATGCTTCATCCAAGTCGGTTGATGCTACAATGTATCGTCATTTGATTGGGTCCTTGATGTACCTGACAAATATGAGACCAAATATTTGCTTTGCTGTGAACACCTTGAGCGAGTACCTGACAGATCCAAGACATGTTCACTTGATTGCTGCAAAGCATATACTGAGGTACCTAAGGGGTACAGTTGATTATGGGCTCAAGTATGAGGTGAATCAAAAGATTAACCTGGAAGGTTATGTTGATTCAGATTGGGCAGGCAGTGCCATCAATAGGAAGAGCACTTCAGGGTGTTGCTTCAGTATGGGATCAGGTATGATCTCTTGGTTTAGCAGGAAACAGTCTTGTGTGGCACTGAGTACAGCCGAAGCAGAGTATGTCGCAGCTTGTTCAGCTAGTTGTGAGGTAGTATGGCTAAGGAAGATATTGTCTGATTTATTTGATCTCCAATTGGATGCTACTTGTATATATTGCGACAACCAGAGTTGTGTGAAGTTGTCTGAGAACCCAGTGTTCCATGACAAGTCAAAGCATATCAAGATCAAATATCACTATATCAGGGATATGGTGCAGAGAGGAGAATTGAAGCTCTAGTATGTTGCGGCGGATGAACAGATAACTGATGTGCTAACTAAGCCATTGGATAGAGTGAAGTTTGAGTACTTCAGGGAGAAGCTTGGTGTTCCCCAGACCAAGGTTCCCTCCAAGGGGAAGTGATGAGTCCATGAGCCATTCTAACATGGTGAGAGGATTGGTTACTTCCATGGTCAGATGTAAGGGTTGAGCCATTCTGTCATGGTGAGAGGATTGGTTCCTTCCATGGTCAGATGTGAGTGCTGAGCCATTTTGAGGTGACTGTGAGATGTGTTCTCACATGATTAGATATAAGCGCTAAAGGCCATTCTCTGGAAGAATGGAGGTACTTGATTAGTTACCATGAATACTTAGTCTGGGACTAAGAGCCATTCTGATGTGACTGCGAGATGTGTTCATCCCACATGATCATATATAAGTGCAGAGCCTTTCTGACATGGTTGATGTGTTCATCCCATGGTCAGATATCAGTGTTGAGCCCTTCTTACATGGTTGATGTGTTCATCCCATGGTAAGATATAAGTGTTGAGCCTTTCTGACATGGTTGATGTGTTCATCCCATGGTCAGATGTGAGTGCTGAGCCTTTCTGACATAGTTGATGTGTTCATCCCATGGTCAGATGTGAGTGCTGGGCCTTTCTGACATGGTTGATGTGTTCATCCCATGGTCAGATGTGAATGTTGGGCATGCCTTTCTGATATGTTGATGTGTTCATCCCATGGTCAGATGTAAGTGTTGGGCGGGCCATTCTGACTTAGGGTCAGATATAAGTGTTGAAGAAGACCTACATGGAGGCTAGGCCTACAACCAGCATGAAAAGGGGTTGGCTCTGTAGAACTTCATGTGACAAGAAGAATCAAGAGATAGCACCAGTGATGATGATCCAGCAGTGATGATCCAGATCGAGTGATGATCTAGATCCAGTGATGATGACCCAGTGATGATCCAGATCCAGTGATGATTCAGATCCAGTGATGATGACCCAGTGATGATCCAGATCCAGTGATGATGACCCAGTGATGATCCAGATCTAGTGATGAAGATGACTTGAAGACGAAGAAGACTTGATCTAGATGATACAGAGAAGAAGACTAGTGTTGATAAAATTGTGTCGAGAGAATACCTTCCTAGTTAAGAGGGAGTGTTGATGTATTTGTAACTTTGGAATGTATTCACTTATATATCTTATGTATTGTACCCCGATGTTTATTCCAGGAAGTATTTATAATGTAAGTAAGTCATGTCATGCCTCAATGTTCCAATCAGGAGAATCAATAATGTAAACAAGTCATGTAAAGTCATTGTGGGTAACCCTCCTATTGATCAAGGGTTAAAGTCCCTGTAGTTGTGGGGCCCTAGGGTTATTAGACTCTCCTAGAGAAGTCGGCCCTCGTAAGTTATTGTCAAGTCAAGAATTAGTATAAATAGAGAGTGTGCCTCTCTATTTATCACACACATTAACTCACACTCAGTTGTAGCCCATAACTGAGAGAGAAGAAGTTGCTGGGACAAGAGAGAGAGAGAGACTACTACTGTTGGGAGATCATCTTACTATTTTTTGGAGTTTTTCTTTTGGTCCTGATTCTATCTCTGAGGAAGTTGCAGGGTTTTCTCCTTTATGGTTTCCCTGAGGAAAAACTTTGCGTTCATTGTCTCTTATGTTTGATTATTGTGCTTGTTATTCTCTTAGTTAAAGATCCTAAGATAATGCTAGCTTAAATGATAAAAATCTAACATTTAGATTTTTCATTTGTTTATCCACTGCTTTATTTAGGCCTTTCATAATTTCATTTCATAGCCCTCTTTGAGTTGTGTCTAAAGACTCAGTTTACAACTTTATTTATGGGCTTTCATTTCATAATATATATCATATGACACATAATGCATGTAATGATGGTAGACATATTGCTTTAAGTTTTAGCTGACAACTCTTTGTGCAACCAGGGGGAATATCCAGTCATAACCAAACATTGGGGGCAACCGACCAAAGAGGTCAAGGCTTCAAAACCCAACTCACCTAAGCTCAAGAACCAACACCTGCAGGTTCTCCTACCCCAGAAGTATCAAGGCATCGATAAGTTTTGTTGCACAACTCATAGCCGAGACACAAAAAAACATGGTATCCATGATGCTTGGAGGTCAAAGTGGGGAAAATATCTTCAATCTCATAGATCTCAAACAGTCTAAGTCATGGGATAAAATCAATGGATGATACTGAATGGATGGGGACAAGTGATACATGGAACCAACATAGCACTAAGGTTTACTATTTGTACGAGCATGGCATGAGCAATGGTCTTCACATTAAGTTCCTTGATTAGTCATAACACAAGTTCAAGCATTAGTACATATAAGCATAGGTCAACATAATCATCATAACATGACAAGCATAGGTGTTTGACATAGATCATAGAGCAAAATCAAACCAAAGAGGCATATACCTGATCTCACCATATATACCTATCTCCAACTAATAAGGCCCCTCTGCAACTGTGTGTACCGCATATGATCTGCTAATCTGCTGAAATGAACTAGGTCATCACTGAAATCATCTCAATGGACAAGGAGATCTCAGTCCTAGCAAGGAAATACTCTGTATCTGCTGCTAAACAAAGGCTTTGAATGGCTCATGCTACAAAATGATCCATGTTGTATCCCCATTAATAAGTATAGCTCAAAGGAAAAGAGAAAATCTAAATGTTGCATCATGGTATCCCAGCTACAATATATGTGATAACAAGCCTTTATCCTACGCGATGGCATCCCTAATCACATGGATTAATAAAGTTGACAAGCCTTCATCAAACAGAAATATCTAATCTATCCATACCATAATTACTTCAAATTCGTAGGTGGGAACTTTGTCATATTCTAATTAGTCCTGAGGAAAGCCGACGGTTTCCATGAATGACTAGAAAAAATACTGGAAAGATGGCGGTGGGAGAGTGGAGAGACTGACAATGTTTCAACCAAGAGATTGGCAGAGTTTCATTCAAAATTCCATGAAATTTTGACGAAAAAGCTGGTGGAGTTTCGACAAAGAGTGGTAATATTGGTAGAGTTTCATCAAAAATTTGACAAAAAAGTTGGTAGAGTTTCGACAAAAAGCGGTAAGATTGGCAGCATTTCAACAGAAATTTGGCAGAATTGCGATGGAAAAGCTGGTGGAGTTTCGGCAAAAAGTGGTAAGATTGGTGGAGTTTCAGCAAAAAGTTGGTGGAATTTCGGCGGAAAAGTTGTTGGAGTTTCGGCAAAGAGTGGTAAGATTGGTGCAATTTCAGCAAAAAGTTGGCGAAATTTCAGCAAAAAAGATGGTGGAGTTTCAACAAACAGCGATAAGATTGGCAAAGTTTCAGCAAAAAGTTGGAGTAATTTTGGCGGAAAAGATGGTGGAGTTTCGGCAAAAAGTGGTAAGATTGACAGAGTTTCAACTGAAACGGAATCCAGTGATGCTCAAATGAAATTCAATAGCCTTGTCTGGATGCAAGAATTCCCCTTGCCAATCATTTCCAACAATATGTAGAGGACAACTTGTCATCTTTGCAATGGATTGGCCCATTATGACTACTTCTTTTCTTCTTGGGTCCTTCGCACCTGTCTCTGTACACAATTATTACACAAAACCCATCAAGCCGACCTGTCAAAAAATTATTGAACCATCTATCAAACTATACAAAAAATACATAATAAGAAATGACACGTATATTTATATAAAACTTGATGGAAGATATGAAAATATTAAAGAGTTTCAGGAACAGAAGGAGACCCTAGTTCTTGTACCAGTTGAGAATTTGCATGAGAAGAAAACTGAGTAGCAAATTCATCCTTTGAGAGTGGATTATGGTAGAGTCGCAGCCGATGACCACTGAAAAATAGTGGTATATGTTGTTCATCAATCATGGTCAATCACACGGTTTCGTTATCAAATAATGTGTCCACTTTGTATGGTCCTAACCATCTGGTGCACAACTTCCCCTTAAAATCCTGCTTGAACCGTGAGTCAAATAAAAAGGCCCAGTCTCCTTCATGGAACATCTTTTTCTTGATAAACCTATCATGCCACTTGGATCATTGTTGCTGAATCACTGAAGTATGATGTACAACAGCAACACATTTCTCATCGAGCTCATTCAATTGATTCAAAAGGTCCTTTTGGGATTTTGTTAAATCGATGTTTGCTTCTAAAGTGGTTCTAAAAGTTTTAATCTCAAATTCAACAAGGAAGACAACATTTTTCCCGTACACTAATTCATAAGAGAACCTTGTGGTATTGGGCCATGTAGTTAGATATGCCCATAGCTCTTCAGGAAGTCTTCCTTCCTAGTCCCTACAATGACTCTTTACAATTTTTGTAAGAATAGCTTCAATCATTTATTTGTACTTTCCACCTGACCATTATCCTATGGATGATATGGTGAAGTTATCCTATGCTGGATATGATATATCTGCAAGAGGGCTTCAAATTTATGAGATACAAACTATGGTCCCCCATCTGTGACTATTTCCTTGGGAACACCAAAGCAAGTGAAGATTTCTCCAAACGAGAAATCCACAATAGCTTGATAAGTAGCTCTCACCAGGGATGTGGCCTCCACCCATTTAGTCATGTAGTCTGTGCAAACCAGAATGTAAACTTTTTTTTTTGATGCATTGCCTTATTGTTGTTCTTAGGATTAGGTTGAGCAGGAAGCTGAGGTCGTAACGGTACGTTAAATGGTGCATAGTTAGCAGCAAGTTGCAGCTTTGGTTGTTGAAACTGTGGGTGAGGGAACTAATTCCATGAGTAATGATATCTCCAGTTTGGGGACCAATGAGTTGGTTGATTTCGTTGTGATGAGCATGGCATCCATGGTCTAGGATATTGCATTGTAGGTTGAGTGGATGGGTGCATGGTTAAATTTTTTCTTGATTGGATTGAAATTTGGCATGGTTAGACTAAGCGCATGCATTGACGCTATGGGAGTGTTTCCAGACTTAAACATTACTGACACTAATAATTTGAGCATAAACTTAACCATACCTATAGATTAAGTAATGCGATGCATGGGGCCAACATTGAAATTTTTTAAATTTGTGCATGCTTGAACTGAAATTTGGCATGGTTAGACTAGACACATGCATTGACATTGTAGGATGGTTTCTAGACTCAAACATGACTGACACTAACAATTCGAGCATAAAAAACCATACCTATAGATTAATTAATGTGCTTCACGGGGCCAATGTTGATTTTTTTTAAATTTGTGCTTGCATGGACTGAAATTTGGCATGGTTAGGCTAGACACATGCATTGACGTTGTGGGATGGTTTCCATACTCAATCATGACTTTCACTAACAATTTGAGCACCCAAAAAAATACCTTTAGATTAATTAATGTGTTTTTTTTTTCCTCGGAAAAAATTCATAATTTTATTTCATATAAGAACAAAATTACATCTGTACATGTAATAGAATCCCTAAAGATCCCTACATTGTCGTGATTTATCAGTCGCTTATTATCCAAAAATTACATAGCTATCCCAGAATCAGCTAGAAACAACCCAGCAATTATGAATATCATTCATAAAATTGCTTTCTCATATTAAACTAATCAAAAAATTAGCCTGTCATATGAATCCGGTTCAAAAAAAATACTCCATAAACATTTCACTGTCATAGATCAAAAACTGTGGTCTTTCATTGACCCAGCCTGTCAGAAGCTGTTCAACAAAAGCTGTAAAAAAAAAAAAAAAAAACATCTCGTTTCTAAAAACCATGCCCAAATCAACGACCCAGCCTGTCACAGATTGTTCAACAATAGCTGTAAAAAAAAACCAGCACGTTTCTAAAAACCATGCCCAAATCATCGACCCAGCCTGTCATAAAGCTGTTCAACAAAAGCTGTAATAAAATCATCTCGATTCTAAAACTCATGACCAAATCAATGAGATAGTATACAATTTATTACTCTGTCTCAAATAAACTTTTCAGCTCATTTTCATGCCTACGAACAATCTGCCTGCTTCAAATCGCATATACTCTGTCTCATATCATGACAATTGATTAAAACATTCTCATCCCTCGCGATATTTAGATGCCAGGTCACAGTATCTGTGCAGAATATCCCTGCTGATCCAACAACTCTTCATGAAAAGGCCTATGATAATAGCTGTATGAACCTACACTTGAGTGAACAGAGATCCTCCATACTCCATAGTCTATATGCCACAGTATCGCTTCCTTGGATAACTGATCAGCCACCCCATTTCGTTCTCGATAGACATGAGTAAAAGAAAGATGATTAAACTGTTGCTTTATGCGATACACCTCCTCCAGAATAGGTAAAAGGATCATCACATGGCACTGAACAGTCCCTTTTGCCCATTCAATTACTAACATAGAGTCACCAAAAACCTGTAAAGACTAACAACCCTGTTCCAATGCAAATAAAAGCAAAAGCCTGAGTGTCATTAATTCAGCATAGTTGTTTGTTACCCTCCCTAATCCAGCCGAGAAATGAAAATAATGAGACTCAGATTTGTACAGAACACCACCCCCACCACAGCTCAATTGTCGATCTAGAGATGCAGATTAATTAATGTGTTGCACGAGGCCAACGTCGAATTTTTTTAAATTTGTGCTTGCAGTGCTTCTTCAATAGACAATCCATAAATACACTTTAGTATTTGTTCTATATTTTGGAAAGTAATTATGTAATAATTTGGTGCTATATTCTAAATATGAGAGAGATGGATATGCACAAACTAATTATCAACACCCCGATTAAAACTATGCAGAAGAAGATTGAATCACTTATCTCTAGTTTTTGTTTATAACAATACATTGTGTAGACTAAGTTTTGGAAGGTTAAGTTTTTAGGAATAGTTGGCCTTGTATCATGACAACTCAACATGGTAAATTAATTTTAGAATTTTAAGTGTTTTATTGTTAGATAGTTGGTTTTGTGCCAATCTTAGAGGTCTAAATTAACCTTCAATATTAATACATTCTTGGATTTTTCACTTTATAGTTGGATTCTACATTTGCTCCATATTTCTCATGTATAATTATTGATTGTGTAGACTTATAGTTGGTTTCCAACTCCTTTGTATGATAAAATATTCAAATCTATTAGTCAAGTACTATCCATTTTGCAACCAAATTAACATGACCTTGAGTTGTTGCAATGTCAATAAATCTAAGATAACCTTGTGGAATATATATTACTTTACGGAGATTTAGTATGAATTTGAAACTATACATATGGAAAGATAAATTGAAGTTTAAAAAAATTATGTGCATGTGGAATGTGACTTCAACAATATAACATCTAGAATGTGTTTGAGATAAAATATTTGTAATATTATTAAAACTAGTATGAATTTCAACTCTGAAAAACCTTTGAGTGTCTTGTTTCATAATAATCGAACCATTATAAATATTTGCAATGATACTCCAATATTTTATTTGGTTTCTTGTTAGATCACAATATGTTTTTCTTGAGTTCCTTTACCATCTTAGGTAATTTGATATAGTAGTGCAGAAAGTGTGCAAACCATTTTTTTGTTAAACAATCCTACTTCAATGATAAAACTAGACAATATAAAAAAACAAACACGAACAACTGAAATAAATGATGAAAAAGAATTGGAACTTCTTCAATATGCTCATAATTTACTAAGGTTACAACACCACTGGTCATAGTTAGAGTGTGTTTAGGGGAGGGTATATAGTTAGCACTTGGTCAATTATAAGTTCCACTTTAATTGCATTTATTTTTATGAATTAGTTAATATTTTATTTTTTGACAGAAATGGATATTGTTTATATTAAAGAAACAGTGGTGGAACCACTGGAACAGTTACATCATGAAAATGTTTTTTCAAATGCCATACAACCGTTTCAAAATCACAATGAGATCTAATTGTCCAAAACCTGAAAGTTTGCCATAGAGACAAGCCTAAACATTAAACATAACAGTTATCAGCTAACATAGATGTGACATACAGTTACATCATGAAATTTTTTTTTCAAATGCCATACAACAGTTTCAAAACAACAATTAGATCTACTTGTCCAAAACCTGAAAGTATGCCATAGAGACAAGCCTAAACATTAAACATAAAACATAACAGTTATCATCTAACATAGTTGCGAATGTAAATGAACAATTACATCATGAAAAGTTTTTTTCAAATTCCATACAACTGTTTCAAAATAACAATGATATCTTCTTGTCCAAAACCTCAAACTCTTCCATAGAGACAATCCTAAACATTAAAAATAAAACATAACAGTTATCAGCTAATATAGTTGCGAATGTAAACAAACAGTTACATCATGAAAAGGTTTTTTCGAATGCCATACAACAGTTTCAAAATGACAATGAGATCTACTTGTCCAAAACCTGAAATTCTACCATAAAGACAAGCCTAAACATAAAACATAACAGCTATCATCTAACATAGTTGCGAATGTAAACAGACAGTTACATCAAAAGTTTTTTTCAAATGCCATACAATAGTTTCAAAACGACAATAATATCTACATGTCCAAAACCTAAAAGACTGCCATTGAGACAAGCCTAAACATAAAACATAATATTTATCAGCTAACATAGTTGCGAATGTAAATGGACTACCAGTGCTATAGACATTAAAAAAAACTAGGACTTGGAATCAACAATTTCGGTTGTCTGGAGGACCAGGGGTAGGGATTGGAGAAGCTGGCTAGGATGCTCATGTATTCCTCCTTTCCAGAGACAGTCTTTTCACTTAGACCTCCAATCTGTCAAACCGCAACTCCAATTCAACATGCTTGGTAATCATGGATTGTTTTTTTCTGAGCGAGGGAGGAAGAGAAGTCCTCATGAATCTGCAACATATCTTCATCCACCCTTACAAGTCGATTCCCCATTCATCATCGAGTCTCTGCACAAATCGCTTCTGGTCGTGGACCTTTCGACGAAGCTCTTGAATTTCCAGTTCCAGACGACGATATGGTTCTTGACCAGGAGAAACTGAATCAGAACTAGATGTCATGGAATTATTAGCTGAGACAAATCACAAGGAGAATCAAGTTACCAAAGTCTGACTATCCCACCATAGACAAGGAATAAAATAGAAAACAATCGTCGTCCTAGCACCCCATGTTATCCTCCAATTCCTAATTAATACTTCTAAAGCATTCACTACATCCTAAATCTAGCAAGAATCCTCCATACGCTTGCCTCATGTAAACTAATGACAACAAGTACTAATTTGACAGGGAAATGCACTACCCATGCTGAGGTCACCGCTTGCAGAGAGCTTATGAACACGCGCCTAATTTGTAAATTCATATGAATAGACAGTGTAAATGCCAACCTCTTTATTCACGTTGCTACATGCATATTTAATCACCAAACCATTAGATTCCCTTCCAAATTCGGATGTTGAGATTGCAGTGTCCAAAAACAACAATGAAACAGTGGGGAGTTGGAGTGGCGGGGTGGCAGCAGGAAATAAATACAAAAAGGTGGTGACATATTCGTTCGATTGGAAATTTGGTGACATATTCGTTCGTGATCAACATTGAATGGCCCACTTTGAATATCAAATTGATCGATGGTGGTGTCTGGAGCAGTATATCGAACGCCCAAAACACCTAGTAGTCGTCGGAATCTGGCATACAAGAAATTGCTAAAATTGTAACTTTTGTTGTTTAAATTGTAATTTATATCATTTGGGCAGTTTTAGAATCTTCCATTTAGTCTAAAATAATGATGGTTGATTGTTCAAATCGTGAAATTGCAAAAAAACTATAATTTTCCAGTCAAATTTTGATCGGCTTCAATGAAAAAGTGATCGAAAAAGTGGGGCGTTTTAGTTATCCTTTATCCTACGCGATGGTGTCCCTAATCATATGGATTAATAAAGTTGAAAAGCCTTCATCAAACAGAAATATCAAATCTTTCCTTACCATAATTACTTCAAATTCGTAGGTGGTAAATTTTCCAGATTCTAATTGGTCCCGAGGAAGCCGATAGTTACCATGAATGATTGAAAAAAAAATGGAAAGATGGCGGTGGGAGAGCGAAGAGACTGATAGTGTTTTAGCTAAGAGATTGACGAAGTTTTGTCAAAAAGTCAGTGGAATTTCGGTGGAAAAGTTGGTGGAGTTTCGAGAAAGAACGGTCAGATTGGCGGAGTTTCATAAAAAAGTCAGCAGAAAAGCTAGTGGAGTTTTGACAAAAAACGGTAAGATTGGTGTTGTTTCAGCAAAAAGTTGGTGGAATTTTGGTGGAAAAGATGGTGGAGTTTTAACAAAAAGTGGTAAGATTCACAGAGTTTCAGCAAAAAGTTGGCGGAATTTCGGTAGAAGAGCTGGTAGAGTTTTGGAAAAGAGTGGTAAGATTGGTGGAGTTTCAACAAAAAGTTGGCGGAATTTCAGTGGAAAACATGATGGAGTTTCGGCAAAGAGTGGTAAGATTGGTGGAGGTTCAGAAAAAAGTCGGTAGAATTTGGACGAAAAAGCTAGTGGAGTTTCAGCAAAAAGCAGTAAGATTGACGAAGTTTCGACTGGAACAGAATCCAGCGATGCCCGAATGAAATTCAATAGCCTTGTCTGAATGCAACAATTCCGCTCGCTAGTCATTTCCAACAATCTACAAAGGACCACTTATCATCTTTGCAATCGATTGGCCCATTACGACTGCTTCTTTTCTTCTTGGGACCTTTGCACTTGTCTCTGCACACAATTCTTACACAAAACCCATCAAGACGACCCGTCAAAAAATTATTAAACCATCTATCAAACTATACAAAAAAAACAGAACGAGAAATGACACGTATATTTATATACAACTTCGTGGATGATATGTAAAAGATTAAAGAGTTTCAGGAATAGGAGGAGGCCCTAGTTCTTGTACCAGTTAACAATTTGCATCAGAAGAAACATGAGAAGAAAATGCATCCTTTGAGATTAGCTTATGGTAGAGTCGCAGTTGATGACCACTAGAAAATAGTGGTATCTGTTGTTCATCAATCGTGGTCAATCGCACATTTCTATTAACAAATATTGTGTCCACTTTGTATGGTCCCAACCATTTGGTGCACAACTTCCCTTTAAAATCCTGCTTGAACCATGAGTCAAATATTAAGGCCTAGTCTCCTTCATGGAACATATTTTTCTTGATAAACCTATCATGCCACTTGGAGCATTGTTTCCGCAATCACTAAATTATGATGTACAGAAACCGCGTGTTTCTCATTGAACTCATTCATTTGATTCAAATAGTCCTTTTGGGATTCTGTGAAATCCATGTTTTCTTCTAAAGCGGTTCTCAAAGTTTTAAGCTCAAATTCAACAGGGAAGACAAAAAAATTCTCATACACTAATTCATAAGGAAAGAACCTTGTGGTATTGCGCCATCTAGTTCGATATGCCCATAGCGCTTCAGGAAGTCTTTCGTCCCAGTCCCTACGATGACTCTTTATAGTTTTTGTAAGAATAACTTCAGTCACTTTATTTGTACTTTCCACTTGACCATTAGCCTGTGGATGATATGGTGAAGTTATCCTATGCTCGATATGATATATCTGCAAGAGGGATTCAACTTTAAGAGATACAAATTGTGGTCCCCCATCTGTGACTATTTCCTTAGGCACCCTAAAGCGAGTGAATATTTCTTCAAATAGAAATCCACATCAGCTTGATCAGTAGCTCTCACCAGGGTTGTGGCCTCGACCCATTTAGTCATGTAGTTTGTGCAAACTAGAATGTAAATTTTTTGTTTTGAAGGAGGGTTAATAGGCCCTACAAAGTCTAGGGACCATCTATCGAAAGGTTCAACCACCAACTACAGTTGAAGTGGAATCTCATCCAATCTATTAGGCAGACCCATCCTTTGGAAACTGTCGCGGGCTTGCAATTCCTAATGTGTGTCTCCATAGGTGTTTCAGCATGTGTTTCAACATCCTTGAGAATGAGGATTGTTGTACTAATTGGGCTTTCCACCTGTTCAGGGATTGTTTCTTCATTCAAAGTGGATGGAACATCCTCAATGACAATGGGTTCCACCACCCTCCTAGAGCAAAAATGTAATTCATTGCATGGGATAGGGGTGATAGAATAAGCTAACATGTTAAATCTTCAATTTGTTGCACTGCCTTATTGTTGTGGTTAGGATTAGGTTGAGCATGCAGCTGAGGTTGTAATGGTACGTTAATTGGTGCACAGTTAGCAGGGAGTTGCAGCTATGGCTGCTTAAACTATGGGTGAGGGAAATGATTTCGTGGTTAAGGATTTCTCCAGTTTGGGGACCAATGAGGTTGCTGATTTGGCTGTGATGACCATGACATCCATGGTGTAGGATATTGCATTATAGGTTGAGTAGATGGGTACATGGTTAATTTTGTGCTTTCTTGGATTGAATTTTGGCATGGTTAGACTAGACGCACACATTGACGCTGTGGGAGGGTTTCTAGACTCAAACATGACTGACACCAACAATTCGAGCATCTAAAACTATACCTATAGATTAATTAATGTGCTGCATGGGCCAACATTGAAATCTTTTAAATTTGTGCTTGCTTGGACTAAAATTTGGCATGGTCAGACTAGACGCAACCATTGACGCTGTGGGAGGGTTTCTAGACTCAAACATGATTCACACTAATAATTCGAGCATCTAAAACCATACCTATAAATTAATTAATGTGTTGCACAGGGCCAACTTTAATTTTTTTTAAATTTGTGCTTGCATAGACTGAAATTTGGCATGGTTAGACTAGATGCATGCATTGAAGTTGTGGGAGGGTTTCCAGACTCAAACATGACTAACACTAACAATTCGAGCATAAAAACCCATACTTATAGATTAATTAATGTGATGCACAGGGCCAACGTTGAAATTTTTTAAATTTGTGCTTGCAATGCTTCTTCAATAGACAACCCATTAATACACTTTTGTATTTGTTTTAGATTTTGGAAATTAATTAGTAATAATTTGGTGCTAGATTCTAAATATGAGAGAGATATATATGCACAAACTAATTATCAACACCCCCATTAAAACTATGCAGAAGAAGATTGAATCACTTCTCTCTAGTTTTTCTTATAACAATAGATCTTGTAGACTAAGTTTTGGAAGGTTAAGCTTTTAGGCATAGTTGGCCTTGTAGCATGTCAATTAAACATGGTAAATTAACTTTAGAATGTTAATTTTTTTATTGGTAGATAGTTGGTTTTGTGTTAATCTTAGAGGTTTAAATTAACCTTCAATATTAATACATTTTTGGATTTTTCACTTTATAGTTGGATTCTACGTTTGCTCCTTATTTCTCATGTATAAGTATTGATTGTGTAGAGTTATGGTTGGTTTCCAACTCCTTTGTATGATAAAATATTCAAATCTATTAGTCAAGGACTATTACTTTACGGAGAATTAGTATGAATTTGAAACTATACATATGGAAAGATAAATTGCAGTTTAAAAACAATTATGTGCATGTGGAATGTGACTTCAACAATATAACATCTAGAATGTGTTTGACATAAAATATTTGGAATATTATTAAAATTATTATGAATTTCAACTCTGAAAAACCTTAGAGTGTCTTGCTTCATAATATTGGAACCATTATTCATATTTGCAATGATACTCTTATATTTTATTTACTTTCTTGTTAGATCACAATAAGTTTTTCTTGAGTTCCTTTACCATCTTAGGTAATTTGATATAGTAGTGGAGAAAGTGTGCAAACCATTTTTTTGTAAAACAATCCTACTTCAGTGATAGAACTAGACAATGTAATACACAAACACTAACAACTGAAATATAAATGATCCAAAAGAATTGCAACTTCTTCAATATGCTCATAATTTCCTAAGGTTACAACACCATTTGGTCATAGTTAGAGGGTGTTTATGTGGGGGGTATATAGTTAATTAGCAATTGGTCATAGTTAGAGGGTGTGTAGAGTGTCTTATTTCATAATAGTGGAACCATTATTCATATTTGCAATGAACTCCTATATTTTATTTACTTTCTTGTTAGATCACAATATGTTTTTCTTGAGTTCCTTTACCATCTTAGGTAATTTGATATAGTAGTGGAAAAACATACCCCCTAATCCCAAAACTGTATCTCTAGGTACATACCCTTTTACCCCTTCTCCCTAACTGCATACCCCTTAACCCCTTATCCCTAACTGCATACCCCTTATCCCTAACCCTAGCCCTAGCTAACTCCCTACACAAAATCCTCTTTTAAGATCATAGTTGGTTAGGGATTGGAGGGTTCTACAAAAAACCATGACTATGAAGACCTAGTATTTACCCATAAGCCCATTAACCCTTATCCAAAATTCCATACCACATCAACCCAATCTTAAAACCATGTAGTCTCTATACCTATTTACATATAATAGATATCATTTTAAAATCGTACCTATCTATTTATGAAATGTATAGAAAATAAAGATGTATTTTTTTACTATACTATGTCATATTCTCTTAAGATCCTAATTGTTTAGGGGTTATAGGGTTAAGGACTAACCCTAGTTGTGAACCCCTAAACTCTAACCATGCCCCCTAATTGTGAACCATTAAATTCTATCCATAGCCCCTAACTATAAACCTTTAACCTCTACCTATACAACCTAACTATGAACCCTTAGCTACTAATAAATATTAGAGGGTTTTATAATCTTATTACATGGCACTATATAATAATGCGGATTAGAGGTTTAAGCACGGGTTTTGTTGACAGATTGCATGCCATTCCAACACCGTGAACAGATAGCTAGCGCTCACAGGGTTCCAATACCTATCCACAAGTTGAGTTTGATAGGGGTTCCAACACTCTTCTTTGGGAGGATTTAGTCGACCTTCAACACTCCAGCTTCCCTCTCACTAGGGCTCGTAGAGGTCACAGAGTTCGCATAAGAGGTGGATCTAGGAGGTCACAGAGGTCTTCATGGAGGTCGCAGAGGAGGTCAAGTAGTTCACAAATGAGGCCGAGGAGGTCAAGGAGTTCGTAGAGAAGGTTGGGGAGGTTAAGGAGTTTGTAGTGGTCACCACGAAGTTTGCAAAAGAGGTCAAGGAGGTCGAGGAGTTCACATAGGAGGTGAAGGCAGTTGAGGAGTTCGTAGAGGAGCGCGAGGAGGTTGAGGAGGTAACATAGGAAGTCAAGGAGGTCGTCTGGGAGGTTGAGAATCCACAAAGGATGAAATGCCTCCAAAATCGGTCATTACCCAAACTTACTTCACTTGAAATTTCTGAGTTTGACAAAATGTTCTATAGAGTTTGGTTAGACGCCATTATTGTGTGAAATGCGCCTTTAATTCTTCATGAATCCTCATTTTTAAATCTTGGGCTTCTAGGTTTCTAGATTAGGTTTTTAGGATTAGGTTAGTGTTTATTGGGAAATATTATGTTTCTAGAGTTTCTAGGACTAGATTAGGTTTCTAGGGTTTCTATGGCTAGATGAGGTTTCTAGGGATAGATTAGGAATAGGCAATTTAGAGAGAGTAAAGAATACTATTATTTATTATCAAAATTGCACAAGGAGAATGACATTGTATGCCTCTCTCAACAACTACCCTCACACCTGGTTGTTGTTGTTGAGGAGAATGAGAAATAAGGCAAAGTGGTCGTTGAGATGTATGGATAATTTCTCTATAGCCTAATATGGTAGAAAAAAGAAAAATGGTATGTTGTATGCACTCCCAAGTAAGATGTTCTAGACCAAGATTGTGTACATGATAACCATTAGTTACCTATTAATCATTAGAGATACCAAGGTAATTATATTTTTTAAACAAAGGAAGTAACCACTTTGTTTCTTTCTAGTTACTTATGCAAACCTTGCATAATGTGAGGGACTAGACAAACAACAAAAGAAATATGTAACTGAGTATTATTTAGGTACAACAATTTTCCAACTATTCATTGGTACAAACTAGAATTCACTTGAGGCATCAGAGGCAACTTAACCTTGCACTAAAGAGGGTTTATTGTTCTCTCTTTATATTTATATAAAAGCAAAGAAATAAAAAACAAAATGCACTAACTACAAAAGAAAGGTGTTGTACCATATGAGTTATGTGTAATAAATTTCCAACTCATTGCTAATACAAACTAGCATTTACTTGATCCATGATGCAATCTAGTCTTGCATTGAAAAGAGTTGGATGCTCTTATTTACTTCACAGGGTAGTGATAGGGGCATCTCCCCAGTAGCTAGTTGGAGGAGTACAAATGTTAAGAACCTGTGTCAACCCTCCTCTTTATTTGGTTAGTATATTTTGTCGAACGCATATGCTTTGTAAGTCATCCCATTAGTATGTTGTATTATCTCACATTCATGGGGAGTAAGTAATAGTTTTTAAGTCATCCAGTTAATATGTTGCATTATCCCACATTCATAGGAAGTAATAGTTGTTTAGATTAGACTTAGTATATAAGTATGTGTTGAGGCTAATGAAGGCATCGAAGAGTTATTTTGTATTAAGCTTGCTCAAAGGAGGATTCCCTCTCAAAGTGGATTGCGATCAATAAAATATCTTTTGTGCTCCATTATTTTTGTTATATCGTGCATTATGATTGTTTATTGCAAGAGGTTCTCCACATTTGGTATCAGAGCACTTTCTTGGGCTCGTTGGGTGGAATTTCTGCCAATTTTTTTTTCTTTTGCAGTGCTCCTAGCGCTGTGATTTTTGCAGTAGTTCTTCTTCTTACAGCGGTCTTATTCATTCAGATCATGGAATAAAACCTATCCGCTTAACTGTGGGAAGTACTTGGGCATAGCCCTAAAACTCATTGTGAGGAGTAACACATGAAACTCGAAGTAGTTGGTGATTCAGAGGACCTACCAAGTGAAAAGGGAAATGACCCCTACCTGATTGACTAGTTCCCACCCATGAGGTAAACCAAGAGATGTCGTTTGTGGCAAAGCGGTTATCATTTTTACCTGAGCTGTGGAGTGAGGAGTACTTCCCCAATACGCAAGTCGTTAGACAACATTGGTGGTCGAGTGAATCCCTTGAACCTTTAGGAAGCCGCACATACCTGGGGTCCATATCCATTTACAGTTGATAAAGCGCATATTTCCAGAATCGCCACAAATCATTTCCTCCATTTCCATTTGATAAAATGCAGCTTTCTAGAACCGCCACAGATAATTTCCTCCATTTCTAGTTGAAAATCCCTTGGCCATATCTTCTTTGATTTAACTCCATTTACCTTGAAAATTCACTATAACCCCCGTAATCCCATTTTGCATATTCATTCCTTGAGGACCCTATCCCAAATTACACTTCATGAAGCCCGAAATCCCATATTTGTCTATTTTTAGGGTTTTCCATAATGTTTTCGATTCTCACCCAATCGCCTTCAAATTTTTCCATAGTGTTTGTTTCCCATTTCTGCTACCTTGTCCCTCTCTGAGAAATTTTCCAATTCCTTCACCCCGCCTCTGAAATTTGCATTTTCTACTTCCTATCCCTAAGAAAGTGTCCAAAACCCAGTAAAACCCCAATTAGCCCCCTGAGTGTTTCCCAACTCAAAATTTTCCTTCTCTAAAACCCTTTCCAATTTTGTTTTTCTACCCATTTCCAAAAAAATAAAAAATAAAAAAATATATGTTTATGGTTGTCACCCGCGCCAAAGCAAATAAACAAATGGAATAAGAACTTGTCGCCATCAAGTCCAAACTCGAAGATCTGGTTCAAAAATTTCTCGGCCTCCATCTTCAGAATTCACCAATGAACAATCGACAACAGCCTGAGTCTTCTACAGACACTGGGTTCTCTTCCTCTAGCAACTTTCGTGGGTTGAAGCTAGATTTTCCTTCCTTCAATGGTGATGATCCGACTGGATGGCTCTATAGGGTAGAACAAAATTTTAGTCTGCATATCACTTTTGATGTCAATAAAGTCCCACTTGCATCCTTTCATTTGGAACATGAAGCCTGTTAGTGCCAGAAATTGTTCTCGGACTACTAAAGAACAAGCCAACACAATCTCAAAAGTAAAATTAAATAAAATAGGTTTTAGGGTTTTGGTCTATGGTTTTGGTTTTAAAAAAAATCATCATCAAGGAGGAAATAAACATCCACAAGCTAATATAGAACTGAAACATGTAAATTGGATAAACTGGGGATCAAACACATCCCAATAAGCCATAAACATTACACATGAAATACTAATTCCACCCACAGGCTACAAGCATTTACATGAATAAACCTTTAAACATGAAATGAAATTATAGACTGAGCAATCAACCAGATCAGAAATGAAAAAGCATGACAAGTAAAAGGGCTTATCATTTTATATATAATCAATAACATTCATCCACTTACATAAGAGTTATAAATGCTAGCTTAAGAAATCAAAGCTCTGAAAGCCTCTCCTTTGAGTGAAAAATCCCCCCCAAAACTATATGTATGTCTTCATTTTATCATTAAAAAGGTAAAGTAGTTCCATAACTACCTTCTAGGTCGAAATTTGAAGCAGTTACATCAATTATTTACATAATAACTCAAAATATTTAAAGACAATTAACCCAAAAATAGCAAATCAAATTTGGGGAAATTTGGTGAATTTCTGAAAATTTGGATCTCAAAGACGCCTTCATATCTCTCGATCCTGGACACCTGTGCAAAACCTAAGAGAGGTTCTTTTAAATGAGTATGTTATGAAAAAAAACTCTCTTGGTTTTAAAAAATTCCCTTTAAATTGATCGAAATACGTGATGGAAATTTGTGACTAAAACAGGAAATTATCAAATAATTCAAACCCTGAAAATAGGCCACAAAGATGAATTCAAATATCTCAAACGATAATAGTTGTTGCAAAACTGAGAGAGGTTTTTATGAATGAGTCTGTTTTGGACAAAAACCTCTTTTGGTTTTTCAAAATTCATTTCCATCACCTCGTAATCTTCTCCCAATTATAATGACAAAAACAGAAAAAACAGAGCTGCTATAGGAATCTCCTCATGAAAATATTTGACAAAGGACTCAAAATGAGGGTTAGATTATAAATCAAACTTGGAATAAAATTTTATTATAAGTTTTTCAAAGCTTAAAGATATATATATTAACTAATAGGCCCAAAATACAAACCTTAAAACTAAAATAATGAAATAATTCAACCATTAAAAGCATTAAATCCAACAAAAATTACTGATAGTCAAAAGTTCTTAAAATCAACATAAAATGTAAAATCATTTTAAACCAATGGTTGAAAATTAGGACAAAAAGAACTGATAAACTAAGAACAAGATCTAGTTATAACATTTGGCTCTTGCTGTGGGATGAAGTCCTCCTTGTGAGGCTTTAAGAACCTATAGACCTTGTGCCTTATTCATTGGGTGATGGAGTCATTTACCAAATCTCTGCAACTTTCTCAAACTCTGAACACATACCTCTGAAATAGCAAAATACTGCTACAAACCAGCATATTGAAAAGAATCTACATGCTGGTATAGCGAGCTTATTCTGCTATTTACTCCTACTTCTAATAGGAGGAAACAACCCAATCAAGTGTAATCATACTTCTAGTGAAGCCAAGAAACCATTTGACTAAGAATCATAATTTCATGCATGCTACTGTTTGAGAAAACCCACAAAAGATGTGATAAATGCAATAAAGAGTCTATAGGCAGCTGATACTTATGATTAGAAATATGAAGTATGCCAAAAGCTAGAGCATTATAAACCTTTGAAAAATACAACTCCATCCAAGAAGCCACGGGATCATGAAATTTCTGATTTAAAACTTCAACGTCTTCATTATATTCATCATAAAGTGAAGCACTCTCCTCCTCTCCATTACTATTATTTTTAAACTTTGGCTCAAGAATGGAAACCAAGGGCTCTTCAAATTGCTTCTCGACCTTTAAATAAAACCCTTGATCAAAACTTGAACAAATAAAATTCTGAAAGTGACCATAAGTCAAGAATGGCAGCTTATTTCTTATATCAATAGTAAGAGGTTGAAGAGCAGCAACTTCTTCTTCATAACATGATAATCTCATAGCAGGAACTAGGAAATTTTTACTATAATCCACTGAAAGTATATTATCATCGAAAAATTCATCAAACTGATGTGAAGAATCAACACAAGCGTCATTTATATCCTTGTTCATATGAAAATATGAAAATGATGAAGAAAATTGTCTTAAATCTAAATGATACCTACGTTCTTCTTCCTGTTCATAAGCTTGTGTATCTAACATGAGCCTGATCTCGAAGCATTTTTCAAGCTCGGATGCTCTCCTCCACTCCTTTTGCATCCTCAAACAATTGTCTTAAAGATGATGATTTCATTTCTAACAAGAAAAAGACAAGATCTGAATGTTGAGCCATAACATAATATACCATAGCAAGTTTTTCCAAAAGTCTAATCTCCATAGGCATACTAATATAAAAACTTTGAAACCTCCAATTAAATTTAGTAATTGGCTCATCATTCTCCCTTTTCAAACTGTAAAATTCGGAAAGAAATTGATCATAAGATTTATTCTTACCCCAATACTTCAAAAAGACATCATGTAACTCTTCCCACGATCCAATTGAATCAGCTTTTAAATTTCGGAACCAAAACCCAGCATCTCCAGCAAAGGATTTTGAAAATAACCTCATGACAACATCCTCATGCATGATTTCAAAATTATCAATGAAATTATGAAAAGATCCTAAATGCTTCTCTGCTGTAATATGGTCTTTTCCAATAAAATGGGGAAGATATTCAACAAAGTAGGAAGGGTAAGGATGTAAGAGAGATGGCAGCCTAAGAGGTTTAAACACCTTCTGTCTGTGTCTAGACTGAAAATCTGTGAGTTGAAAATGAGGTTCAACAAGCAATTCGCAAGTTTCAGCAGTGATGGTAGAAGGTAATAGATCAACTTTATTCTCTACAAGATTACTAGAATAATCAGGTTCAAGAAACATGGGCATATGTATATCATGTTGCACATGTATTTCAAATGAAGGAATAGGATCAACATCAATAAAACAAGAAGAATGCAGACTTTCTTCTTCCAAAGAGGGATATGTACCTGAAGGTTTATGATCATCGGAATAGAAAAAACAAAAAATAATTCTTTTGACATGCAATGGGAAATATAGGAAAGAACTGATGAATAAGAAAAAAACCTCATGGAGGAAAGTAACAAGCTGATACCCATTCTTTCTATTTGGCTTCTTCATTTTTCTGTCAACAAAATTCTCCTTGCAGTGGAATCTTTAATCGTCAAGTTGCCGGTGAAAAATTGTAGTATAAAAGATTTTCTAACTTTTTTCACCTCTCAAAATCAGATGAATAATGATATCCCAGGGAAGATATACTTCAGCCTCGTCCCCGGCAATGGCGCCAAAGATGTTAGTGCCAGAAATTGTTCTCGGACTACTAAAGAACAAGCCAACACAATCTCAAAAGTAAAATTAAATAAAATAGGTTTTAGGGTTTTGGTCTATGGTTTTGGTTTTAAAAAACTTCATCATCAAGGAGGAAATAAACATCCACAAGATAATATAGAACTGAATCATGCAAATTGGATAAACTGGGGATCAAACACATCCCAATAAGCCATAAACATTATACATGAAATACTAACTCCACCCATAGGCTACAAGCATTTACATGAATAAACCTTTAAACAGGAAATGAAATTATATACTGAGCAATCAACCAGATCAGAAATGAAAAAGCATGACAGGTAAAAGGGCTTATCAGTTTATATATAATCAATAACAGTCATCCACTTACATAAGAGTTATAAATGCTAGCTTGAGAAATCAAAGCTCCGAAAGCCTCTCCTTGAGTGAAAAATCCCCCCCAAAACTTTATGTTTGTCTTCCTTTTATCATTAAAAAGGTAAATTAGTTCCATAACTAATTTCTAGGTAGAAATTTGAAACAGTTACATCAATTAGTTACATAATAACTCAAAATCTTTAAAGACAATTGACCCAAAAATAGCAAATCGAATTTGGGGAAATTTCGTGAATTTCTGAAAATTTGGGTCTCAAATATGCCTTCATATCTCTCGATCCTGGAAACCTGTGCAAACACTGAGAGAGGTTTTTTTAAATGCGTATGTTATGAAAAAAACCCTCTCTTTGTTTTTAAAAATTCCCCTTCTATAATTACATCAATAGATGGAACTTTTTTAATAGTACTGATAGCTACTAGCATAGAGAGGATAGCATACTTTTTTTGTTATATTTTGCATCTACTCTATTACATCAGTTAGAATATTTACGTCCAATAAAACATTGTGATGTAAATTATATGTATAAAAAAATTGCTTTCTTTGATTATATGAATAATAAGAAGCATGTTTTTTTTTCTTGTTGAAAAAAGTTGAAGTATTTTTTATCATATTTTTAAGTAATCTTTTTTTTCAAATATCTACAATTAAAATATTTTTTTCCAAGAAAAAAATCGTATTTTCTAATCATATGAAAAGAGAATACATTCTTTAGGGGGTCTCAAAAGAGATCAAAATAGATCAATACTTTAGAAAACAAAGGAGTTTATTGAGATCTATTGTAGGACTGAGAGTCTATGTATTTCTTCAAAAATTAACATTAGGAATACATAACATACAAAGGGGGGAAATAAACCAGGAGACTCATCATATCTATCTCATAATAAATGAAGTCTTAACACCTTCTTTGAAGACTTAAATTATCCAAGAACCAAGATTCTTTTCTAAACCTTTTTTAGAGAGCAAGTTCGCCACTTGATTGAATTCCCAATAGAAATGTTCAAAGCTGATAGATTGGAAAGTGTTTGTAATTGGTTTTAGATCATCAATACGGTTGTTGAGTAATGGATTTTGGGTGATAATTGAGTTGTTCACGTTGTTTATTACAAATTGAGAGTCTCCCTTGATTTTGATAGATTGAATGGTTTGCTCCTTGAAGAAACTTAAGAAGGAAAGAAAGGGACTATAGCTCTCTCTAGTTGTTTGTTCCCAAGTCAATAGAACCTACACTCTAGAAATAATGATAAGATGAAAAATGCACAACAAAACCAAATCCACACCTGAAACCATGATCTTGAGATGCCCCATCAAAACAGGCCCAGGGGAAGGAATCTGGAAGCATGGATATTCGAGGATGATGTGTCCCTTTCTTTTTGTTCCACTACTTGTAATAGTAAAAAAAACCACAATTTTTACCAAGTGTAAAAACAGTCTATGGTCGTTCCTCATCAAATATTGATTAATTCATCATGATCCAAATTCCCTAAGAAACCAGATAAGGCAGAGGCTAAAAATCCTTCATTTATTTGGAATGAATTTTTTTATGAAAGCAAGTGTCGATGGAGTTTTTCGACCATAAATCTTTTATGTGAAAATGGGTTTCCAATTCCTTATAGATCTTGGAGGTATCGCATTCTCTAAAAAGATGATCTTATGGTTCTTAAAATTCCTTACAGAGTACACATATACCAAGACCTACCCAATTCATGTTGTAACCTATCCTAGGTGAGTACCCGATTGGAAAGGATGAACCATATAAGTAAAGTACACTTGGGCGAAACTATGATTTTCTAGATTTTCTGCCACCACCAACGATCTAGAATTGTTACCGATTGGAATAAAGTTTCATATCTTAACTTTGCAGTGTATAGACCCCTTAAAGAATTGAATATCCATGCTAGATCATCAGGCTCATTTTTTATTCAAATATGGGCTTTGTAGAGAGAATGTGTGTTTCCCTAGCAGTGAACCCAATCACTACAGAAGCCCAAGTCTTGAACTGATAACCACCCCCGATGCCATTGATTGAAATTTTCCTAATCCACAATCTTGTCCAAAGTCACCTCGTCAATGTTTTGTAGATTAGTACTTAGATCTCTTGGGAGTCTCACTTGGGAGGCAAAGACAACAATTGAATACATCCCCACACGAACCGATTTCCTATTTCCCACCTTATAGGCTAAGAACCACCAATCACGGGGAAATATTTGGAGAGAGCCTTCCAATGGTTCAAAACATTTTGAGTGGTCTTAATTTGTCTTCAGGTCCAATCAATGAGAGTCCTAAGAGAAATATATTTGTTGTCAGGTTGGATTTCCAAAAACAGCTTTTGGTTAGGAATAACCACAAAGATTTAACAACCAGAGCTCTCTTGAAAAAATTAATGTTGTTTATATCCCAACCATTGAAAGCCTTTGGGGCTACCAAAACATTCCATTAAACCAAACGAAAACTATGATAGTGAGGTTGACTCCTCCAAAGGTAGTTGAATAGATTTTCCTCATCCTGGTCATAATTGCTTTAGAGATGTGCAACATTAAATGTCTATATATCAGAATCGCCTCCAACACTGACTTAATCAATACAAATTCCCCCCTTTGTAGATCAACTTGTTGTACCGACAAATTACACGACCTTCAATCCCATTAATCAACCATTGTCAATCTTCTTTCCCATATTTTGAGGGCTTGAGACAGAAGCTCAGATGCTTGAGGCCTTCTTCCATATGGGAAACTTCAAAAGGAAAGTAATTTTGCTAAAAAGGTCATTGTTTAGCCTAAGAGCAATGAAGAGAAAGGGAATATTTATGAGGGTTAATCTCCATACTTGTAGCTTGACAAAAGAGATCCAACACTGCATTCAACCTTTGGCAGACTCCTTCTAATTGAAGATAAAATATAAGACTAGGTTCCAAGAATAGGAGGTGAATATTCACTTCCCTACAATGAAAGGAGATACTTGAGAACAGTTTATACCTTCGTTCTTCAGATATTATGTGACTCAACCCTTAAATGAATAACATGAAGAGATAAGGATAGAGGAGACACCCATAGCATAGCCCCCTTGAAGCCTTAAAAAAATGAAATCCATCCCCATTGATGAGGACTGCAAATGAGCAAAAATAAATATAATCCATTATCCAATTGGTTTTTTATAGGATTAATTCAATGTGAAGAAGGACCAATCTGATAAATAATTGAGATGCTTTATCATAATCCTTTGACAAGTCCAATTTAATTACTCCAACCTTGAAATTTTGGGACTTGATTGTATGTGAGCCTTCCTGAGTAGCTCCTATAACTGCATGAATTAAATGCCCTTGAAGAAAACCAAATTGTTCTCTCGAGATCTTCATGGATCTTCATGGATATAATAGGCTTGATTTTGACCACGATGATTTTGGATATAATTTTAGAAACTCCATTACACAAGGATATTGACATGCAATCATCAAAGTTTCTTGGCTTATATTTCTTAGGAATAAGCACCAACAATATCGCATTTAAAGGCCCTTGGATGAATCCCAATGTACAATATTCCTCCACCACCTTTAAGAGATCGTCACCCAAAATTTCAAAAAAAATGAAGGAAAACTCAATTGGACAACCAATTGGCCCAAGGCTTTTGTCTCTTTGGAAGACGGATAAAAGGAGAGAAGTTCATCCTTCTAAACTAGTCGATAAATGACCTCATTTTCTTCATCTTCAACCATTCTCAAGAAATTTATGGTCACTTGTAAGATTGAATCCATTTGTACCCGTCGAGGATCTGAGTAGAGGGAGGAGAAATGCTCGACACCTAGCGTAGATAGAGCGACAAACCCTTTGATATTGACACCTTCTTTGGTCTTTAGGTCCCAACTAATGTTTACCCCCTTTCTATTTCTAGTGAAATTCTGGAAGTATTTGGTGTAATAATCACCTGCTTCCAACCATAGGGCTCTACTTTTGATCCTCCACTCAATTTGTTGCACTCTAAGACAAATTTATTTCTCCTTCGAAAGACAAGATGCCTCCAAGGAGACCTATTCTCAGAAAAGAGGTGAGGGGTTGCTATCATAGATTATCTTCAATTTATGTAGTGCTTTTTCTCTCTACTTCAATCTACCACACATATTTTGAGTGCACGAAGAGAATCTACACTTAAAATATATAAATATTTGTATTGTAATAAATTTTATCTTTCTATATTTTTCAAAAATGAATATATTTATTAAAACGCCTTAAAAATATATAGAATGGATATTAAAAAATAATAATAATGGTCTTGACAAATATCTAAAATTCCTTTTGATTGGCTACTAGATCAAATGTCATAGCCCTTTTGATAATCAAATCACATTTAAAAATAACAACCAATAATAATTATCCTTGTTTTCAATTAACAACTCTCTCTCTCTCTCTCTCTCTCTCTCTCTCTCTCTCTCTCTCTATATATATATATATATATATTCCGATGGGCTATCTCAAGTGGTCGAGTGGTGTAAGTTGTGAGCAGAAGGTCTCGGGGGTCAAATCCTCAGGAGGCTATACATCGCTATATAAGGGCCTCACTTGATGTCCCCACCGGGTTAGCTCTGTAATCAGAGTGAATGGGTGAGGCCCCTTCGGGTGGCCCCCCTATGCGTTGTTCCCGTGGATGTAACAAGTCATGTTGGGGATGAATCACAAAATATATATATATATATATATATGTGTGTGTGTGTGTGTGTGTGTGTGTGTGTGTGTGTGTGTGTGTGTGTGTGTGTGTGTGTGTGTGTGAATATATTTTTATATATAAAAAGCGGAGGGAAGAATCCTTCAAAATATAGAGCTTTCATAAAATACAAAACTCGCCCATGACCTGAGAATCCATAGCTTGTCTTACTTCCAAAACCAAACACTGCACAATTTTCTGTCTATTGTAATTCTTATTGCTCCTATATTGATACCCATATATTCTAATATACTGATGAAGCATAAAAATACAATGAAAGCACAATGACAGAAGTCATCCTTGGTTCCAAAAAACCTAGTCCTCCTTCACAACTAGCTGGCAGGAGGTGGAGCTCTCAGTTGTTTCTTTCTCGTTAAATTGATTTGCATGTGGACCAAGGTAGCTTCTAGGTGAGAAACATGGGTCTCCATGACCTCGTTCTGAGCATTAGCAGCTTTTGATTATATAATTTGGTTCTCCAAGGCATCTATCCTGAGTTGTCGATGTTCCACTTCATTTCCTAAAATTGTTATCTGGTAATTGGTATCCCCCCTCTCTACTAGAAACTCTTGTCCCTCTGTCTCCTGCCACTAATCTAAGTGTCTACCCATTGACCTCATATATTATCTTAGGCTATGGACCTTCCATTTCATACTCATGTGATTTCCTTTTAACCATCAAAGGCAGTGAGAGACACAACAATCTTCATCTTCGCTCCATCCTTCATTCTCCATAACTCCCACGCGATGAGGCACGACCACTCACAACAGGTCTGAGAGTCTTCCACTCTACTTTTTTCCTTTATTCAAGTCCAAGTTTTTTGCGAACTTACTCCTCTCTATATTACCAAAATTTCTTTCGAAATTCACATACAAAGAGAGGAACTCTGCCTATTCTTTGGTATAGACCTAGTGTCGTCTCCCCTAACTCCGCATAGCATAAGAATTACTTCATCACCTTTCTGCATAGTTACCAGAGGCATCATGGCATGTGAGGGATAATGAGAAGGACCTTGATTGTCCTTTTGATTTACCCTTCCACCTGGATCCATTATGTCTTCTCGAATAAGATCATACGACCTTCCTTATACATTTAACACCTTCCTAGAGTTTCTCGTGTCATTTTACTCCCTTCCACTTGTCCTCCTCTCTTGACTTGTATTGTACTTGGTAGCTTCTTTTCACCATTGAGATCATGGGGTAGTCAAATTCATATCCATATTTTAACATGGATGTCCAAACTCATTTTTTTCATTCATTTAATTACACATCGGATATATATATATACATATGTATACATATGTATATGTATATACATATACATATGTATATGTATATGTATATACATATGTATATATACATATATACATATATATACATATATATATGTATATATGTATATATACATATGTATATATACATATATACATATATATACATATATATATGTATATATGTATATATACATATGTATATACATATACATATACATATGTATATGTATATACATATGTATACATATGTATACATATGTATATATATGTATACATATGTATATGTATATACATATGTATACATATGTATATACATATATATGTATATGTATATACATATATATATGTATATACATACATATGTATATACATATGTATACATATGTATGTATATACATATGTATACATATGTATATACATATATATATAGATATGTATATGTATGTATATGTATATACATATGTATACATATGTATAATATGTATATACATATACATACATATACATATCTATATATATATGTATATACATATGTATACATATGTATATACATACATATGTATACATATGTATATGTATATGGATATGTATATACATATAGATATATATATGTATATACATATGTATATGTATATACATATGTATATACATATGTATATATATATGTACATATACATATATATATATGTATATACATATGTATATACATATATATATCTATATGTATATACATATGTATATATATATGTACATATATATATCTATATGTATATACATATGTAAATATATATGTACATATATGTATGTATATACATATACATACATATATATCCACCAAGCTACCAAGTACAATACAAGTCAAGAGAGGAGGACAAGTGGAAGGGAGTAAAATGACACGAGAAACTCTAGGGAGTATATACATGTATATACATATATATACATATATGTATATACATATGTATATGTATATACATATACATATGTATATGTATATATACCTATATATATGTATATACATATAGATATGTATGTATATATGTATATGTATGATGTACATATACAAATGTATATACCTATATACATATACATATATATATACATAATTACACATGTATATGTATATGTATATA